>CM076576.1:412669227-413269227 GCA_034641835.2 Pinus albicaulis | reverse complement strand
AGAAAATAACATCAATTAACATATAAAACTACAAACATTTTACCATCGTTTTTTTGATAGAGTAAGGGTTCTCCTCACACTTTTAAATCCATTTTCCAAGAGATAGAATCATCCTATCTATTTCACGCTTCTTGCGCTGTTTCTGCCTTACAAAGAGCTTTATTCAACTTGCACACTTTGTGCTCTCGCCTTCCTATAGCGTCTAGAGGTTGGTCTAAATGTAAACCTTTCCATTAACACTCCATTTAGGAATGTCGATTATCAGCCCATTTGGTAAACTTTCCACTATTTTAAAGTCAAGTATGGACAACACTCGCCTGCTGCTTCCATTCTAGCAATCCCATGAAAGTTTCTGTTAACGATCCTATGCTTTTGTTATACCTTCTGGTCAACAAGTATTGCTCTAAGCTCTTTATTTTTTCTTCAAAGATTACTTCTGTCTTGCAGACTCATTTAACTCCAATGACATCTTTACCTTTTAGAGTTCATAACCAAATCCCATGTCTGTTTTTTCTATGGCATTAATCTCCTCATCCACAGCTTCTATCAATTTTCTTATCCCACAGCTTCTTCAAATGAATAGCTAATAACATGACAATATAAAGTAAACAAAGAATTGATACCTCATTTTGTCGCTTCTTGTGCATAAATGTCATTCAAATCTCCTGCAACCCCTCATCTCTTTCACTAGGTATGTGTACAAATGCTGAAGAAGCACTTAATTTCTTCCTTGTGGTGTGCTTCGAGGAAGACTTATTTATCCTCAAGGGTGTTTACGCTTTGCAGTGTGTCAGGTTGCTCGTGGATGTATTTCACTCAATTCATCATCTACCTCATCATGAGACAACAGTTATAATATTCATCGTTTTCTTCTATGCTTCCATCCCAAGCTTCCTCTTCAATGAATCAATATCTCTCTGTCACAATAAACTTTCGTGGATGGTTATATAACTTTGAAGTCGAATTTCAATTTATCCAATGAAAATACATTTCTTCCTCTTGCCGCCCAACTTCTTCCTTAATTGATCCTAATGCATAAGCCAATACATCAAAACCTTCGTGTGTGTGGAGGATCTTGTTTCAGCATCACGTTCTTCCGCAAGACTTTGTTCATCAACGCTTTTGTAGGGCACCTATTCAAATATGATGTATAATGCAGCAATGTAGTCTACATCAATCATTAGGCAACAGCTTTGTTTACATATCATTATGTCTAGATATAATCAGATTTTCCTTCGCTACTCCATTTTGTCGTTATACATCTAGGTTGAAACTTTTTGAATACCATTTTCTCATAAAAAACGAGAAAATATTTAGAGATATACTCACCTCTATCACTTTAGACTCTGATGCAATCACTGTTTGCATGAAATTTCAAAATTTTTCAAACACTACTTTATTTTTCAAAATAAACTTATAAGCGTTTTTCTTGTGTAAAATCATCTATGAACACAATACGTAGTGGCTGCTAAAAGTGATGTGAGTTTTATCACTATTACAACTGAGGAAATATCTAAGGGTGCTTTGCCTTATAAGCTTCCTAAGGAAAACTTCATGCGTTGTTTCCTCAAGATACAACTTTCAAAGGTTGTTCTGCTTCTCTATCAATGGTAAACCTCTACCATTCCTTTTTTTGTTCAACAAATTAAGACCTCCAAAGTTGAGATGTCCAAATCTCAAGTGCCACAACCAATTTTTCTATCTTTTGGTTCACTGAGGTTTCTTTTGTATGCACGTCGCTATCTTTTCTTCATTCTTCAAATCTCGTCTCATTCTAAGAGGAATATCCTGCCTTGTCATCTTCACTTCAGTTGAATACATCGTTTGTTGCGGTTTGCTGATAGCACAAACATCATCTCAAAAAATACATTGCACCTTTTTTGAATGTTTCGCCCAATACTTAAGAGGTTACATCATTCCTGGAACACAATAGACATCTCGTTATGATTTCTTTGCACCTTCCTTGTTAGAACATTTACATTCCCTTTTCCCATAAATAAGTACACTTCTACTATCAGCCCTGTAGTGACTTCCACTCACACCTCATCTAGCAGAAACCATTGCTAAGTTTTCCAACAGGGAGAGCAATGCAACCGGAGTTCAGAAACCTAAATCCTCATTCTTTTCTCTGTACCATATTAGTGTTTGCAAACAAATTGACTGGCTGATATTTTCAGTGAAATTTGCACCAGTTCTACTTCCCATATCATGTCGTTTCTTTCAATATCCATTAGCACAACAATTCATATTTTATGAATAGTGATGCTACTGGAGACTGACTTATCATACCTCTCCGTCCTTGAGCATTCCGCCACCACTCGCCGGGGCTTCACGCTTGGCCTTGGATGCCTCATTTGGATTGTCGCTTCTTCTCGAGTACGCGGACTGTTTGACTGTTTGGCTTTCCGCCTTCTTCTCCCTCTTTGTTTCCTTGCCTGCCCTCTTTCCTTCCGGGAAGAAATCGGGTCTTAAAAGGCATGGTCCAGAGATGAGCCACTCCCACGACCCCGCCCACAGTCACTGTGATGCATGTAGCTCTGTCCACCTGGGAACTTTGTGAGATCCTTAGTCTCCTCTATGGTGGCATACTCATCGGATCTGAGGGCAGACTCCCTCAAGAGTTTTTCCACAATCCTTCTTTCTTCAAGAGTCTCTCCATGAGATCTATTTGTGTGACCATTCCAACTGAAGATGAGGCTAGCAATGAGTCATTAGGGACTGACTTTCATATTGCAGAGAGTCCTTAAAGTTTTCTCAAAAAGAACTGGGGTTTTGCTGTCTTCACTTTTTCCATGTCTTACAATGTCTTAGAAGCCTCATATACTTAGATCTTCATCGCCATATCCTTGGAAATACACTCCTATGCAGACTGAGGCTAATAAGAAGAGAGCCTTGGAGTCTTTCTTCCATTGCTTTCAAGAATCTCTCACTGAGTTAATCATTAAACTCTTCTTCATCCACTGCTCTTCAACCATCCTCAACAACTCCCATAAGTATTGGGAGACAACAGTGCTCTCATAGTTATTGACCAAGATTAATTCTTCCGACAAACATTGGGAGGGATGATGCTTCTCATACCTCCATACAAGACAGTTCCAACATTCTATTCTTAACCATGATTAAAAAACTTGAATCGTGTATGTGGAATGTACCACTGCTCGCAACAAAGAATTTCAAAAAATACAGAGGAGAAATACTCTTGGATTTTCACTCCAGTCTCTCACACCGCCAGAGAAGCCAACAAAGAACTCTTTCCTCCTACCTTTCTTGATCTTCAAAGAGCCTGGACTACCTCTGATACCTAAGTGTTGAAATATTTAAAATTCCGTAATCAACAAATGGTAAGAAATTCCCCCTCTTCAACACAGAAAATAAAAAAATTTCATCGAGACAGAAGCTACCTAAAATTATTTCATTAAAACTTCCAAAAAACTTGGTTACAAAATCACCTCCAATCGAGGAATACAAAGAGACTTTTTGATCGTTTCCAAAATATACCAAAAACAAAACTCACACACTAAAATTTTCACCCACCTCTGTACTCAACTCATCATTGTGGTGTTGAAAATATCTGCCTCACAAAATGTAGCATCACTGCGCATTTCAAATCTTACACTCACTGCGGTGTAAAATAAAACTTAATAATCAACAATGCACCTATAGTAATGATGTTCCTTATAATCGGCCAAAAATTAAAAACTTACTAAGTCAAAATGGTCACCTTTTAATTTCATTTTATATGCCTCAACATATAACAATAAAATAACTAAAAAACAAATTTAAAAAAATTCAAAACCAAAAATTTACTATGGCCCACCACTTTTGAACGATTATTTTATATATTATAAAACATATATGTATGTAGACCTGCTCACTACTTTTTTAAACAAAACATCTAAACCAAGTTTATGATAGGAAGAACTTGACTACCTGGACGCTTGAACTCAAAAAATTCAAAACCCTTTTTGCAATGATTTAAATGCTAAAAAATGTCAATATCAATTAAAATCGCGATGCCAATTTTTATTAACCGCTCATGATTTCAGTTCATTTTTGGCAATTGTACGGTTTAAATTGTGATGCGTAATTCTTCTTAATCATTTATCAAATTTCTTAACCGTGGTTTTATTGATGAATTTTCCTCCTGTTTAAATGCAAATAATGAGGTGTGACTGTCATTTAAATGGAAAGTTGTCATGACAAAAGGTTCTACAAATAAATTGAAGCTGCTCATACATTGGCAGAGCTGAAAGTACTTCAACAAGATTAGGTGTGGAACAATTGGTTCGGCATTGAGACATCGGCGTCGAGGTGTCGCAAACATTATTTGCATCATAGTGCAACCGGACATACGGATGAATCTGGTTATGACTATCATCTGGCTCCTCATTTATATTTGGCAGTTTTTATGCTTCCGCTTCCTCCTCATATAGGTCTAAAGTAGGTGATATGTTGGAGGAAGGATTTCTTTGGCCTAGAGCTTTATAGACTGTAAAATTTAAATATGTGCTCTATTAATATAATGGCTATATGCCATTTTAATTATGCTACATTTGATTCTAACCAAGATGTAAGTTCATAAATGAAATTTACATCTAACCTCTTACTATTTTGATTTATTTTTTCCATGTGAATTATACAATACTTTCATTTTTGAGCAATGGGAATGTGTTCCTGAGCGAACAAGATCTCACTTCCATGGTTTTTCCAATTTCGGTATTAATTTTGATGCACCAAACTCCCTGAAAATATATCCGAAGCGTCATGGAAATGTTTGATGTAAGTCGATTCTAAAGAAAAATATTAAATGGCAATAGATATTTGTAGTTTCAGTATTAAATGGCAATAGAGATTTGTAGTTTCTGTGTGTTTGTAGTCTCTAATTTTTTTTCTAGTCACAACAAACCAAACTAAAATATAAAAATTAATTGTGTGGTTAATGCTATGTAAATATGTTACATTGGCCTCTGTGTTTCCATACCCACCTTGTAAAGGCCTAATTTTTTTTTCTATGAAAAAATTACATAGAGAAACTTATCATTATCGCATATCGATAGCTACTGCTTAAGCGAAAGGATATTACTGAAACACTGATGGCTTTAGAAGGGATACCACAGTTTTAAAAATTTCTTGGTCATCTTTTTTTTTAATGAGATAAACCCTCTTTATGGGCTTTGGATCTTCTTGTAATGAAATAACTTATGGTTGAGAAATCTTTATATTTTAATCTCTGGATCACCAGCTTGTTTGTTGTTGTTTTTGGTATATTTTGAAAACTGTAATTAATTAAAAAATGTCTAGATACATCCAAATATATATTACATGGTTTTTCATTAATATATTGTGAAGCAATATGTCGTGGCTAAATAATATATAACCTATTACAATTTTCCACACTATATTTATTATATACTATTGAATTAAGTTGTATTTCCAGTTTTGATATTTAGAGTATATTTATATAATAATGTATAATATTTTGTTTTGTAAAATTAATAAATAGTATATTTTTATAACTTAAATTTAAATAAAAATTATTATTAAAATTTAAAAATTTAGTATAAATATATGCTTTATTCTTTTGAGTCTAGTTATTATTTTGATTAAAACGTTATTTTCCATCTAGTGATTATGCTTTTAGTATGTGAAGTGTTTGGATTAAAACAAAAATAATATTCTTACTCCAAAAATTAAACTCGATGATTGATGATAAAACCTGTTTTGGTACAAAATCTTACAAGATCTTAATAATGTAATTCAGGTGACATTATAATCTCAAATTACAGTTGTGCACACTTACTTAATTTTAAAAACTCATTCCAAACAACCAAACAAACATGAGTCAGGAGAAAAGAATTTTAAAAACAACACACACAACTACAATTTTGAAATCACATTGTAATGAAAAGGTAACTTCTAACTCAAGTTAAGGTCTCTCCAATAAAATACTTTGTATTTTAAATTTATTTAGATTCACTTATTATTTGTATTTTAAATTGCTTTAGATTGTACATTATTTTAGACATACTAAATACTTTCACAAAACCTATCAAGAATAGTTTTGGAAATTATTTTCATTACATGTAAGGTGGAAAACTTAATGCAAATTGTAATGGAATGTAGAGTTAATTCTTATGAAAATGTAAGCAAATTGTAATGCAACGTATATTTCATAGAGTATTTTTTTAAAGTGATGTATTTTTTAATAAAATGATTTTTTTGACAAAAATATTTTTGCAATGACTTTTATTGTTAATAATCAATGAACAAGATTAATTTGGCATCATGCATTTGTTGATGACACCATGTTAATGGGATATCCAATTATCCAAGAAGTTATAATCTTCTAGTGAGTTGTAGAGGATTGTATGGTAACATGAAAGACAAATATTAATCATTAAATTTCTAAAATATTTTTTTCAAACGTCCCTCCTACTATTTAGCGTCATTTTGCTGCCCTAGTTGGTTACACGCACTGTACGATGCCTTCCAAATGCCTTGGTGCTCCTCTTCTAGCTATCTCTCTCAAGATTAGGCTTCTCCCTTCTTCTATCATTGTTTTCAAAATTAATATTTTGAATTTTCTTGGGCTATTTTTGCATAAAATAGATATCCTTTGAATGCTAGTGTGAAAATTTCTTTTAAATCAATAAGTGTGATATTATAATTTCAAGTGTCAAAATGTGTATAAATATGGTGATAGAATTGCAACTACTCAATAAATTAAATCCAAATCAAGTCACACAATTATACTCTACTAATCTGCGGATATTAATTCACAAATTTAGAACAACATTCACAAATATACATCAATAACATACACAAGTACACAAATTTATCTACGGGAAACCAATTGGGAAAAATCCCTTAAGCCTACTTGCATTAATCAGAAGAATAGAGAACATGTTACAATTGATTTCTCACTTTGAGCTCAACCTTTAAGTGAATAATTGTTCTCATTTTTCAATCAAAAGCTTTGACCCATATTTAGTCAAATTTTTCCTCCACTTGAGCTCCTATTTCCTTGCACAAATCTTGAAGGAATTCTACAATATTTTTTAGGAATTTCCACCAAATTGATTGCGCAATTCCCAATGAGTGATCATTGATTGGATGCAACACAATCAAGACTAATTTACAACTGATGTTACATTTTCTTGGAATCTCCACCACAATTGAGAAATTAAAATTTTCCTTGCACACATGAGCTATTTTTTGTTGATTGATCAGTTAACTAGATGATTATTTAGAGTGTTGTCCCACTACAAAACTAACCTCCAACTAGTTCTATCAATAGTTAAAACCAATTTCATTGAATACAGCTACAAATAATTGAACTCGATTGCTACAAATTAGCAATCAACACATGCAAAATGAAATCTAAGACCTTAACTCAAATTTATTGAGCTAACTGAGTGACAAGAGCCATGTCATTGCAATTAACAGCCACCAAGTTATCTTCTGATGTGGAAATTTTGAATTTACTCAATTTGAAAAAGGCTAAGTCAAATTGAGCCTTTCTTGCTACACTTCTCAACACTCCCTCATAGGAAGAAATGAATTTTCAACCACCCCTATCCTACACTTGTCGAATTTGAATTTACCTCTTGACAAAGGACTTTGTCAAGATTTCAGCACCTTGTTCCTCTATCATAGTGTATTGTAGCAACATTATCCTCCTCTGCACACAGTCTCGTAGATGATGATACCAAATATATATAAGCTTGGATCGATCATGAAATATTATATTCTCATACACTTTTCCCATTTGTACCATAATCCATACTGGTTAGTGCCTATGAGGTACCATAACACATGCTTTACTGCCTTCCAATATAATTGGTCAACCTAACCATAGCTTAGCTTCGCCAGTTAATTTTATAACACATATATGGTCGTGTATTCACAAGATACATCACTGAACCCACTAGGTGTTGGTAAATGGTAGCATCAACCTCTTCACTTGAAGTGGCATTCTCCTTCCTCCATTTGGTCGCTTGACATGTCTCCATGGAATTACAACTCTTCATGCAAAATCTCCGCAATATCTTGGTGGCATACTTTCCTTGAAAACAAACAATTCCCCATCACGTTGCCATACTTCCAGCGTGATTAAGTAGTGCATGAGGCCCATGTATTTCATCTCAAATTCCCTTACAAGGTCCTCGTTCCAAGAGTTGATCAGCTGCTCATCACATGTAACTATTAAATCATCAACATATAAAACAATGATAAGCAATTTACCTTCTACCAAAATATGATATAGATTCACATCTGCTTCACTTTTGGTTCAAATAAATGATTAGATCAGACATATCTTTTAGCCAAGGAAACATGCAAAAAGTCATGAAATTTTACTGATGGAGGTGATGTTGGGCTATATCCTACTGGCCTTATTATTTCAAGCACTTCAAATGATCCACAAAACCATGGTGCCAACTTGGCACATGACCCAATTTTTGAGGAGATTTTATTAGGTCTAAATCGTAAGTATACATACTCTCCAAATTTGAACTCTTTCTATGTCCTATGTTGGTATGCATAGCACTTATGTCTATCTTGTGCCACCTTTAATTTCTTCTAATAGCTCCTTTTTTTCTCCATTTATTTCAACATATCAAGTTAATGAGGGCCTTATTCATTGGGTCACTCCAACTGATAGGGTGTTAAACATCCTCACATAGAGTTCTTCAAATGGGCTCATTTTAAGTGATTCTTACCCATTTTTATATGAAAAATTCATAAGTTGGAAATATTCCTCCAACTTCATTGGTTGATGAATTACATGCATTCTCAGCATGTCCTCAATGATTGTATTTGTCCTCTCTATTTTCCCATTTTTTTGTGGATGGTAAGATATTATGAATGCCATTTATGTCCCCAATATTGCAAATAGTGTTTTTCCAAAACTTTGAAGTAAACTTAACATCTCTATCTAAGATAATATTCTTGGGAACTCCATGAAATCTTACAAATTCCTTTATGAAAACTTGAATTACATCACTGGCTGAATTGATAGATTTAATTTCCACAAGGTGAGCAAACTTGCTTAGCTAGTCAACCACGACATGATTGCATCATGGTGTTTTGAAGTCCTTGGAAACCCTGTAATAAATTACATGGAAATCACCACCAATTTACATTATGGAATGTCAATAGGTTGTAATATACCAACTGGGTTCTTGAATTATACTTTCACCTATTGGCATTCTATGCATTTGGAAATAAAATCAACCACCTCTTTTTTCAGATTAGGACAAAATAAACTTTATTGATGGATGTTAGAGTCTTTTGGTAAATCTAAGTTTCCATAATATGGATTTTCATGGAATTATTTTAATATCATTTTATTCAAGTCAAAATCCTTTAGTACATAAATTATATTCTCAAATCTAATTAACTCATTTTTTGAGAGACAATATTCCTTGTACTTTTCACTTTTAGACTCTTGTTGTAGTTTTTCCTTTATTTGCTTATATTTTTCATCACAATGCTTGCGTTTCTCACGAATAATTATCCTTCATGGATATATTCTTCGATTATAATCAAATACAGATCCGACATACGGATCGGTAGAAAATTGCATTCACTACCCCTTGGGGCACATTCACATACCAAGTTATGTCGTTCGGTCTTAAAAACGTCACCGCCACGTTTCAGCAGGCCATGGACTATATCTTCCATGACCTAGCTCATCTCATCCTGGCCTATTTGGACAACCTCACGGTACGATCCAAGAAGCGAGTTGACCATTTGGAACATTTTCATCTATTATTTCAATGATGCCGACAATGCACGAAGATTGGCTCGCCATGTTCATCACATTACATTTACACATATACCAAGAGATAAGAATCACATATTTGATAAAATAGCTAACCATGTACGAGACTGGAATGCATCTTGTATATACCATCAAGCTTATTCCACTAAAGATCCTACCTGTTAGCCCCCAAGCATAGTCAGGAGTAAGACCCATATTTGTATCTCCCCAGAAGTCCATCCCAACATACAAGAACTCTAGAAACAACTAACGGTTTGAGTCGAACCACTTCTCTACATTCTCATCCCAATATCGTCCAACCTCGTGCCCACCATAACATGGCATAACCAAATCCCATCGACGCATCTACGAATTCCCCGGAGGACCCACTGGAACTGTAACAAAAGGTCGTAGCATAATGACTCACTCTTACATGATACAAAACAGGATGCTAGCATAACCAAAATTCGTAGCCACACCTCACTGCACCTTGGCCAGCTGGCTAGCCATACCTTAATATACCAATCTAGTCGAGTCAAAGAAGTTCCCCGCTTGGAGTTGTCGCAAGACCTCTATATGCAGCCTTGATACACTATGGGGTGAAGATGACACCACTTGGTGAAAAATCAAAGAGAGAGTAGCCTGCTCTGCTAGGTCTATAATACGGGCCACAAGAACACGACCCTGCGAGATAGCATCACGCCCACAATGACCAGTCTCCTCTGCCTAGTGATGAATGTTCACTACCCCCTAGGCAGTGGATAAGGCAGAGCCTCCCCTTGGGGCAAGAGACAAGTCACAAAATATATATCCATCTTAGGATGTATCCTCAGATCAGTATCGCACACTACCATAGGTGCCTCTGATAGTCCCAACATTGAACCAGGTCAGAAGAGTAGATCCTTTAACCTCAGAACAAGGTTCTCAAGGAACTTGAGTAACCCCCAACGAGTTAGAAACTGAAGTGCATGTGGATTTTGGTACACCTGGTTATGGAAGGCAAGCCCATCCCTCTCCCTCCAAAGCATCTTGCCACCAAAAAAGACCAAAAAATCAGTTTTTTCCAAGAAAATACTCAGAAAACCATAATCCATTAGTTTTTAAGAACTGCGTGCGGTCTAAAGAGCATATCTTTAATGTCCTCACGCATGTATCTCACACAAGCGTGACAAACATCGTGCTTAAACTTCACAAGGACTCGGGGTCGTCGCGCAAAGAGCAGGGCTTTGCATGGTGATGATGTGAGTCCCATAGAGCCACTGGCATAGTACTTAACAAAATAAGCTAATAAATGCCATACATGGTACTCCAGTACGACCCCCTCTAGCATGAAAATGACAAAATTGAAAGGTATAAGGTGCTAGCTCCTACCTGTCTCGCTCAGCACAAATCCATGCTGCTCTGGGCAACCGCAATGGCAAGAAACGCTTCAATCTCAGCCTCTGATCTCTCAAGCTCAGAAATCACAAATAACCTAAAAAAGGGCCATGTATTAAAAGGGAAGTCTAACATATGAATTCTGAAAGTTATCAGATACATTTTTTTGTTTGACTTATTTCTAAGGTTCGCTACATGAAAGAATGGATAACTATCTCGAATCTATTGTTGAGAATTTGTAGATCGAAAGTATAAGGTTTACATCAAATCCTAGTATAAGCTATTCGTGTTGATTAAGCTATGATTTATTGTTGAATCTGGCATGTATGAAATCTAGGGTTTACATGAAATACTAGTGGGAAGTCTAACATATGAATTCTGAAAGTTATTAGATACATTTTTGTTTGACTTATTTCTAGGGTTCACTATATGAAAGACCTTGTCATATGACATCTTGATTGAGTTTCTTATGTGATTTAGGGTTTGTAGCAAAACATGGGCTATAATTTTAAGTATTGAAGTATAGTCTACTACTGGTTATCTTTTTAAAGTCTAATGTTTCCGCTACTATAAGATTTTGTTATGAATAACTTCATGCTTTTATAGAGTTGGTTGTACTTATTATCTAAGTTGTGCAGGTACATCTTATTCAAGAAGATGAATATGTTCATAGACAAGTTGATAAGATAAGCCTGATAAGAAAAATGGAAGCCATGAAATATTCTCCAATATCGAAGGAAGAAGTTGATCTCCCTAGATTAAGAGGGAGCCTGGATAGAATAAATATCTCTCGTTAGGGAGGAGGGAATAACATAGTTTTGATTGGAGGACGTGTTGCTGCATGTGAAGTAGAAAATAAAATTAAATGATAAAGGAATATTCTATCAAAGATTCGATTGGTAGTCCTACTGAGATAAATTGAGAAGCAACATCGAAATACCCTGGAGGTTTGTTTTTTATGATGTATATTTGAAAGTGTATTACTAATTAGGGTTGTGTTAGTACAAGTGAATATCTTGAACTAGTGCTAGCAATGTATTGTTTTCCTTTCATACGATTGATGCCTCGAAATTTGTTGCAACAACATGGGGCATGACCACCCCGTTTAGACCTTAAAGCAGTTCCTTTTCCGTTTGGAATGCTGGTTCTGACTGGTTTAACTAGGTCCAGTTACCTTCTCTTGACAATCTCCAATGGCTTAAAATATAACTTTTGACTACCAATGGAGAAGATACATCAGATCATTCCTCTTGCTAATCAAGCAAGAAAGCGATCCTTAAGCTAATTTTGGGGCTCAACAAAGGCATAAATAATTTTTTTGGGGTTTCCAATCTATTTACTATTTAATTTCCTTGACATCTCACATGGGAGGGAAAAATCCCTGGAATATTTGAGAGAAAGACTTTGATACAAGATAAGTAACTTTCTTAGTGTCAACTGTGGGAAATTTATTTGGAAGAAGATCCATGAAAGAAGTTTTGGATGACAGAGATGAGCAATTGAGAGTCTCCTTCAATACATATTTTAGTAATTTTCCCTTTTATGGTTTGCATTAGATCGAATTATAGAGAAAATATCTTCGCCAAATTGTTGTTAGTAACCCCCATAAAGGTTGCAAATAAGTGGGAGATTGTTCCAAATTTATTTAGGAAGACCCCACCCAAACCCAATAGGACTCATGTTCTCCTTCGAAGCCATTCAAAATTTAGTTTAATAAATTTGTCTAGAGGGAAAGATTAATGAACTAGGGAGGGAGAGGGAGCAATGTAAACAGAATGAGGGGCCACGATGGCTTGCTAATGGATCTACAAACTTTTCAAGAGTTATGCTTCCAGCTATGAAGATTTCCAGTTAGAGAAAGACCTGGGATGCATAAGAATAACCTCAAATATTCTCTAAGAGATGTTTCCAAAGTGATTTCAAATAAGAGCTAGAGTCTCTAAAGGTTTTATGATTACATTCATTTCATAATAGCTAGAGAATAAGGCTAGGAAGTAAATACCATGCTCCTTTGAGAATGGGGTTAGCAAAGGGAGTAAATGAGAAAGGGGTGATTGTACTTAGATATTGTGCTATTGGAGAGCATCCCAAAACCTAACGCAATATATGTCATTAAAAATTTAATGCCATCACTCTTGTAGTCTCCATTTTCTCTATCAAGTCTCTTCAGATGGTCCATGTTAGTAGTCTTCCACAAGGAGATACTTCCTTGATTTCATTAGGGTGAAAATATTCTGAAGCTCATTTTGATTTGCCGATTTAGGGAGCTAGTGCCATGAGTCATCCCATAATAATGCATTTTGACCATTTTTTCCTCTAAAATATAATTTGCACCCTAGATAATGTGCTTTCTACTGTAGGGCAAGTTCCAAGTCAACAATCCAAGTTGGAATCATGGCATTTATATATATATACTTGCATTTGCATTGAAATGTTTCTACAATAGATTTTCCTCGATATTTGGTGACAACGTTCATGACCCCCTTATAGTTATTACACCCATATTTTAGCCCCCATGATTGTATAGGGAGTCTCAGATTCTGGAGGCCAATTCTGCCTTATGCCCGAGGGAGCCAAAAGTTTTCCAATGCAATGAGGGCCCATGTCCTCTCTTTTTTCTCATCACCAAAGAAAATAATGCTGAAGACTACGAATATGATGGATAATGTCTACCCAAATGAGAAATTTCAAGAGTACTAACTTCTTTATGATGTTAAGAGAATGGAATGTGCAACTATCTAGCCTCTTTGTTATCTTTTGGAGGAGGTTAGCGAGAAGCCTAATCTTGAGAGAGATAGCTAGAAGAGGAGCACCAAGGAATTTGGAAGGCATCGTACAGTGCGTGTAACCAACTAGGCGAGCAATATGACCCTAAATAGTAGGAGGGACGTTTGAAAAAAATATTTTAGAAATTTAATGATTAATATTTGTCTTTCATGTTGCCATAAAATCCTCTACAACTCACTAGAAGATTATAACTTCTTGGATAATTGGATATCCCATTAACATGGTGTCATCAACAAATGCATCATGCCAAATTAACCTTTTTCATTGATTATTAACAATAAAAGTCATTACAAAAAATATTTTTGTCAAACAATCATTTTATTCAAAAATATGTCACTTAAAAAAAATACTCTATCAAATATACGTTGCATTACAATTTGCATCATGTTTTCATAAGAATCAACTCTACATTCCATTACAATTTGCATTACATTTTCCACCTTACATGTAATGAAAATAGTACTGAATTAAGTTGCATTTCTAGTTTTGGTATTTAGAGTATATTTATATAATAATGTATAATGAAAATGGCGAGCCAATCTTCGTGCATTGTCGGCATCATTGAGATAATAGATGCAAATGTTCCAAATGGTCAACTCGCATCTTGGATCGTACCGTGAGGTTGTCCAAATAGGCCAGGATGAGATGAGCTAGGTCATGGAAGATATAGTTCATGTCCCGCTGAAAGGTGGCGCTGACGTTTTTAAGACCGAATGACATAACTTGGTATGTGAATGTGCCCCAAGGGGTAGTGAATGCAGTTTTCTACCGATCCGTATGTCGGATCTGTATTTGATTATACTCGAAGAATCTATCCATGAAGGATAATTATTAATGAGCAACGCAAGCATCGTGATGAAAAATATCAGCAAATAAAGGAAAAACTACAACAAGAGTCTAAAAGTGAAAAGTACAAGGAATATTGTCTCTCAAAAAATGAGTTAATTAGATTTGAGAATATAATTTATGTACCAAAGGATTATGACTTGAATAAAATGATATTAAAATAATTCCATGAAAATCCATACTATGGAAACTCAGATTTACCAAAAGACTCTAACATCCATCAATAAAGTTTATTTTTGTCCTTATTTGAAAAAAGAGGTGGTTGATTTTATTTCCAAATGCATAGAATGTCAATAGGTGAAAGTCTAATTCAAGAACCCAGTTGGTATATTACAACCTATTGACAGTCCATAATGGAAATTGGTGGTGATGTCCATGTAATTTATTACAGGGTTTCCAAGGACTTCAAAACACCATGATGCAATCATGTCGTGGTTGACTAGCTAAGCAAGTTGGCTCACCTTGTTGAAATTAAATCTATCAATTCAGCTAGTGATGTGATTCAAGTTTTCATAAAGGAATTTGTAAGATTTCATGGAGTTCCCAAGAATATTATCTTAGATAGAGATGTTAAGCTTACTTCAAAGTTCTGGAAAACACTATTTGCAATAGTGGGGACATAAATGGCATTCATAATATCTTACCATCCACAAAAAAAAATGGGAAAATAGAGAGGACAAATATAATCCTTGAGGACATGTTGAGAATGCATGTAATTCATCAACCAATGAAGTTGGAGGAATATTGCCCACTTATGAATTTTTCATATAAAAATGGGTAAGAATCACTTAAAATGAGCCCATTTGAAGAACTCTATGGGAGAATGTTTAACACCCTATCAGTTGGAGTGACCCAATGAATAAGGCCCTCATTAACTTGATATGTTGAAATAAATGGAGAAAAAAAAGGAACTATTGGAAGAAATTAAAGGTGGCACAAGATAGACAGAAGTGCTATGCATACCAACATAGGACATAGAAAGAGTTCAAATTTGGAGAGTATGTATACTTACGATTTAGACCTAATAAAATCTCCTCAAAAATTGGGTCATGTGCCAAGTTGGCACCATGGTTTTGTGGATCATTTGAAGTGCTTGAAATAATAAGGCCAATAGGATATAGCCCAACATTACATCCATTGGTAAAATTTCATGAATTTTTCCATGTTTCCTTGGCTAAAAGATATGTTTGATCTAATCATTTTTTTGAACCAAAAGTGAAGCAGATGTGGACCTATATCATATTTTGGTAGAAGGTAAATTGCTTATCATTGTTTTATATGTTGATGATTTAATAGTTACATGTGATGAGTAGCTGATCAACTCTTGGAACGAGGACCTTGTAAGGGAATTTGAGATGAAATACATGGGTCTCATGCACTACTTTATCATGCTAGAAGTATGGCAACGTGATGGGGAATTGTTTGTTTCTCAAGGAAAGTATGCCATCAAGATATTGCAGAGATTTTGCATGAAGAGTTGTAATTCCATGGAGACACGTCAAGCGACCAAATGGAGGAAGGAGAATGCCACTTCAAGTGAAGAGGTTGATGCTACCATTTACCAACACCTAGTGGGTTCAGTGATGTATCTTGTGAATACACGACCATATATGTGTTATAAAATTAACCAACAAAGCTAAGCTATGGTTAGGTTGACCAAATTATTTTGGAAGGCAGTAAAGCATGTGTTACGGTACCTCATAGGCACTAACCAGTATGGATTATGGTACAAATGGGAAAAGTGTATGAGAATATAATATTTCATGATCGATCCAAGCTTATAGATATTTGGTATCATCATCTACGAGACTGTGTGCAGAGGAGGATAATGTTGCTACAATACATTATGATAGAGGAACAAGGTGCTGAAATCTTGACAAAGGCCTTTGTCAAGAGGTAAGTTCAAATTCCACAGGTGTAGGATAGGGGTGGTTGAAAATTCATTTCTTCCTATGAGGGAGTGTTGAGAAGTGTAGCAAGAAAGACTCAATTTGACTTAGCCTTTGTCAAATTGAGTAAATTCGAAATTTCCACATCAGAAGATAACTTGGTGGTTGTTAATTGCGGTGACATGGCTCTTGTCACTTAGTTAGCTCAATGAATTTGAGTTAAGTCTTGGATTTCATTTTGCATGTGTTGATTGCTAATTTGTAGCAATCGAGTTCAATTATTTGTAGTTGTATTCAATGAAACTGGTTTTAACTATTGATAGAACTAGTTGGAGGTTAGTTGTGTAGTGGGACAACACTCTAAATAATCATCCAGTTAACTGATCAATCAACAAAAAATAGCTCATGTGTGCAAGGAAAATTTTAATTTCTCAATTGTGGTGGAGATTCCAAGAAAATGTAACATCAGTTGTAAACTAGTCTTGATTGTGTGTTCCATCCAATCAATGATCAATCATTGGGAATTGCGCAATCAATTTGGTGGAAATTCCTAAAAAATATGGTAGAATTCCTTCAAGATTTGTGCAAGGAAATAGGAGCTCAAGTGGAGGCAAAAATTGACTAAATATGGGTCAGAGCTTTTGATTGAACAACGAGAACAATTATTCACTTAAAGGTTGAGCTCAAAGTGAGAAAGCAATTGTAACACGTTCTCTATTCATATGATATGCAAGTAGGCTTAAGGGATTTTTCCCAATTGGTTTCCTGTAGATAAATTTGTGTACTTGTGTATGTTATTGATGCATATTTGTGAATGTTGTTCTAAATTTGTGAATTAATATCCGCAGATTAGTAGAGTAAAATTGTGTGACTTGATTTGGATTTAATTTATTGAGTAGTTGCAATTCTATCACCATATTTGTACACATTTTGACACTTGAAATTATAATATCACACTTATTGATTTAAAAGAAATTTTCACACTAGCATTCAAAGGATATCTATTTTATGCAAAACTAGCCCAAACAAATTCAAAATATTAATTTTGAAAACAATGATAGAAGAAGCGAGAAGCCTAATCTTGAGAGAGATAGCTAGAAGAGGAGCACCAAGGCATTTGGAAGGCATCGTACAGTGCGTGTAACCAACTAGGCGAGCAATATGACGCTAAATAGTAGGAGGGACGTTTGAAATAAATATTTTAGAAATTTAATGATTAATATTTGTCTTTCATGTTACCATAAAATCCTCTACAACTCACTAGAAGATTATAACTTCGTGGATAATTGAATGTCCCATTAACATGGTGTCATCAACAAATGCATGATGCCAAATTAATCTTGTTCATTGATTATTAACAATAAAAGTCATTACAAAGATATTTTTTTCAAAAAAATCATTTTATTAAAAAATACATCACTGTAAAAAAATACTCTATGAAATATACATTGTGTTACAATTTGCATCACATTTTCATAAGAATTAACTCTACATTCCATTACAATTTGCATTAAATTTTCCACCTTACATGTAATGAAAATAATTTCCAAAACTATTCATGATGGGCTTTGTGAAATTATTTAATATGTCTAAAATAATGTACAATCTAAAGCAATTTAAAATACAAATAATACGTGAATCTAAATAAATTTAAAATACGAAGTATTCTATTAGAGAGACCTTAACCTGAGTTCGAAGTTACGTTTTTGCTACAATGTGATTTCAAAATTGTAGTTGTGTGTTGTTTTTAAAATTCTTTTCTCCTGACTCATGTTTGTTTGGTTGTTTGGAGTGAGTTTTCAAAATTAAGTAAATGTGCACATAACTGTAATTTGAGATTATAATGTCACTTGAATTACATTTTTAAGATTTTGTAAGATTTTGTACCAAAACAGGTTTTATCATCAATCATTGAGTTTAAATTTTGGAGTAAGAATATTATTTTTGTTTTAATCCAAACACTTCACATACTAAAAGCATAATCACTAAATGAAAAATATCATTTTAATCAAAATAATAACTAGACTCAAAATGGTAAAACATATATTTATATTAGATTTTTAAATTTTAATAATAATTTTTATTTAAATTTAAGTTATAAAAATATACTATTTATTAATTTTACAAAACAAAATATTATACATTATTTTATAAATATACTCTAAATACCAAAACTGAAAATGCAACTATAATAAATATAGTATTGAAAAACCATGTAATATATATTTGGATGTATCTAGACATTTATTATATAGTATTGAAAAACCATGTAATATATATTTGGATGTATCTAGACATTTTTTTAATTAATTACAGTTTTCAAAATATACGAAAAACAACAACAAACAAGCTGGTGATCCAGAGATTAAAATATAAAGATTTGTCAACCATGAATATAAAGATTTGTCAACCATGAGTTATTTCATTACAAGAAGATCAAAAGCCCATAAAGAGGGTTTATCTCATAAAAAAAAAGATGACCAAGAAATTTTTAGAACTGTGGTATCCCTTCTATGTAATTTTTCCATATAAAAAAAAATTAGGCCTTTCCGAGGTGAGTATGCAAACAGAGAGGCCAATGTAATACATTTACATAGCATCAACTGCACAATTAATTTTTATATTTTATTTTGGTTTCTTGTGACTAGAAAAAAAATTTGGTTTGTTGTGACTAGAAAAAAAATTAGAGACTACAAACACACAGAAACTACAAATCTCTATTGCCATTTAATATTTTTCTATAGAATCGACTTACATCAAACATTTCCATGACGGATCGGATATATTTTCAGGGAGTTTGGTGCATCAAAATTAATACCGAAATTGAAAAAACCATGGAAGTGAGATCTTGTTCGCTCAGGAACACGTTCCCATTGCTCAAGATGATACTTTGTAACGCTCAGGAACACATTCCCATTGCTCAAGATGATGATGATAAAATACTGGAAATGGTCAGAGGTTGGATGTAAATTTCCATACATTTTATCTTAGATGGAAGAATCGTGGAACCTGCATAATTAAAATGACAGGTAGCCATTATAATTAATAGATGACATATTTAAATTTTACAGTCTATAAAAATCAGGCCAAAGAAATCCTTCCTCCAACTTCTGCTCCTCCACATATGCTTCCTTAGTACTATATAGAAGAGGGGGCGGAAGCATAAGAGCTTCTGCCAAATATAAACTGAGGGAGTCGAATGAGTCGTCCATGGCTTCTGATTCATCAATGCCTTGGGTTGCTCTGCAATTATAAAAATAATCTGTTTGCTCTGATACCTCGGCACTCGATGTCTCTAATTTTTAACTAATTATTTCCCACACCTAATCTGAGGAAGAGGTGGATGCACTCTCATTGCATATTGAAACCTTTGTCTAGCTTCTCCTTGCTCCTTTATACCACTCGTTCAATCTTCTAAAGTTTCCTGTACTTCTATAAAAAATCAACAAAACGACCTACGTAATCATAAAATTTAAGAACTTACTTCATTGTTCGTGTCAATAGGAATAGATTAGATCCAGATATACAATAGAGCTCCCGCTGGTCTCCCCATCTTCATCATCATCTTTTATTATGCCATGAATACGGTCAGGATGAAGGAAGTTTAACTCACAAATCACAAATAGTATATTTAAAGATTGCTCCTAATATATCGAGTACCACTTTGGGAAATCTCGTTACATACATGTTATAGTTTCATAGAATCTCACCAAAGTTCTGGGCAATTTTCAGAATGTAGTGAGTCTTCTTCAAGAATCTCACCGAAGTTCTGGGAAATTTTCAGGATGTTCATCTTTACTTCGCTTTTTGAAGTTCACCAGCTATTCAAACACGTATGCCTTGAGGATCGAACACCCGTCGACCATGTTGGGTGTGCTAAAAAAAAGAAATATTTTTATTTTTTTAGTGTTTTGATGCTGAGTTTAGATTAAGTGGCTTTCACTTATATAATTCACTTATATGAGGTTCTAGATGTTGTTAAATTAGCTACGTTTACACGTTATCTCATACAATGACTGCAAATTCATCGCCACGCTATCTCATACAATGACATAATCAATTGGAATGGTAGTCCACCTTCTTCAACAGTGCCATGATCTGATTTTAGAGAGCTCAGTGGACCAACTCTAATAACTATAGATGTGAATTAGAATATGTATGTTCGCTGCCTATTATAATATTTACAAACAAAACAGTACTTTTTTATCCAAATCAATTCCTCGACTTTAATATATGTACATTGCAGTAAGATTATGTTTTGTTCAATCTACAAAAGGAGAGAAAAATAATATAAGAAATATCACTACAACAATAACAAAATTAATCATGTAGGGCAAGAAAATGTTTTTGTATTTGAATATGTATTCATTTCATTCGGAATAATATGAAAAAAATGATGGTTTTAATGAAAATTTCAATAATTTTTTTTTTTAAATAACGTAAAAATTATATAATTTAATTATTATAAAATATTAAATGTTATTTAATTTATTTTATAAATAAAAACAATTATTTTATTAATTTAAATTTACATTTTAATTACTAGTATTGAAATTGTCTTATCTAATATTTTTTTTCTATTAAATTTATATTAAAAATATTATTTTTGTTTTTTAATTATTTTGATATATTGAAATAAAAATAATTATTGTTTCATATTGTTTTATTTTTGTGTTGTTCTATATTCATATACATTTTTTGAAGCAGTTTATGTTTGTGACACTATTTAGACAGAATCTGAAAAGTGTCCTTTTTAATGAAAAACATAACTCTTAATTCTTTGGGTGTACCATTTTTTAGACGCTTGTTGCAATCTTCTTTGCCAGTGAATTTTCGACAACGAGTTCACCGGTACTTTACCTGGAAACCTGGGAACCTGCACGAGTTTGAATAGAGTTAGGTTAGGAGGCAATAATTTTAATGGCACGGTGACGAGTTCATTCTGGGGACTTTCTCACACCTCACTTCTAGAGCTCGAGAACAATAATTTTGAAGGAATTATTTATTCCAAAATCGTCAAAGGCAAAAATCTCTCACAGCTCGTCATTAACGGAAATGCATTTACGGGCAGCCTGCCTATAGAAATCAACGAGCTTCAGTACCTCAGCGAGATAAACGTCAGCAATAATTTACTCTCCGGCTCTTTGCCCTCCAGCGTGGGGCAGCTGCAACAGCTCGGAAATTTGGACCTTTGTAATAACAACCTAAGTGGAGATCTTCTTGCTGAAATCAGTTCGTGCAAGCAACTGTACGAGATCAATCTTGCAAAAAATTGGTTCTCCAGCTCGATTCCTGCAAGTCTCAATACTTTCCCAGTGTGTTGCAATCTTCTTTGCCAGTCAATGCCAGCAGATTTTTTTGTGTTTCAGGAAGAAATATTTTCACTGTTTGAAGTAGTATCTCACGAATTCACAATTTAAGATCCTCTAGTCCGTCGAGTTGTGGCTTACTGTCAATCCAAGTTCAAAGTTCAAGTTCAAAGTAAATGTCAGTCGTTGATCTCGGTCAAAATGCACAATCGTTGATCTCGGTCAAAGCACACACGGCGAGATCAATTGCAGAGGCATCATTTGGTTTAAACAACAGACTTGTTTGTGCCCACAGGTCACTGTTGATCTGGGATCAATGGAGACTGTACCCTTTGATCTGCATAGGAGTTAACACAAAGTCCGCTCCTTCGGTGTACCTTTGAATTTAGAGACAAATGCTAATATATATATATATGATTGGAAAAAAATTCAATAGAAATTTGATTTTTATTTAACTAACAATATCAATGTACAATAAACCATACATGAGCAAAGTCGAAAACCATCCATTAAATACTTCACTTTCATAGTCCTTGAAATTAAATTAATGTCTTGATAATGGCCATTCATCAATCACCGTGACATTCACTTTTCCTTGAAAACAACCTCATATACATATTTAAGTGCTGTGGCGTATTAAATTTGAAATAGGTGAAGGATCGTTTGTGGGGAGATTCATTATTGAAGCCGAGTAAAAAGTCCAATGACACGTGAAGAAGCCTAAGTGAAATGTCTATAGTGAATGTTACAGCTGCCAGGATAGTGGCTGTAGTTTTATGTTTTGATTTTTTTTTTTTTAATTAAATAAAATTTTTGTTTAAATTATAAGTTTGAATTGTATAATAGTGGCTGTAGTTGTTTTAAGTTTAAGTTTTTTTTTTTTTTTAATTAAAGAAAAAATTGTTTAAATTATAAGTTTGAATGGTATAACAATATTGAAGAGACTAACTCTATTTATTTATTAAAATATATATTTTAAACAATAATTAAAAAAAATTTAGCCAAAATTTATTTTTGTTAAAATAATATTTTTGATTTAAATAGGAAACACAGGAGTGAGTGTCAAAATGAGATTCAAATGAAAATGAACACATATGGTGGTGGCGCAAAAGGTATGTAAAACCACAGTCATTATGTCATTATTATAAAATGTTTTCTCTACAGTGTAGTTTGAGGTTATGGGAACACGTAGCTTGGATCATTTGGACTTTTAAACTTGTTGTGAAGGAGAAATGGACGAAATTATACTCTGAGTGAAAGTCGTTCATGAGATTGAGGTCCCTAGAACTATTTGATCACCACTTCGATGACAACAAGCTCTTCACTTTGGTAATCAAGATAAATCTGTCAAGTTTAATTGTAAAATGAGTTTTTTTTATGAAGAGCTACATTTGCTCCTTGTATGGGGTGATATGGAATGTCCAAGGTGGAAGGGTGCAAGGCAGCCATTTCATTAAGCAAGCATATAGAGGACTTGCCATCCTTGTCATAAATGGAAGGTAGTAATAATTGCGGGGCATGGGACATTGTGTGTCGCAACTATGTTTTGCAGCCACACTACCCTAGAATTGATGGGGATGTGTTGAACGTGGGAAGCCGCATGGAAACCATCCCACCAAGGATGCATATGGAAGGACTTGCCATGGTGCCCTCCCTAGAAATGAAAGGTGGTAGTAATTGTGGAGCATGGCACATTCATGCCATAATTAGAATGTTTTGTCGCCTCATCGACATGGAATTAATGACATCGTGATGAATGAAATCAAGTTAAAGATATTGGTTGTGATGTTATTTGGCCTTTGTTTTTTGGCGCTGCTTGTGGGTAGTACCTTCACATATCCCTCCACTTGGATTATTATGATTTAGAGAGGTGGTCAAATGGTTTAAGATGTTGTAAGAACTTGTAGGTTTCCTTATAGGCTCGTTTTCTCCTTGGCCCTATCTTGAGATCTATCCTTTACAGTCTTAGACTTGGCCTTAGTTGTTCTTAGTAGTCATTTGGGAGTAAAAGAGTCTCCATGACAAAACAATAAGCACGTTGTCATGGGGGGCTGGATATTATGAGTATAGAGGAGGAGCTCTTGCTCATTAGCGAGTAGAGTTCTTAGTTTGCCACTACTTTGAGCACAAGACATAGAATATTCAACTTGAGCACAACGTAGAATATTCAGCTTGAGCTCTACAAGACAAAAATGGATATCATTGGTGAATGCATATGCTTTTCAGAGATCTCATGGATACTTGACACTGGTTATACCAGAAGTAGACACAATCAATACATGCACACAATAGATCTCTAGTGGCACATAAAGACACCATTGGCTTGAGCACTATTGAACAGTAATGAGGCTAAGGAAGAAATTCTCTTAATGTTGGATGAATTCCAGCTTTATATGAAGACCAAAGCTGATTAAGGACCATCCCACATCCTACCAAACCTTGGTAGCTCCCCTCACTAGGTGGAGCTTTTTGACTCTTCTTAGCTTCATGCTCTATTATTGTTATCACTATGTTTGCTTATAGTTTTATGTTTATCAGCTAAATAGTTACATTTAGATAAATATCATCCACTTATAAATATCATCCACTTATGAATGAGAAAAATTTCAATTATTAACTTTCATTCAAATTCAAAATAAAAATAGTTAGAAGTTTGAAATAATTTCAGTAATCTCATTTTCAAAATTGCAAAAAAATCAAACCAAGGTATATATTCTCTTACCTAAAAATAAAATACGTATGCTGAAAATAGCTTTAGAAGAATATTCACTAACAACTAAGACCATCCAAATCTATTTATGATATGCTGAGGGCAATGCAAATCTTATAAGTGGTGGGAAAAATATGATCCGTGGGAAAACTCCGATCAGATTGGATATTGTGAATCCTAAATAGGATAAAGAACAAGTTGGATAATGGGAGCGGCCTGTGCCAATTGAAAGCAAACAGCAATGCCGGGAATATCGTGAATAATTGAATGGAGAACAGCAATTCCGTGAATAGCGTGAATAAGGACAATTGGTTTTAAAAGATGGTTCTAAGACTTTAATTATTATTTTCCCCTTTTTGGGTATAACTAAACACAGATCGTGTGCCTGAGTGCGAGGTTGATTAATATGGAAAAATTTTCACAAGTTGTTAAATTAACAGTTTCATTTATTATAATTTAGTTGTTCATATTGATTATAACTTAGTTGTTAGATTATTGGTAGGAACAGTCATCATCATTTGTTGTTATCACCGTTATTTAAGGAAATTTAGATTATTCGAAAAGATTGGTTGGTGGTTGTTATCTTACGGCAATGGTTTTATTTTTTAGTATTTGACCATCTTTGGATGCTCTCGGTAATGGTATAACTGGATTATGATTGTCGGATCACTAGCTCTCCCGACTAGTGTTTTTGCTTATTATTTTTGTTTTCACTGAGATTCGGTTGTTTTTACTTACCAGATTTTTGTATATGACGTGCTGTGTATACTTCTTTCCGATGCCTGGGCTAGATGCCTCTCTGTATTTGGAATGTTCATGGGGATCATCATTAGGCGTAATCTTGCCCCTGTAGATGTATTGTGATCATTACTCTGATTTCTGGGTCTCCCTACTCCAGGTCGGAGATCTGGAATCTTTACTCAGTATGTATTGTATTGAATTATGGACTGTTTTTACATCTAATATAGACAAAACAATGTTTTTTTCTTCTAAAAAAAAAGAAAAAAAGAAAAAAAAAAGAAAAAAAGATTTTTCATTTTTGTATCTTGGATTTTTAATTTTTTTTTTACATGTTTTAAAAAACGAGCATTTAAGCGAAGTAAAATACAATTTGCTTCATACTCTAAATTCAAAAATTTATTATTGAAGTATTTTAAAAAATTATCTTTTACATAAATATTTTAACATATATTTTTAAATATAAATATTAGTGGAATCGTGTATGTTAAATGAACGTTTTCCACATATTTACTGTCAATCATTCATCAATATTTGTTTACAAAGTAATAACATTTTATATATTTTTTAATAATTGTGTATATTTTATCTCTTTTCATATTTGAAAAAAACATAAATATTTTAATATATGTATCAAATTTTTGTTAAAAATCACATATAAGAAATTTGTCGACCGCGGTTGAACTAATATTGCTTGTGATTCATCATCAAGACAAGATGAGAAATCCATGAAGAAACCTATTTAAATAGAAAGGGATAATCACGTTGGAAAAGCGAGCTAGTTTGACTTGAATAAAAGATTTTGTCAAATTTTAATAATATTTATTTATAGTTCTCAAATATTCTATTTGAATATAATTTAATATTAATAATAATTTTTAAAAATAATTTTTATTTAATTATATTTGAATTTAATTTAATATTAATAATCAATAATGTTTAAAAATAATTTTAAAACATTTTTATATTTAATTATATTTGAATATAATTTAATAAATAATCAATAATTTTAAAATAATTGAAAAGTCAAAGCTTGGATACTATCGTAGCTTACTCTTGCATCTCGTGGCCACGCGCTTGCTCTGAGATCGTGACGCCTCGAAGATCTGAGTGACCCCAATGAGAGAACGTGACAGAGAACGCCTAGCCTGTCTTCTTTGGAGATCGATCTGCATCAGCGAATGGAGATCCTGCTTTGACACTGCTTCTCATCTTCGACCATGACGTTAGAAGGCGATTCCCTCCCGCCTTCTGACCTTGAGGCTTTCCGTTCCCTTGTTGCAGCTGCTAATAAGAGGCCGCCCTCGACCTCTCAGCTCAAGTTTGTAAAAAAATGGGACAAAATCCCCACGGTGTCGCTCCCGGTGGAAGATGCCTGCAGAACAGCAATAAACCTGGCAGAGAGAGGCCTCATCGGCCAGTTCACTGGGTTATGGCCCTCCCCAAAAGCAGTAGATGATTGGGTCAAGCGAAACTGGTCGCCACTGGTCAAGGAAGGAGTAAAAAGCCATTTTGTAGGAAAGGGGTTCTTCGTCTTCGTGTTCGACAGTGTGGAAGACCGAAGCCTGATCTTCAGAAACGGGCCATATTTCATGGGCCCCCAAGGGCTATATCTGAATAAATGGTCTCCAGATTTCGACCCTGCACAAGATGTGCCCACAGCCGTTCCCGTTTGGGTGCGTCTCCCGCACCTTCCTCTTCACTGCTGGAGCCAGAGCTCACTGCAATCCATCGGCAATGCCCTAGGCAGGTATATTGATCAGGCCCCGAGGAAGGACCAGTTCTCCTGCGCTCGTATCTGTGTGGAAGTCGATTTGGAGGTCGGTCTCCCCGAAGCTATCAACCTCTCAGTGGCAGACTGGACGCACATTCAAGAACTCGATTACGAGCAACTGCCCTTTAAATGTCGACATTGCCATGAATACGGGCATTTTGCCAGATACTGTAAAAAAAAAAATGAGGAAATAGCAGAGAAAGAGAAAGGCGAACAGTGGAAGCAAGCAAAGAGAACAGCAAGCAATAGACAAAACAACAAAAGAAACGTAAAAGAGACAGGGACCAAAACAGGACAGGAAGGCGCAAGTAACCAAAACAGCGAAAGCAGGGAAGCTAACAGCAGTGCAGGAGATAAAAACCCCTTCGAATCTCTTACTCCACCGACAGACCCTCCAGAGGCTGAGCAAGAAGATCCACCACAGCTGAATATTGCAGACAATGAAATTCCAGGTAATACTCCAAACCATGACCCTAGCAATACTCCTTCTCCTTCATATGCTGACATTATTAAACAAAAAAAGAAGAATTTAGAAAACATGGGGTCATCTGATGAAGAAACCTTTGAAAGGCCATCTAAAAAAGTGGGAAGAAGAACAAACAAGGAAACCAGGGAAGAAGAATCAGAAAGGAAGAAAACCCTAGGCAGTCAATCCACCATTGAAATGACTCTCGGGAGAAATACAAGACCAAGGGCGCCCAAGGGAGGAGGCCCCACCCCTTCAAGCGGTAAATGATGCAGATGGTCTCTTGGAATTGTAGGGGCCTGGGAAATCCCAATAAGGCAGATGCTATCAAAGATCTCTTGAAACTGGAATCCGTGGATATACTTATGCTCCAAGAGACCAAAATAGAAGGGGAAACCCTTCTAAACACTAGCTCAATGAAGTGGAAATATGATGTTGGAAAGGCTGTGAGTGCAAGAGGCTCGGCCGGTGGTATAGGTACCTTTTGGTCAAAAAACTCCTTCTCTTTAGAACGACACTCGGAGACCCAACACTGGATATATACAGAACTACGCCACACCGCAAGCAATCTCTCTCTTGCTCTGTTCAACATGTATGTTCCTGTCCATTATGAGGAAAAGAGACTGTGCTGGAGGTCACTCCTGGATTACATAGAGTACATCAACCCCTCAAACATTGTCATAGGAGGTGACTTGAATATAATCCTTGACCCCAAAGAAAAAAGAGGAGGGATTTACTCAAGGGATCCCTTCCTCAACATGGTGGAAAATCTGATTCTGCAGTGGGACTTAATAGACTACAAACCAGTAAAAGGCAAATACACCTGGTCCAATAACAGAGCAGGGGAAAACCATATCTCTGCCAGGTTGGACAGATTTCTTATCAACAGCTCGTTAATGTTGGACAACAGGATTGTTTTCACCAAGATCCTCCCAAAGCTCACGTCGGATCATAAGCCAATCCTCTTATGCTTGAAAGAAGAAGAAGATCTTGGTCCTCTCCCTTTTCGTTTCAGTCCTCTTTGGGCAGGAAAAGAAGGTTTCTTTGACACAGTCCAAACTGCATGGGGGATAGAGGTTTCTGGATCCCCAAGTTATGTTTGGGAACAAAAATTGAAAAAAACCAAAAAAGCTCTTAAGGATTGGATAAAGAATTCCATGAAAACCCCCACTAGTCAGAGGAAGGAGGCTGTTCTTTTGCTGGAAGGTCTTCAATTCGAATTGGAGGAGAAAGACCCTTCTCCCACTGATTTAGCCAAGGAGAAAGCAGCCCAAAGGAATACATACAGCTCCTTCAGAAATGAGGAAGAGTACTGGCGTTTAAAATCTCGAAGTTTATGGCTTAAATCCGGGGACAGGAACACCACTTATTTCCATAGACAATGCAGGGCTCGCCTCTCTCGAAACCACATTGCAGAGATTACCTCCTCCAATGGCCAGGTGTATAAAGGCCACACTCAAATCAAAGAAGCAGCAGTAAATCATTTCCAAAATCTTCTCAGTGCAGAAAGTAACGAGAATGAGGATGACGCATTGGAGTTTCTCTCCAACATTCCAAATCTAGTCAGCGAGGAAGATAATGAAACCCTGATAAGTCCAGCCACAGAAGAAGAGATAACCTCCATAGTCTGGTCCATGGAACCAGACAAAGCTCCTGGACCTGACGGGTTCTCAGTGCATTTCTATAGAATTTGCTGGGAGATAATCAAATTTGACCTCTTCAGAATGATAAGGGGATTCTTGAGGAAGGCAAAAGTTGGAGGCGGAATTAACTCCACCTTTCTCGCTTTAATCCCCAAGGAGACTAACCCTGGCTCCTTTGACAGATATAGGCCGATCTCTTTATGCAACTCATCTTACAAGATCGTGGCCAAGCTAATGGCTAACAGAATTAAGCCCCTCCTTCATAAACTCATCTCTCCGGCTCAAGGGGGTTTTGTGGCTGGCAGACAGATTCTAGACAACGTCATTCAAGTTCAAGAAGCCCTGCATTCCAGCCATGCCCGGAAAGAACAAGGTATGATCATAAAACTGGACATGTGTAATGCTTTTGACAGAGTGAATCGTTCTTTTCTGTTCAGAGTTCTTGCTGCATTTGGTTTTAGTCAGGAATTTATTAACCTCATCAAATCTTGCATTGAGAACATCTGGATCGCCCCAATGGTGAATGGAAGACCTGCAGACTTTTTCTTGGCCACCAGGGGATTGAGGCAGGGTTGCCCCCTCTCTCCCTTCTTATACATACTGATGGCGGATTCACTGAGCCGGAAGATGACACAGGAGAAACAAACAGGCTCAATTCCTGGGATCAGAATTGTGCAAGGCATCGCTCCAGTGAACCACGCATTCTTCGCAGACGATTCTCTTCTGCTTGGGGGAGCTTCCTTAAGAATTGCTAACACCTTCAAGATCATTCTTCAAAAGTTTTGTAAAACCTCTGGAGCGCTAATCAGTGAGAGAAAAAGCGTTGTATATGGCTGGAACACAGATCAAAACACAATTGAAAGGATCGCTAGAGAATTGGGGTTCAATGGCTATGCTGTCTGGGAAAAAATAAAGTATCTAGGCCTTCCATTAACGATGGGATCCAATCGAAATCATTTATGGGAAGAGGTGATCTCCAAGTTTAAGAAAAAAATAACTGCGTGGGGTGGAATCTGGCTCTCCACGGGCGGCAAACTCACCCTCATACGCACTGTTCTTTCAGCTCTGCCCACGTTCCAAGCCTCTCTGTTGTTGGCACCAAGTCAAATAGCAGATCGAATCTCCTGTCTGATCCGAAATTTTTTGTGGAATGGTGGGCGCGGCAACAGCAATCGTTTTCATCTTGTTAACTGGAATACAGTGAAGCGTCCATTGAATGAAGGCGGTCTTCAAATCCGAGACCCCCAACATTCCAATTTAGCCTTGGGGTGTAAGTTGCTGTGGCAGATGCTAGTCGAACCCTCCCACCCTGTCAGCCAGATCTTTAAACGCAAGTATCTCAATAATCATTCGATTGCCAATTTCAATCCAGTGACTACCCCCAAAGGAACGCAGGCATGGAAGCTCTGCAGCAAAGCAGTCGATTTCTTCAAAATGCATCTTTATAAAATCCCAGGGAATGGGAAAAACACTCTGCTGTGGAGAGATCAGATTATGGGCCATCCCCCTCTATCAGCGAACACTGAAATTGCAGAAATAAGAGCCTGGTTAAGCTCAAGAGGAATTCGAAGAATTGAGGATATAGTCGAATGGGACCACAAAGGCAATTGGCAGAGTTGGTCTCTGCCTGTCACCCCAGCGCACTTAAACAATCAGTTAAAAGTCCTTACAGCTGCAATCTCAGACTTTACACCAGTGCACAAGGACGAGGAAGACTCCTGGGGTTGGGGAAAGACCGGAGTATACACAGCCAGGCAAGGATACCTGCAGCTGCAAGGTAAGAAGGATTCTTTGCACCCCGAAGCAGTGTGGAAACAGATTTGGGAAAACTTCAGCATTCCCAAGATTAATTTCTTTTCTTGGACTTTGTTTCACAACAAAATCCTCACTGGAGAAAATCTGAACAGAAGAAACATAGTTGGCCCCCATCGATGTGTTCTTTGCAAAAATGCATTGGAAACCACTGATCATTTGTTTATTGAGTGTGAGTTTGCCCAGAAGGTCTGGTCTATCTTCTTGACTGGCCTGAATGCGAGAACCCCAACTCACTGTACGACCAGAGACATGTTCTCGACATGGAAAGCTCGATACCCCTTCAGCATTGCAGACAAATCTCTTTGGCACAAGGTATGGATAGCAGCCCCAAAATACATATGTTGGAAGTTGTGGTTGGCACGGAATGAAATTGTTTTCAAACAAAAAGAAACCACTGCAGAAATCATAGCAGATCAGGCCAAGAAACTCCTATTAGAAACTCTGAGACACTCAAATGTCAAATATGACAGCTCCCTTCGAAATGAAGAAAGGATTTGGCTTGATGGCTTCTCCCCCAAGCCTACACCTTCAGCATTCACTCGCCCAAAACACAAAGAAACATGGCAGATCAGAGACACGTTAGACAGCTTTCAGAAGTGGTGGAAATCACAAGGAAAATGCACCATCTTCTTTGACGGAGCCTCAAAAGGCAATCCAGGCAGGTCAGGAGCAGGAGGGGTTATTTATTCTTCGAATGGGAAAAAAGAGGCCTTCAGTTGGGGACTGGGGATAAAAACCAACAATCAGGCTGAAGCACTCAGTCTCTTAAAAGCTTGTCAGCTGGCTAGGAAAGAGAATCCAAGTGAAATTTTAGTGTTCGGAGACTCAGAGTTGCTGATAAAATCTTTAATAAACAAGACAGGGCTCAAGGATCCAGTGTTAAATAAACAGCTTGCAAGAGTGAACAGACTCCTGAAGGACTTCCCCTCAGCTCAAATCTTCCACATCCTCAGAGACCTAAACACAAAAGCAGACAGATTAGCAAACATAGGATGCACTCTAGAAATGAGCATGATCAGCTTAAATGCAGGAGAAGTGAGCACGGCAAACATTCCCTAATAGGACAAGTAGTACATGTAAAAACAGTGAAAAGCTTGATGCTGTGATCTGAAATGTATGTTTCGGCTTTGGCCAACCCAACTCTATCAATAAAATTACCCGTTCCAGTTAAAAAAAAAAAATTCAAAAATTATTTTTAACATAGAACCTTAAATTAAAAAAATAAATATATAATAAAATAAAAATAAAAATTAAATTAAATTAAATTAAAAATAAATAAATAAATACAAATAATTATTTTATAAATTAAAAATAAAAATATAAAATAAAAATAAAAATAAAAATCACCAAATCAAAATAAAATGAAAATTAACATAGATAAATAACATAAATAAAATAAAATAAAATAATAAAAAATAAATACAATAAATAAATAAAATACAATTAATAAAAATAATGATAACATTCGTTTAAAAAAACAAAAAAAAACTACTAAGAGTGAAGGGCAGGAATCCAGCATCTACTAACATTCCACCCATCATTTCTATTGAGGTTAACCAACCTCTTTTCAATTTCCAAGGCTTCCCTCAACTTTTGGTGGTGGGAATGGTCTATCCTTGCAATAACCTCAGTATCTTCAATACAAATATTGTAACATACACACCATAACAAAATTACCCGCATAAAAAAAAAATTAAAAATAAATCACCGTGCAGTACTTGTGATCTTAGATTCCGACACCATATTCATTGTTTTGCTAGTTCCGTAAGTACCAATCAACATCCGAATTTAACAACAGTCATAATATAATTTAATTGGCACATACATAACACAATCATTTACTCTTTGAAATATATCCTATCCGATTATCATGAAGGTTGCACTTTATATTATGGTTATAATGATTATGTGGCAAACCGTCTAGTCGGTTCCTCATATGGTTAACACTATCACCCAAGTATGTAAGGTTTAATAGTATGGTTTCATATTTAAGTTTTTGGGTTTCCACATATACTATGACGCTTGTGGCTTTTAAGTGGCCGACACGTGGTTCTTTCCAAGACGTTGATCCGATTAAGGCATCGGACGGTGGAGGTGATCTTGGGATCCAAGATGACCTTGGTAATTAACGGTTTTTTGTTCATTCTGCTTCTCGGCCGGAAGGCTCCAGAACCGCTCTGCTAGGGTTTGCGCAACCCTCGCTGCTGCCATGGCGGCTTGTGGAGACTTGCCTTCCATCGGTCAGGTCCTCCAACGCTTCTCCAAGTAACCAAAGTCTTCGTCAGTTGCTTCCACCGTTTATCGTTATCCATTAGATGCAGGTTTTATGTTTATGCCTACAGGTTTTCTTCTCGGCTGCCTGTGACATCTCACGTTTTAAATTTGTTAAACTCTTCTATTGTTCTTTCGTTCGCTGTTTACTGTCAGAGGTCTACCTATTTCAGTCCTTCCCATCAGAGCATGACTCTTTTTATAGTCCACAGGTGCTCTTCAACTCCGGTTCGCTTATGTTCGAGGGTTTCAGGTAAGATTTCCCTTTTGGCTATTATTGTTTTTCCGCAACTTTCTCGCGGCGGTACAACCCTAACAAATCTTCTCACTGTGTAATTTTCTTGCTTGCGCCAGGTAATTTCTCCAGCTCTTCTTGTCACGGGTTGCTCATGGTTTAAGCTACGACAGGTTCTTACCTTCGCCTCATTCACAGGTACCGGCTGTTGAATTACTTGGGGTTCCACGGTGCTCTGCCGTTCTGGAACATTTGTTTGTTCTGATATGTTAAATGGGTCCTGGCCAGGTTTTCGCCCTGAAATTGATTTACCCGTTCTCAGATAGTTGAGTTGTTTTGTTTACAGGAAATATGTTAAATGTCTTCAAGGTGAATTAGACTGGTTAATCTATTTTAGACTGGCCTCCGGCCGCGAGGTTTTCGACCTGTTAGACAGAGTCTTGTTATCAAACATTGTATAATTTTACTGCCGTTCGGTTGGGGTTTTCCCGACCCTGCCTTCTTGAATGTATAAATCGGATTTGCTAATTTTGGGGTTTGAAATGATTACTTTGTCCAGTTTTCATGATAGCTATGGTTGACAGATTCTTGCTGTAAAATAAGTTTCCTTGCGTTAATGGTGTTATTTCTATCTATAGCAACTGTGTTTCGATAACTATGTTTCGACTAGCAAGTTGGCTTGTGATTTCTCGTTCTGGTTACAATTTGAATGCATGCGCTGCTAATGTATCATGAATTGTCTATATTATTTTGCATTACACTATTTGCTGCGATTGTAACAATATTGCAACCTTTTTTCTGTTAATGTATAAATCCGTGGTGATTTACACTCTGTCTCAGGAGTTTATATCTGTTACAGGTTTACTTCAAGATGATAATGTATTAATTTCTTGTTATCAATTCTACTTCTTAAAGAGAGTACTGGGCATCCAATTTCCTGTTTTCCTAGTTCTCGCTTTTGTATTTCCTATGGATTCGCTTACAGGTGACCGGACCACCTACTGTCCGAGTTTATCATAGGAAAGTAGACGATTTATCCAAGAACCAGATTTACTCTGGTATTTGGATTAACAGTCTGCCTGTAACTGTGTTCCTTCTCTGTTTAAAACAATTGTAATTTTACAGTACTATAGCTAATCAGAACTAGTTACAAACCCTTGTCTGGTTTACCTACTGACTTTGTCTTTACCAGATTTTTCACGGTTCCAAAAAAAAAAAGTTCACAACTATAATTACAAATTACTGTTTCAAACACAGATAAACTTAATTAATAGATGTTCTTGACTGCAACAAACAGAATACTCCTTCCAAGGAATATAAAAAGAAACCTATTTTAAACAAATAGTCTTAACTGTACATAACAGATTGTTCATCCTAAGGAAATAAGAAAATTATGTTGCTTTTACTCATCTGAATCCATATACCACTGATGGTACTCGTTTCCTCCCGTCCATGAACTGGGCAATTACGTCCACAGTTCTCCCCCGAGCTTGTAGCCTGGGTCTCGTTGAACACGATACTCTGGAGGAGAGTCCTCAAGACAGTCCGGTCCAGCTCTCCGACTCCAGTGAAAAACAGGATATCTGGGGAGAACTCGGGACAGTCCAGTCCAATCTCCAACCCAAGGGTTAATCTGTTCTGGAAAACCTTTCCCAGTTTTTTTAACAGAATTCCCTCTTTCCTTTTCTTACAGAACCCCCAATTCCCTTTGGAATTTCCTCTTTATTCCAGAGTTTTCTTAGGTAACTGTAGAAACTGTTTTTTTAGTTCAACTGACTCCAGATTTACTTTTACCATCAATTTTTACTCATAAATAATTTCCACAAGTTAAATTTTATTCAAAAATCACAAATAGTTTTGTTCAGATATTTAATTAATGCATCCTTAATCAATAAAGTATAACCATTAGTCAACTGCTAATATGATGGTTACAGTTTTCCCCCTCTGGGAGAGAACACCGTCCTCGGTGTTCTTATTCTAGCTCAGAAAAAAGTTCAGGATAAGCCTCCCGGACGAAACTCTCATCTTCCCAGGTAGCCTCCTCTGGTCCAAAGTGCTTCCATTGCACTTTAACTTGGGCGATGGCTCGTTTCCGGAGCATGATTTCCCTCCGGTCTATTATACTGTGGGGCTTGACCAGAAATTCTCCGTCCAGTTCTACCTGCACATAGTAAACTTAGTTTAATCAATAAATCCTTGTCATCATGTTATTAATTGAACCATCATGCTTACCCTCTACCTGAATGTTCTGCCAATGGATAATGTGTCTTGTATCATGAACATATCGTTTTAATAACGACACGTGAAAGACGTTATGCACCCGAATATGGCTAGGAAGGGCTAAACGATACGCTACTGGTCCCACCCTTTCCAATATCTGTAAAGGGCCACAAAACCGAGGTGATAGCTTTGCACAATAGGCCCATCTCAGTGTACTCTTCTTTGGCTTAATCCTGACATACACATGATCGCCAACCTCATACTCCCGGTACGACCTTCTTTTGTCTGCGTACACCTTCTGTCTATCCTGTGCTACTTTCAAATTCTGTCAAATTTTCTTCACCTCTGCTTCCATTTCTGCGAGCATGTCTGGTCCTAGCATGAGTCTATTCTCGGGGCTACTCCAATTAATGGGAGTTCTGCATTGCCGCCCATATAGCGCCTCAAATGGACTCATCTTTAACGACTCTTGGTAACCATTATTGTAGGAAAACTCTATCAAGTGTATGTAGTCCTCCCATTTTACTGGTTGCTGCATAACATACATTCTCATCATGTCTTCCAACACTTGATTCACTCGCTCAGTCTGACCATTTGTTTGTGGGTGGTACGCAGTACTAAAATGTACTTGCGTTCCTAATCCTGTAAACAACACTTTCCAGAAAGCTGATGTGAATTTTACATCTCTGTCCGATATAACGGTCTTAGGAATGCCATGCAGTCTGAAGATTTCCCGCATGAATAAGTCTGCTATCTGCACTGTTTTATAGGTGGATTGGACATGTATGAAATGTGCCGACTTACTTAGTCTATCCACAACTACCATGATGGAATCATTACCTCGCTTTGATTTTGGTAACCCAGTGATAAAATCCAATGAGATCACCTCCCATTTCCATTCGGGAATGGGTATAGGTTGCATTAAGCCTGCTGGGTGCCTATGTTCTACTTTCACTTGCTGGCATTCTAAACACTTGGTTAGATAGCTTGCAATATCCTTCCTCATTCCTGGCCAGCAGTAGTCCTTTCTTATAGCCGTCAGCATCTTTTGATATCCTGGATGTCCCACATATTTGCTTCTATGATATTCATCTAGTATCATGGTTTTTAATTCCATTCGGTTTGGAATAACTATCCTCTTCTTGAAAACCAGCAACCCATCCTGGTTGATATCATATTCTCCATGTCCATATTGGCCTTCAGGTGCTTGTGTTCGCTGCCACAAATATTTATATTCAGGATCCTTGTCTGCTTCCATTATGATTTGATCCAAAAATCTGGTCTCAATTTGATTAACATATAACTCATAAACGCCGTGCAGTTTTCTGCTCAATGCATCTGCTACCCTGTTCTCTTTACCTTTTACATGCTGCAAATCTATATCAAACTCACTCAGGAAAGCATTCCATATTTCTTATCGGGATTTTAAATCAGCTTGTTTAAAATAATTGGTTAAACTACTATGATCAGTCTTTTATACAAATCTCTTTCCCAGTAGATAGTGTCTCCATACTCGGAGAGCGTGCACAACTGCGGTCAGCTCCAAATCGTAAGTTGAATATCGCTGCTCATGATCTTTTAGCTTGCGGGATTCGTATGCAATCACCTTCCCTTCTTGTGATAATACAGCCCCAACTCCTTCCTTGCATGCGTCTGTACAAACCTCGAATTCCTTATCCGGATCTGCTACACTTAGCACAGGTGCTGTTGTCAATAACTGCTTCAATCTTTCGAAACTCTCCTGACATTCTTTTGTCCATTTGAAAATTTTCCCTTTTCTTTGTAAGGAAGTGATGGGAAAAGCTATCTTCGAGAGTCCTTTTATAAATCGTCGATAATAGCCAACGAGGCCCATAAACGATCTAATATCTGCCACACTCTGTGGCACCTTCCATTCCATGATAGTTTTTATTTTCTCCGGGTCTACCGCTATACCCTTCTTAGATATTACATGTCCAAGATACTGTATTTCTTCTTTGAAGAAGTCGCATTTATTGAATTTTGCATATAGCTGGTGCTTCCTTAACAATTCCAGTACCATTCGCAAATGCTCCCTGTGTTCCTCCGCATTCTTTGAATAAATCAGTGTCATCAATGAATATTAGCACGAAATTGTCCAGATAGGGATGAAGAACACTATGCATCAGTCTCATGAAAGTGGCTGGTGCATTAGTTAAACCAAAAGGTAATACCACGAATTCATAGTGGCCGTACCTTGTGCGAAAAGCAGTTTTGTGTATATCTTCATCCTTAATTCTGATCTGATGATAACCAGACCGAAAATCAATCTTTGAGAACACAGTAGCTCCCCTCACCTGATCAAACAGGTCATCAATACGGGGTAGGGGATACCTGTTCTTAATTGTCAGCTGATTTTTTAAATGGGTGGCTGGGTTTTCGCCCTGAAATTGATTTACCCGTTCTCAGATAGTTGAGTCGTTTTGTTACAGGATTTATGTTAAATGTCTTCAAAACGAGTTAGACCGGTTAATCTATTTATTTTGGCCTCCGGCCGTGAGATATTCGACCTGTTAGACAGAGTCTTGTTATCAAACATTGTATAATTTTACTGCCGTTCGGTTGGGGTTTTCCCGACCCTGCCTTCTTGAATGTATAAATCGGATTTGCTAATTTTGGGGTTTGAAATGATTACTTTGTCCAGTTTTCATGATAGTTATGGTTGACAGATTCTTGTTGTAAAATAAGTTGCCTTGCGTTAATGGTATTATTTCTATCTATAGCAACTGCGTTTCGATAACTATGTTTCGACTAGCAAGTTGGCTTCTGATTTCTCGTTCTGGTTACAATTGAATGCATGCGCTGCTAATGTATCATGAATTGTCTATATTATTTTGCATTACACTATTTGCTGCGATTGTAACAATATTGCAACCTGTTTTCTGTTAATGTATAAATCCGTGGTGATTTACACTCTGTCTCAGGAGTTTATATCTGTTACAGGTTTACTTCAAGATGATAATGTATTAATTTCTTGTTATCAATTCTACTTCTTAAGGAGAGTACTGGGCATCCAATTTCCTGTTTTCCTAGTTCTTGCTTTTGTATTTCCTATGGATTCGCTTACAGGTGACCGGACCACCTACTGTCCGAGTTTATCATAGGAAAGTAGACGATTTATCCAAGAATTTGATATACTGTGGTATTTGGATTAACAGTCTGCCTGTAACTGTGTTCCTTCTCTGTTTAAAACAATTGTAATTTTACAGTACTATAGCTAATCAGAACTAGTTACAAACCCTTGTCTGGTTTACCTACTGACTTTTTCTTTACCAGATTTTTCACGGTTCTAAAAAAAATAAGTTCACAACTATAATTACAAATTACTGTTTGAAACACAGATAAACTTAATTAACAGATGTTCTTGACTGCAACAAATAGAATACTCCTTCCAAGGAATATAAAAAGAAACCTATTTTAAACAGATAGTCTTAACTGTACATAACAGATTGTTCATCCTAAGGAAATAAGAAAATTCTGTTGCTTTTACTCATCTGAATCCGTATACCACTGATGGTACTCGTTTCCTCCCGTCCACGAACTGGGAAATTACGTCCACAGTTATCCCCCGAGCTTTAAGACCACTATCATATTCATATACCTGAAAGTATTTGTTCATATTAATCAACCATGCTTCAGCCATTTCCTCCTTTTCACCATCGAACGTAGGCGGTTTTATCTTCCTGAATTCTCCGTGTAGCTCCACCTTGTGCTTTTTACTGATCTTCCGTTCGGTTTCATTTTCAGATTCGGCCTCATTAAAATTCCTGTTTGGATGACTCCGCTGTGACACACTTCTTTCTTTTTGGCTCACATTTCGTTCTTCTGCGTGCTGCTCGTTTTCCTCTTGAAACTCTCTGCCAGTACTGGGTTTCTCAATCCTCTGATTTTGTTTATCTGAAAGGCTTTTTAGAATCCTTTCCTGTTCCTGCATCATCCTAGCATTTTCCCTTCGCACTCTCTCCATTTCTTCCTACAATTGTTGTACTCTGTGCAGCAAAACGCGAGTCTGCTGTTGTTGCTCTTCCATCAATCTATTAGACCGTTGATGCTACTCTATTCCCAGCTGAACCCACATTTCGGGGTTCCCCTCGGGTGGCGGTGGAAGGTCTCCGACATTCCGCTGTTGCTGTCGTAAAGGCGTCTGTCTTGTTTGTCATTCCATCTACTTATCTAACTGTGCAATACACACATACAATTGTAACGTTAGTTGTCCCAATAGGGTCCCAGCCTTGTAACAGGCTTTGATACCACTTGTCACACCCATCAAGTTAAAACAAAATCCTGCAGTAAAAAAAAACTTTTGTACATCTACCCACTGGTGAAATATCATTATAATTTTGGTGCATTTGACATTTACTGCGGCAATGTATGCTTTGGTTACCTTTATGGTGAGGTACTACTTCCTATGGTTCGAAAGATATTAGACTTGTTTGAAACTTTAATCCGACTGCACATATATATTTAATTTAATCCGACTGCACATATATATTTAATTTAATCCGACTGCACATATATATTTAATTTAATCCGACTGCACATATATATTTAATACACAGTACATGAGTTATTACAAATCTGGAGGCTTCGATTGTGTAAATACATTTATGCACCTTGATTATAGGTATATATTTATTCCGCATCTTGGATATATGTGTATTAAGGTTTTCAACTAAGGTTATATGGGAAGGTCGCAACATATGTGAATGTTTGTAATTATATACATTCTAGGACTTTGAGCTATTAAATGATAATCGCCTCGGGTTTATCCACACCGTCCTGTCATCACTCAACGGCGAGATCTGGCCTTCCGTTGCCATTTAGATCCAACGATGGAAATCGATTAGGGTTGGATAATGTCTATCCAACCGTAACCGTCTCCCTCGTCATTGTTACTCCGTCCGGTAGCGTCTGAGCGTCTGGAGAACTCGGTTGTCGCCCTAGGGTTTCCAGCTCTGTTTACAGCTCCACTCCGTCCATCCTTGGCGTGCTTGTGCGATTTAGACACCATGGTTCTCAGGTAAGTTGGTTTCACAATGCAGTTCTTGTAAATCTTGTCTATTGCCCTTCGCCACGATTCTGAGAAAACGTTTATTGTATGCTCAGTCTTCAGTTCTTGGATTATGGTTCGGAAGAATACAACTAACAGGTTTGTTTTTTTTGTTATCTCTTGATATACTCCGGCGCGGCCGACCAGAGCTCTGCCTCCACTTCCGCCCAGTCATCTGTCCGGCACTAGGTGAAGGTAAGTTTTCCGAGATGAACAGTTTCAAGTATTACTCTGTTTCTGGGCTCGGTATTGTGTTATGGTTTAGGGTTTTCTCTTTACTAATAGTTAATATCACTTTCGTTGTCTGCCAGGTATATTTCCTTCCCCATTTGGCAATTGCCGCCATGTCGATTCCGGTCTCTGCTTCATCGATGCTGACTCTTCGCTGTCACAGGTATTTAAACCCTGCTGTCGGAGTTTGCACCTGGTTGCCTTTCCATGGTTCTTGGTTGACAATGTCGAGAGTATTTCTTTAGAGTTTCTGAACTGTCCAATTTATTAAACTAAGACTGTTTAATATGACGAGTTATGTAATAATGGCTACTCAGCCAGAGGTTGTTTTTCTATGGTCCAATTACTTAGAAGAGAAGGGTTCCCCGGAGGGTTTTGCGCTCTTTTATTTGTTAAAATTATGCACTTTCGGGTTGTATTAGGTTAATTGCAAACTCGAGTCGGTTCAATATATGCTATTTCGTTTCGATGATGATTACGCTGTTTGGAAGTCTTGAGTTTTATAGAGGTGTATGACAAGAAAATCTATATAGTCCTTTTGTTAAGTGCATGTTCGGTTTACCGCAAGTAGAGTTACCATAAATTTTGGGTGACCGTGTGTTGCGCTATTTATTGTACGATTCTACAGGTTATGGCTAAGAACTACATGAGTTGATTGTTTATGTCTATTTCATGGTGATATCTGCGTCTTTTTACTATTTCCCTCTATCTATGCGTTCTGTGAATCTAAGCAGCTTAAATCGATTTTGTTTGAAATATATAATATATGTTCTGTTTAAGGTTAGCTTTCAGATTTATCCGCACAATAACTCTTATATGGTACTCTGAACTGGAAAATAATTAGAAGAATAATTCTTGGATGTTACAATTCTGTTCTTGATTTATGATTCCAACAATTTCATCTCTGGTAGTGGTCGGACCACCTTTAGTCCGAGTTGTAGCAGAGGATGAGACGACCAACCCAGAAGCCTGTTCCGCAGGCACTATGGGTTAACGGTCTCCCTCGTTCTATAGGTTTTTTTTTTAATAGAAATAAAGCAATTCCTACAGTGTCTAACTGTTTTCTTTAAACTGGAAAGGTTCTTCCTACTATTTTATTTATATTTTAATGCAGAGCAATCACCGTCTATTTTTCTGTTCACTATTTTAACTTATAACTACGTTCCTGTCAAATTTACTTCTATAAGTGTATTAGGCTAATTACTGTAATTAAAAGACAGTACTAGCCAACCTGCAGCAGTGTGTACTTTCTTCTATTCAATACCAAATAGAATCTAACCCTTAGTCTAACACCATTGAAACTAGTAATTATCTTTTCCTGTTCACAGCAAATATGAAAAGAATTCTACTCATCTGACCCGAAGTTCCAGAGCTGAGTAGTTTATTGCCTCCCTTCCTCGAGCTGGGCGATTACGTCCTACATCTCTCCCCCGTGCTCAAATCTGAGTCGCTGTCAGCTAATAATTCCTGGAGGAGGTTCTCGGGACAGTCCGGTCCAAACTCTCCGAATCCAGTGAAACAGCAGTCCTGGGGAGCTCACGGGACAATCCGGTCCAGAACTCCAACCCAGGGTATCGTCTGTACTGGAAAACAATCAGTTTCTGATTCCAGCCTACAGAGTTTCTTTCTTCACAGATCCAACCCAAAACTTCCCTTGGAATGGTTTATTTATCCCAGAGTTTTGAATAACTGTGAAACTGTTTCTTCTAACTAATCACCAGATCTTGATTTTACTTTTAACCATCATTTACTTATGAAACCAATTCCACAGTAAATCTTTATTTTAAAATCACATTTTATTTTTTTGTTCACATATTCTTATCCAAGAAAAAGAAATGACACAGCAATTCCAAACTAATCTTTTGTTAATAATAACAACAATTAACTATTTGTTTCCACTAAACAAAATGGTGGTTACAGTTTCCCCCCCTAAGGGGAACACCGTCCTCGGTGTTCTCATTCTTTTTCAGCAAACAACTCTGGATAGGCTTCCCGGACGAAACTCTCGTCTTCCCAAGTGGCCTCCTCAGGTCCAAAGTGCTTCCATTGCACTTTAACCTGGGCGATGGCTCGTTTCCAGAGCATAATTTCCCTCCGGTCTATTATGCTGTGAGGCTCGACCAGAAACTCTCCGTCCGGTTCTACCTGCACATAATGACACTATGTTATTTATGTAAGTTAAAGACATCATATTATCATTTCAACCATTATGCATTCACTACCTGAATGTTTTGCCAATGGATTATGTGTCTAGGATCATGAACGTATCGTTTCAATAACGATACGTGGAAGACATTATGCACCCGAATGTGACTAGGAAGCGCTAAGCGATACGCCACTGGGCCCACCCTATCCAATATTTGGAAAGGACCACAGAATCAAGGTGCTAACTTTGCACACGATGCCCACCTTAAGGTGCTTTTCTTCGGTTTAATCCGGACATATACGTGATCTCCAACCTCATACTCCCGGTATGATCTCTTTTTGTCCGCATACACCTTCTGCCTGTCTTGTGCTGCCTTCAAATTTTGTCGGATCCTCTTTACCTCTGCTTCCATCTCTGCTAGCATATCTGGTCCCAACATTAGCTTAGTGTCAGGGCTGCTCCAATTAATGGGGGTTCTGCACTGCCGCCCATATAATGCCTCGAACGGACTCATTCTTAAGGATTCTTGATAACCGTTATTGTACGCAAACTCTATCAAGTGTAGATACTCTTCCCATTTAACGGGTTGTTGCATAACATACATCCTTAACATGTCTTCCAGTATCTGGTTCACTCGTTCGGTTTGTCCATCCGTTTGCGGATGGTATGCAGTACTAAAATGTACTTGCGTCCCTAAACCTGTAAACAGGGCTTTCCAAAAAGCTGATGTGAACTTCACATCTCGGTCCGAGATAACAGTCTTAGGAATACCATGCAGCCTAAAGATCTCACGCATAAATAAGTCTGCTATCTGTACCGATTTATAAGTGGATTGGACAGGTATAAAATGTGCCGACTTACTTAATCGGTCCACAACTACCATTATGGAGTCATTTCCTCGTTTTGTTTTTGGTAGTCCTGTAATGAAATCTAATGAGATTACCTCCCATTTCCATTCAGGGATAGGTATGGGCTGCATTAATCCAGCAGGATGCCTATGCTCCACCTTCACCTGCTGGCACTCTAAACACCTATTCAGATAAATTGCTATATCTTTTCTCATACCTGCCCAACAGTAATCCTTTCGGATAGCTGTCAGCATCTTTTGATATCCTGGGTGTCCCGCATAATTGCTTCTGTGATACTCATCTAGTATCAAGGTTTTTAATTCCATTCGGTTCGGAATGACTATCCTCTTCTTAAAAACCAGCAACCCATCTGAGTTGATTTCATAATCTTCCCGTCTACCTTGACCTTCAAGTGCTTGTGTTTGCTGCCATAAATATTTATACTCAGGATCCTTATCTGCTTCCTTTCTTATTTGGTCCAGAAATTTGGTCTCTACTTGGTTAACATATAACTCATAAATACCGTGCAGTTTTCTGCTTAATGCATCTGCTACTCTGTTCTCTTTACCTTTCACATGCTGCAAATCTATATCAAACTCGCTCAGGAAAGCATTCCATCTTGCTTGTCGGGAGTTTAAATCAGCTTGTTTAAAGTAGTTGGTTAAAATACTATGATCAGTTTTTAATACGAACTTTTTCTCAAGTAGATAGTGTCTCCATACTCGGAGAGCGTGCACAACTGCGGTCAGCTCCAAATCGTAAGCTGAGTATCGCTGCTCATGATCCTTTAGCTTGCGAGACTCATATGCTATCACTTTTCCCTCTTGTGATAAGACAACTCCAACGCCCTCCTTACAGGCATCCGTACAAACTTCAAATTCCTTATCTGGGTCTGCCACACTTAATACAGGGGCTGTTGTCAACAGCTGCTTCAATTTCTCAAAACTTTCCTGACATTCCTTTGTCCATCTAAAAATCTTTCCCTTCCTTTGTAGGGAAGTAATGGGGAAAGCTATCCTTGAAAACCCCTGTATAAACCGCCGGTAATAACCAGCGAGACCCATAAAGGATCGTATATCTGCCACATTTTGTGGCACCTTCCATTCCATAATGGTCTTGATTTTCTCCGGGTCTACCGCTATTCCCTTTTTAGATATTATGTGCCGAAGGTACTGTATTTCTTCCTTGAAGAAGTCGCACTTGCTGAATTTTGCGTATAGCTGATGCCTCCTCAACAGTTCCAGTACTACTCGCAAATGCTCCCTGTGTTCCTCAGCATTCTTTGAATAAATTAATATGTCATCGATGAAGATTAGCACAAAGTTATCCAAGTAAGGGTGAAAAACACTATGCATCAGTCTCATGAAAGTGGCTGGTGCATTAGTCAATCCAAAAGGTAATACCACGAATTCATAGTGGCCGTACCTTGTACGGAAAGCAGTTTTGTGTATATCTTCATCCTTAATTCTGATTTGATGATACCCAGACCGCAAATCAATTTTTGAAAACACAGTAGCTCCTCTTACCTGATCGAACAGATCATCAATGCGAGGTAAAGGATACCTGTTCTTAACAGTCAGCTTGTTTAATTGCCGATAATCCATGCACATGCGCATGGTTCCATCCTTCTTCCTAACAAACAATACAGGTGCTCCCCAAGGTGACACACTGGGTCATATGTACCCCTTATCCAATAATTCCTGAAGTTGCATTTTCAGCTCTGTCAATTCAGGCACACTCATGCGGTAGGGAGTTCGCGAGATTGGTGATGCTCCTGGCAGCAATTCGATGGTAAAATCCACTTCCCTTTTGGGTGGTAATCCTGGTACCTCTTCAGGAAATACATCCTTAAATTCCTGTATTACAGGAATATCTTCTAATGCAGCAGCTTTATTCTTAGATTCCGCTAGTCCAACTTGTATAGCGTACAGTTGACATCCCTTTCTTATGCATCTTCCCATTTGTGAAGCTGTAATTGGGCGCAGATGTACAAGCTTCCTTATACCTTGAATCTCATGGCGAATACCATCATGATCCCTGTAATAAAATATCTTCTCTTTACAGTCTAGAAGCGTCCAGTGCTTTTCCAACCAATCCATCCCCAACAGTATATCATAAGATCCCAAAGGTAAAATATTTAAATCCACTACCAACTGCTGCCCGCCGATTTGCAGTGCACAGTCTGGTATTTTGGCACTAAATTTCCTTTTGGCTCCTGTAGCTAACTGGACCAACCATGTCTTTTTAAACTTTTGACTTGGCAATTTACAGATTTCTACTAAATTAGGGCTTATGTAACTTAAACTGGCACCCGGATCTACCAAAACAGAAACAGTTTGGGTTAATAATTTACCTTCCAGTTCTATCATAGTGGGCTGGAAATCGGCTTGCCGGTTCTCCAGTGCTGCGTTAATCCTGGGTATGTTTTGAGCAACATCTCCCACAGTAGAGGCTTCCTGCAAATTGTTTACCGTCTCGGTTTTACCCCGCTGTGGGCAATCTCGGTAGTAGTGCGCTGCTCCGCAGCCCCAGCACTGTAGAGGTGGCCTCTGGTTTTGTGGCTGTTCAGGTTTACTTGAAGCTTCCACTGTTTTGTCTTCCCCGGGCCATCTAACCCGCTGATGGTTCCTCCCAAATTGCTTGTTAATTGAAGTTCTGTTGTTATTCTTGAAATTGCTAGCTTTGCCTTTCTTGAATCCCGCATTGTTTCTGCTATCTTTCCTTGGTTGCCATCCTTTTCCTTGGTCTGACTTGTTTTTCGTTTGCTGATAACACAGTCTCGCCTTTCTAATCGCTTCGTCCATTGTCTTAGGATTTTCAAACTCAATGCGCTCCTTCATGTGAACAGGTAAACTGCTCAGGAATCTTTGTACCTTGGCTTTCTCTTCTCTTAAATACGGTACATAACGCAGTAATGAGGTAAAATTGGTAACGTACTCATCCATGGTCAGATATCCCAGCCTTAACTCATGGAATTCTCGGGCTTTTTCATCATAAAAACGCTCAGTTAGATACTTATCCTTAAAATAATGCTGAAACTTTTCCCATGACACGTCGGAATCTTCTATTCCCCGCACATTCCTTACTTCTTCCCACCATAAAGTGGCTTTGTCTTTTAGCTGGTAAATAGCTAACCGTGCTTTAAGACCACTATCATATTCATATACCTGAAAGTAGTTGTTCATATTAATCAACCATGCTTCAGCCATTTCCTCCTTTTCACCATCGAACGTAGGCGGCTTTATCTTCCTGAATTCTCCGTGCAGCTCCACCTTATGCTTTTTACTGATCTTCCGTTCGGTTTCATTTTCAGATTCGGCCTCATTGAAATTCCTGTTTGGATGACTCCGCTGTGACACACTTCTTTCTTTTTGGCTCACATTTCGTTGTTATGTGTGCTGCTCGTTTTCCTCTTGAAACTCTATGCCAGTACTGGGTTTCTCAATCCTATGATTTTGTTTATCTGAAAGGCTTTTTAGAATCCTTTCCTGTTCCTGCATCATCCTAGCATTTTCCCTTCGCACTCTCTCCATTTCTTCCTGCAATTGTTGTACTGTGTGCAGCAAAACGCGAGTCTGCTGTTGTTGCTCTTCCATCAATCTATTAGACCGTTGATGCTGCTCTATTCCCATCTGAACCCACATTTCGGGGTTCCCCTCGGGTGGCGGTGGAAGGTCTCCGACATTCCGCTGTTGCTGTCGTAAAGGCGTCTGTCTTGTTTGTCGTTCCATCTACTTATCTAACTGTGCAATACACATACAATTGTAACGTTAGTTGGCCCAATAAGGTCCCAGCCTTAACGAGCTCCGATACCACACTTGTCACACCCATCAAGTTAAAACAAATCCTGTAGTAAAAAAAAACTTTAGCGCTTCTACCCCCGGAGTAATATCATTATAATTTTGGTGCGTTTTGGCAGTTCTGCGGCAACATATGCTATGGTTATTTTATGATGTGGTACTCCCTCCTTTGGATCGATTGATACTAGACTTGTTTAAAACTGTAATCCGACTACACATATATATATTTGATTAATCCGATTGCACATAATTATATTCAATACGACTGCACATATATATATTTGATTAATCCGATTGCACATGATTATATTTAATACACAGTACAGGAGTTATTTCAATCTGGAGGCTTCGATTGTGTGTATCTATATTCATGCACCTTGATTATATGTATACATTTATTCCGCTCCTTGGTTATATGTGTTTTTCAAAGGTTTCAACTACGATTATATGGTGAAGGTCACAACATATGCGAATGTTTGTAATCATTTACATTCTAGGACTTTGAGCTAATAAATGTTAATCGCCTCGGGTTTATCCACACCATCCTGTCATCGCTCATCGGCGAGATCTGGCCCTCCGTTGCCATTTAGATCCAACGGCGGAAATCGATTAGGGTTGGATAATGTCTATCCAACCGTAACCGTCTCCCTCATCATTGTTACTCCGTCCGGTAGCGTCTGAGCGTCTGGAGAACTCGGCTGTCGCCCTATGGTTTCCAGCTCTGTTTACAGCTCCACTCCGTCCATCCTTGGCGTGCTTGTGCGATTTAGACACCATGGTTCTCAGGTAAGTTGGTTTCACAATGCAGTTCTTGTAAATCTTGTCTGTTGCCCTTCGCCACGATTCTGAGAAACGTTTATTGTATGCTCAGTCTTCAGTTCTTGGATTATGGTTCGGGAGAATACAACTAACAGGTTTGTTTTTTTTTGTTATCTCTTGATATACTCCGGCGCGGCCGACCAGAGCTCTGCCTCCACTTCCGCCCAGTCATCTGTCCGGCACTAGGTGAAGGTAAGAGAGCTCTCGGCTTTCCGAGATGAACAGTTTCAAGTATTACTCTGTTTCTGGGCTCGGTATTGTGTTATGGTTTAGGGTTTTCTCTTTACTAATAGTTAATATCGCTTTGGTTGTCTGCCAGGTATATTTCCTTCCCCATTTGGCAATTGCAGCCATTTCGATTCCGGTCTCTGCTTCATCCAAGCTAACTCTTCGTTGTCACAGGTATTTAAACCCTGCTGTCGGAGTTTGCACCTGGTTGCCTTTCCAGGGTTCTTGGTTGACAATGTCGAGAGTATTTCTTTAGAGTTTCTGAACTGTCCAATTTATTAAACTAAGACTGGTTAATGTGACGAGTTATGTAATAATGGCTACTCAGCCAGAGGTTGTTTTTCTATGGTCCAATTACTTAGAAGAGAAGGGTTCCCCGGAGGGTTTTGCGCTCTTTTCGACTGTTAAAATTATGCACTCGGGTTGTATTCCGGTTAATTGCAAAGCTCGAGTCAGTTCCACTGGGATATGCTATTTCGTTTCAGATTCTGTGTTTGGAAGTCACAGTTTTATAGAAATTGTATGACAAGAAAATCTATATAATTCTCAATGTATGCTTTTACTTCATTCTGTGCATGTTCGGTTTACCCGTAGAGTTACCATAAATTTTTGGGTGAACCGTGTGTTCCGCTATTTATTGTACAGTTACCAGTTATGGCTAAGAACTACATGAGTTGATTGTTTATGTCTATTTCATGGTGATATCTGCGTCTTTTTACTATTTCCCTCTATCTATGCGTTCTGTGAATCTAAGCGGCTTAAATCGATGTTGTTTGAAATATATAATATATGTTCTGTTTAAGGTTAGCTTTCATATTTATCCGCACAGTAACTCTTATATGGTACTCTGAACTGGAAAATAAATAGAAGAATAATTCTTGGATGTTACAGTTCTGTTCTTGATTTATGATTCCAACAATTTCGTCTCTGGTAGTGGCCGGACCACCTTTAGTCCGAGTTGTAGCAGAGGATGAGACGACCAACCCAGGAGCCTGTTCCGCAGGCACTATGGGTTAACGGTCTCCCTCGTTCTATAGGGTTTTTTTTTTAATAAAAAAATAAAGCAATTCCTACAGAGTCTAACTGTTTTCTTTAAACTGGAAAGGTTCTTCCTAATGTTTTATTTATAGTTTAATGCAGAGCAATCACCGTCTATTTTTATGTTCACTATTTTAACTTATAACTACGTTCCTGTCAAATTTACTTCTATAAGTGTATTAGGCTAATTACTGTAATTAAAAGACAGTACTAGCCAGCCTGCAGCAGTGTGTACTTTCTTCTATTCAATACCAAATAGAATCTAACCCTTAGTCTAACACCATAGAAACTAGTAATTATCTTTTCCTGTTCACAGCAAATATGAAAAGAATTCTACTCATCTGACCTGAAGTTCCAGAGCTGAGTAGTTTATTGCCTCCCTTCCTCGAGCTGGGCGATTACGTCCTGCAGCTCTCCCCCGTGCTCAAATCTGAGTCGCTGTCAGCTAATAATTCCTGGAGGAGGTTCTCGGGACAGTCCGGTCCAAACTCTCTGAATCCAGTGAAACAGCAGTCCTGGGGAGCTCAGGGGACAATCCGGTCCAGAACTCCAACCCATGGTATCGTCTGTACTGGAAAACAATCAGTTTCTGATTCCAGCCTACAGAGTTTCTTTCTTTACAGATCCAACCCAAAACTTCCCTTGGAATGGTTTATTTATCCCCGAGTTTTGAATAACTGTGAAACTGTTTCTTCTAACTAATCACCAGATCTTGATTTTACTTTTAACCATCATTTACTTATGAAACCAATTCCATAGTAAATATTTATTTTAAAAATCACATTTTATTCTTTTGTTCACATATTCTTATCCAAGAAAAAGAAATGACACAGCAATTCCAAACTAATCTTTTGTTAATAATAACAACAATTAACTATTTGTTTCCACTAAACAAAATGGTGGTTACAATTTCTTAGGTAGACTCCGATGCCAATTTCTCTACCTCGCATATGGGTGATATCGTCCATTGGTACTACCCCTACGCTCCCCTGCCACTCCTGTAAGCACCACTACTGCCGTAAGCACCACCATCAGGTGATGAGTCAAAGTTGCCGCCATAACCATAACCATCACCTCCAGCTCCATAACCACCGATCATCCCGCTAACATAGCCACAAAACCCATCTCCAAGGGTTTCAGCCTTCTTGATCTCCAAGGGTTTTAGCCTTCTTGATCTCCACATGCTCAATCATTTTTCCTCTGAATATGATTTCTTTTACAACCAAGTGACAAAACCAAAACCCCTGGAGCGGCTAGTGTTTGGGTCCTGCATAATCCGATGTTCTACAACTTTGCCAAATTTAGTGAAGTAGTCCTTGAACTCATCTTCAGTAATATCAGTAATACATGGGGTATACCACCCACAAAAATATTTTTAGTTTTTGGACGCTTGGATGCATTAACTCCTAGAATGGTTCTTTTGATTTCCACCTTTCATAGTCGTAGTCATACTCTTTGAAAGACAACCGATACATTTTTTTCCTACTCTTTGAATCTTCTCTAGAAGTCGCATTGTTCTTGACTTCTTTCTCCTCCAATCTGTAACGTTCTACTCTTTGAATCCTCTCTAGAAGTCGCATTGTTCTTGACTTCCTTCTCCTCTCATCTGTAACATTTTCTTCGTGTTCTGCATTATTATCTGATTCATGACAGCGCGAAGAGGAATCATGGCATTATTATTATCCGCCTTTGCTTCTTGGAAGTTAAAAATACTTTTGATGTTATTATTCCCATGAACCTTTCTTCCCATCTACTTGAAAAAGTCGTTCACACTGTTATTATTCCCATGAACCTTTCAGGTAAATATCTAATGACTATGGTTAAGAATTCCAGAGTGGAGCCTTCAAGATATCCTATAAGATTCCAAAGGATAGGTTGACTTTCGTTGTTTAGAAAATATATAGTAGGCATTCTTATTTGGATTGGTAACTGTCCTGAAGCCTAACATAAAATAGCATGGTAAATGGAATAATATACGGGCTTTATTTGTTATAATTTATTTTTTTACCTTAAACTAAAAATTCACTATCCAGTTCAGACTATAGTGGGATAGTGGAATTAAGGAAGCATAACAGTGTTTCGTTTAGTTTAATGTAATCCGTCTAGAATTATTTTCAATTTTTTTTTAGATATAGTTTCTATTTTCAATATATAATTGAAATTATTTTGATATTTTCTTTCTTGATCTCTTATTTTGTTTAATATAATCCATAGAAAAAATTCTTCAATTTTTAAGTATAATTTCAACTCTTACTATATACTTGAAGAGACTCTTAAAATTGCTCATTATTTCCATGCCACTGCCAACTTTCGTCAACTTTTTAACTTTCTAATCGTTTATTATTTCCATGCTGTAATTTCTTATTATTTTTTGGTTTTTATTTCAGAATAATTTGCTCTCCATTTTGAGGCTGTATCTTTCTTTTTGTCATTGTAATTTCTTATAATTTTCTGGTTTTTGTTTTACTTATATCTTTCTTTTTGACGTTGTAATTTCTTATTACTTTATGCTTTCTGTTTTGCTCCCCATTATTGTTTTCTGGCTTTTACTTCAAAATGATTTCTCCCCATTTTTCAGAAGCCTTTATGTTCCCAAAGATAGTTGGAAATTAGTGAGAGTTCCATAGATTTATTGGTGCATGCACTCTACATAGGCAGCTTGAGCATCTGTATAGATCTCTAATTAGTAATATAACCTAAATTATTTAGTAAAACATTTACTATTTTGACATGTTTTCCTCACCACTTTCAAACTTCAATGCAAATAAATTTTACACTTCATTTCAAATCATTAACTTCTTTTTATCTAGATACCTTTTGTAGTACACCTCTTTTCAATCACTTTAGCTTCACCCTCTACACTAAACTTGTCTCTCTTCAATTTGTAGATTTCTACTTGTCTATTTACTCTAATGAAAATATTTAATTATGTTTTCAAACTTCCCTTTAGTCAAACCACTTTCAAATGGTTCAACCAATGGTCTTCCATTTTCGTTTAAATTTGAATTGCTATTATATTAAATTGGCAAATTAAATTATGCTTTTACCTCTTTGCATAGTAATATTATATTAATACTTTTTCCTTAATTTATTATACATTTATCATCATATATATATATATATATATATATATATATATATATATATATATATAATAGATTTTCTTTATGAATTGTGAATTTAATTATATTACAAGTTGTTATGAAGGGCTTTTATACTAACAATATTATTTCAATGTTGTATGTTGCAGAAAATTTATCAATACCAGGTTGCTTGTGACAGGAAGACATTATCTATTTTTATGTTTTGTAATGTTTTAATTAGAACAATTTATATATTTTTTTTGTTTAGATGGGCCCATCAAAGAATGTACATGAACACAAACTTCATTAATAAAAGGAGTGGGCTTTATTTTTTGTGGAGGGGAATTCAACCCCTCCAAAAGGCTCTTAGGAGGGTTAAATTGTAACCCTCCTTTGAGTTTTGTTCCTCATGCTCCTTCATGATCTTAAGTTTATAGTAATTTTAATATGCAAAAACTCAAATGTATTCTTTTACTTTAATAAATATTTATAAACATGTTTTAAACATATGACCAACATACACACAAATGGAAAAATTAGTCTTATTCACATAAATTGTTTAACATTTTTTCAAGATTTTAAACATCTACCCCACATACGCAAAATAAAAAATCACTCTTATTCCCATAAATAATATAACAATTATAAGTGCAAAATTAGCCTTCTTCACATAAATTATTTAACATTTTTTCAAGATTTTAAACATCTTCTCCACATACACACAAAAGAAAAAATCACTCTTATTCACAAAAATAATATAACAATTGTAACCTATATATTTTTTAATTTCTAATTTTTAATTTCTAATTTTTTAAATTTTTAAGTTTTGATTTTGATTTTTTTTTTTTTTGAGTTTTTAAGTTTTTGTTTTGATTTTGATTTTTGTTTGTTTTTTTAATTATATATTTTATTATAAGTATGGATTTAGGATATTTATATTATATTTTTTTCCTCCTTTTATACATATAATTTAATATTTACATTAATATTTCTATAAATTTAAATTAAATATGAATATATTATTTAGAGTGTTTGTAAATATTTAAATGGTTTTATTATATAATTTAATACTTACATTAATATTTCCATAAATTTAAATTAAATATAAATATATTATTTAGAGTGTTTGTAAATATTTAAATGTTTTTATTATTTATTTGTATCTAAATATTTGTGTATTGTTTTTATTATTTTTATATGATAAATATATTATTCAATATTTTTAATATATAATGTATGTTTTAGATTCTTTATTTTGTATGCATATTAATGTGTATTATTTTGAGAATGGAAATAGGTGTTTTTATTAGTTGTAATTTTTTATAGTTAGAATTTATTTGTTGAAGTTTTTATTTTGGAATGTATCAATGAACAGGATATCTACTTCTATATTGTGTGAATGTATTATTGAGAGAGCTTGCACTATTTATATGTGACTTTTTGGAGTGTTTATTCTTCTTTGTTTATGAATGTCTCATTTTGCATGCTTTTGAGTATTCTTTCATTGTTTATTTGTATGTATATGAGCGTTCCTTGAGTGTTAGAGTGGTGGTTTCATTGTTTGTGTGCATATAAATATAATTTTTAAAATAGTTGCTTGTATTATTTTGATTGCTTTCCAAGATTCCTTCATTATTTGGTTGTGTATTTTTTGAGTATTCTTGTGTATGGATATTGTTTCTTGGTATGTTCATGAATGTATTATTTGTTGTATTTGAATATCTATTATTTACTTATATTTTGGATGTGTATGAATGTATTTTTTTGCTACATTTGTATGTGCCTTGTTTACTTGTATTATTTGTATGTATATGAATGTATTCTTTATTTGTGTATGCACCTATTCTTTGCTACATTTGTATGTGTCTTATTTACTTATATTATTTGTATGTGTATGAATGTATTATTTAGGTGTGTATGAATCTAGCCTTTGTTACATTTGTATGTGTCTTGTTTTCTTGTATTCTTTGTATGTGTATGAATGTATTATTTGTGTGTGTATGCACTTATTCTTTGCAACATTTATGTGTGTCTTATTTACTTGCATTCTTTGTATGTATACGAATGTATTCTTTAGGCGTGTATGAATTTATTCTTTGTTACAGTTGTAGGTGTCTTGTTTACTTGTATTCTTTGTATGTTTATGAATGTATTCTTTATGTGTGTGTGCACCTATTATTTACTACATTTGTATGTGTCCTATTTACTTTAATTCTTTGAATATGTTGAATGCATTCTTTAGGTGTGTATGAATCTATTCTTTGTTACATTTGTATGTGTCTTGTTTACTTGTATTCTTTGTATGTGTATGAATGTATTCTATATGTGTTATGTGTATGAATGTATTCTATATGTGTGTATGCACATATTTTTTGCTATATTTGTATGCACTTCTTGTTTAATTGTATTCTTTGTATGTGCATGAAAGTATTCTTTGTGTGTATGAATCGATTCTTTGATACTTATTGTATTCTTTGTATATGCATGAAAGTATTGTTTGTGTGTATTAATAGATTCTTTGATACTTTTGTATGTGTCAAGTTTAATTTTTTTCTTTGTATGTGTATGAATGTATTCTTCATGTGTTTGAATTTTCTTTTTTATACTGGTATATGTATTATATATTTGTAGATAATTTTTAAACTATTTATTTATGTGATTATAAATATAATAGCATTGTTTCTATGTATAAATATTAGAATATTAATATATAAATATATTGGTTTAATTATTTATGAAATGTTGTTATTATTAATATTATTTTGGGTTTTTTACTTTAATTTTTTATTTTTTTATTTTTTTTTATTTTTTTATTTTTTTTTAATTTTTTTATTATTTTTTCTATTTTATTTTTTTCTAAAAAAAATTCTATATTAATAATATTAATTTATCATTTTCAAATTAAAATATTCTACAGATTAAAGTAACATTAAAAAATACATAATATTAGCCTACACATAATATTTACAATAGCATCAATTTGTAATAAGACATTAATTAAAAATTTAATACTAAAATAGATCCAATAAATAAATTTAATTAAATTTTATTTTAAAAAGTTCAATTAATTTTAATAATAATTTTTCTTCTCATAATACTATAATTTAATAATATAGGGAAAAAAATTAATCTAAAATTTAGTTAATGATAATCATTGTTTTAAATATAATAAAGAAAACAAATACTTACTAATTTTAATATCTTACAAATTAACTTAATTATAAAATAAATTTCATTATCAACATCATAATATTTATACTCAATATTAGTCACATGCAAAAAAATAATAATGTTAATTCTAAAGTTCATAATAAGTGTTATGTGTAAACATGTCACCTTGTGAGTCAATGTGTAATGTTTGTGGATTGTGTATGTTTGTGTGCACCCTATGTTTGTTTGTGGATTGTGTATGTTTGTGTGCACCCTATGTTTGTTTGTGGATTGTGTATGTTTGTGTGCACCCTATGTTTGTTTTTGGATTGTGTATGTTTGTGTGCACCCTATGTTTGTTGTGTGCATGCATGTGAGTGATTGTGCCTCATTGGTAATGGATTGTGTGGGTGCGCATCAGTGGTTAGTCCCATGCCAATAATGGATCGTTTTTGGGGTCATATAAGCTCTCACCTTCACATGGTTGACCCTGTTAGTAGAGATTTTACATCTCCAAGCTAAGAGGAACTTTCTATACTGTTTTTTAATTTATTTAAAAAAAATAACTTCAAAAAGTTAAAATAGTTTTTTAATAATATTATTATCTTAAAAACATATAAATATACCAAACTAATAAAATCAAAACACAATTATATATACATACATACATATCTATATATAACATTTTATCAACTATATTAAGTATAAAACTAAACTAATATAATTGTTAATTATTATTAACATGTTTTATTATAAAAAAATATTTAGAAACAAAAACATATGTTATTATATTTATCATTCACAATTTAAATATTAAATCATAATAATAAAACAACATAAATTTGAATATTTATTATTATACGATTTATTAAAATTTAAAAAATATAAAATATAATTAAGAAAATATCTTAAATTAAATTAAAAACTACTTTTTTAGGAATATTGCTTCTGTGATCCAAAAAAAATCTTTTGGTAAAAATCACATCCAAATAAATTTGGTCGACGCTTTTCGAACCAGCCAGTGTGGTTCATCATCAGGACTTGATGAAAATCTGATCAGGATACCCAATTAAATAGATACGAGAAGCCCAACTAGCCGTTGAAAGATAATGGTTAGTTTAGTCAAACTAACCATTATCTTTCAACTGCTAGTTGGGCTTCTCGTATCTATTTAATTGGGTTTCCTGATCAGATTTTCATCAAGTCCTGATGATGAACCACACTGGCTGGTTCGAAACGCGTCGACCAAATTTATTTGGATGTGATTTTTACCGAAAGATTTTTTTCACTAAAAACTACTATTGAATATATATACATATATATATTCACTTTAATACCACATATATATATATATATATATATACAATTTAATACCTACTCTATATAATATCTAAATAAATAAAATAAAAAATTGAATGAAAAAAATAATATAATGTAGTGTAAACATTTTAATTCATTTAAAAAAAAAAATTGAAAGTGAAAATAACAAAATAAAAATAAACTAATAAAAATAAACTTACAAAAATAAAATAATAATACAACACATTGAGAACGAGTAAATCTCTTTTTACTTTCAACGAGGTTTTCATGTCAAGAGAGCTGTAAAAATAACAAAATAAAAATAAACTTATAAAAATAAAATAATAATAAAAACAATAACCTAAATCCTTCTTAACTCTAGAACTACAAAGCATCCGAAGATATCAAGTCACTTTTCACTCTAAAAGAGATTTTTATCTCAAGGGATTTGATCCATCTAGAAATTGGTAGATGAGTGTTAAGATAAAATCCAGGTTGGTTATATATATATATAGATATGGTAGAGATGATGTAACATAATGTCTAAATAAATCAAATAAAAAAATAATAAATAGAATCTCTTTTCACTCTAAAAGAGGGTTCTATTTCAAGAGATTTGATTCATCTCCTAAACCCATTACTGTAGAAATACAAAGCATCCAAAGAGATCAAATCACTTTTCACTCTAAAAGAGATTTCCATTTCAAGGGATTTGGATCTCTAAAAGAGATTTCCATCTCAAGGGATTTGATCCATCTAGACCTTGGTAGATCAGTGTTAAGATGAAATCTAGGTTGGTTATATATATATATATATATATATATATAATAAAGCAAGTATGGTAGAGATGCTGTAACATAATGTCTAAATCTATAAAATAAACTATATTTTAAAAAAAATATTAACAAAATATTATTATATTTATAAAAACACATTTAATTATTAAAACATAATCAAAATAACATACAACGAAATTAAAAAATATATAATAATTTTTAGCTTAAATTTCAAATATATTTAAATTAATATTTAAAAAGTATATATTAAATATTTAAAAAACTATTTTAAATCTATTTGAAAGAAAATTTAAATAATAATAATCATATGCTATTTTATTTAAAACATATTATTCTAAAACTTAACTTTAACATTAAAACATTTGAAAACAAAATGTTTTATTTATATATGAATAACGGTCTTATAAAATTATAATGGAATAAAATTATAGTAAAATAAGTAATAAAATATTATTTTATTAAAATTTAAGATGTATATGGTTGATTCAGTAAGCATGGTTTATCCTTAGGACAGAAATGAAAATGAGTGAAATATCAACCATAAATATTTGATGTGAGTAATTCACAAATGTCAAAACAAAATTGCTCCTTGCAAAAAATTTCAACTGTGAAACTACATAATATATATATGTAAATCAGCTGATATATTAGATCACAAAAATGTTACATATGGTTACAAAAAGGGGCTTGCCATTTTCATAGGGAAAGAGAAATATAAGCCTTGTAGCCGATCACTGTTCAGACAGGCGACATACTGTGTATCAGCTAGCCCAAACATAACCAGACTAAAAAAGAATTTAAAACAGAAAAAGGCCAACCACACAAGGTTGCGAGACAGTGAGAGAGCAACTACTATCAAAGAACGCCATTTAAAGGTCCCTCGAAGCTTATAGACATTCGACATAGAAAAGGAGAAAAACATAGGATAAGCAGGAAACAACAATAAGGGACCACCCACCAGGAATACTATTGGTCGATTTTGGCGATGCTTGGGGTACCAATAACGCTTGGACCAACTTCATCATCTCCCTTGGGAACATTGTGTGGCCTGTGGCATTTGATGATGGTTGTTTTGGAATTGTCTTCAGGGATTTCAATAGAGACATTTAACACATGGTGCATGTACAACTCGAAGAGCCGAATGAGCCCTCCCAGGTGTTTAGTATGCATTTTAAGCTATTCCGTGAGGGAGTTGATGGAAATCTCGAGCTTGTCCAGTCGCACTCAATTCTTTGTAGAGGCAAGGGAGTTTGCTTGGTAGGCCTCCTTGAAAGCAACACCTTGCTTGCTCATGGCTTTGGCAAGCATCGCCTTCATCTTCCAAGCCACATACTAAGTCCTCAGGAACTAGGTGGCCCTGGTAGTTGGGGTGCCCAGGTCTGTGATCAAATCGACTACCTCGCAGATGTCTTTATAGTCCATCCCTTCACTGGCTTTGTCCACCTCCACTTGGAGCTCTTCGATAATCTGTCTAATTTTTTTGGAGATAGAAGCCTCATAATCCTCTCGGGCTCTCATTAACTCTTTAGTAGCTTTGGAGCTACGGAGAATGCGCTCAGCCATGGCAAGATTTCAGATGCAGACTATTGAATTGTGAATTCCTATACGCAAAACTGTAAACACAGGGCTAAGCTTTGAGGAATATCGTAAGGAGGTGAAATATTCCCCAAACGACTCTATATTAATAGTGAAAGACGCGATACGAGGGGCCACGATTTGAACTGATACTTCTGTCTTATTCTTGCTTTTGACAACCTAGATTCCGAGCAGCTGACTACCAACCTTCCTGTTATTACTGTTGATAGCATTCAGACTGCCATGGTTATTACTTAAGAGAAGAGGCCATGCGTACTCCAGATCATAAAGGGTATGTTGTCCTTTATCCTTTTTGTAGATATTCCACCTTTTCTGATGTGATCCATAGGACAGCCGCCAGCAATTGTAGCACCAGGAATTAAGGATTATGGAATACAAATTTAGAAAAAACCACATTATTCATTAATGATCAGTACCCTATAAGCCATCCTCCTCCCCTGACACGCCTTCCAGGTCTTGCCCTCAGATTTGAAGGCATTTATCCTGAAGAATTGCACATGTGACTCTCTGCCAACAAGTGTCAATGTCCTCAGTCGGGTGGTCGACCACGTTGTTGGCTAGACTATCTACCATTGCATTAGCACTGCGCCTAATTACGTGAAGAACTACTCCATTGAGAGCGAAGATATGTTTGGCGATGAGCGCGGTGACCACGACGAGGTGATAATGCTTAGTAACTTTCTCAGAATGCGTACAATTTTACATTTTCCTCGCTACATTAATGGATATGAGTGAGTCCCCTTCCACGATAGTTTCCCCACTACCCAGGCAGATTAGGATTTGCAGGATCCACTCCAGAGCTACAAATTCTACCTCGTTGTTGGTGGCTTCCCCAAGAGAATTGTTGTAGATATGAAGAATTTCCCGTTTATCATTGCGTATGACACCTCCAAAGCTGGCCAGGCCAGGGTTACCCCGACAGCCTCCATCAAAGTTTACTTTGTGCAACCCCGGGATAGAAAGTTGCCAGGGTAGCAGAGATGGAGTGGGCGGAGGTCTTTGCGTAGGAGAATTGAGGCCAGTTGCATCACTCATGCCAAACAGCTGCAGAATTCGCCTGTCATTAGTGGAAATCCTATTTGCCTATTCTACTTTACTATTAGTAGGAGTTGTTTCTCACATGTTTTGCATAATGTTTGTTTTAATGTTGACTAACTTCCTGAATTCCTCCTAAAAAATTCTTCTATTTCTTTCTTTCCATGTGGACCAAACTATAAAGTCGAGGCTTAGTCTCCATAGGATGTTTACAATGTCACAGTTAAAATATTTGGTTCACTAGTTGGCTATGTTGTCTTGAACGGACTCTCTATTTCTCTCTATTTTTCTGAAAATCTCCTCCATCCATACCCATAAATTATTGGTCCATTTGCAATTGTTGAGGAGATGGTTCATAGACTCCTCTTCTTTTTCATAGAGGGGACAAGGAGATGGACCAATGAAGCTTTTTTTGCACAAGTTCTCCCAAGTTAGGATATTATGATGCATTAGGAGTCATAAGAAAGTCTTTATCTTCATCCAGATTATGGTATCCCAAAAATTATTGTGCCAAGGCAATTTCTCTTCCAAATCCCTGTGTTCTAAGTGAAGTCTGGCTTCCTTTAGTTTGAAAGTGCCTGCATCCATTTTTCCCCACCTGAGTTGATCCTCATCCTGAGAGTAATGGATCATCCTCTTATCCAGACAAGAGTTCAAGGATAATAGAAGGTTTCCCATCCCCTCTGCCTTTGGGGAAGTATTAAGGTGCCAATGTCTCCATTGATGGTCAACATTACTGTCCATCCAGTATTGGTTCACCCTGAATTTTCCTTGATCCTGATACCTGTCTTGTAGGGGAAGATAATCAGGACTCTCAAGCTTGGGAATTTGTTTCCAAGCATCTTCCTAGAAGAGATTCGTGCTGCCATTACAGATTTCCCAAAAGCAGTGATTTTTTATGATGTTTCGATTAGCCTGAGCTAGGTTCCAAATGGGGGATCCAGCTGGAGAGTCAGTCATTCTAATGAGATCCTGAGGGCGCAAGTTATCTGCATACTTGGCTTTCCAAAACTTAGCCTAGGGTGTCTGTGGATCCTTGACCCATGTCCACCAGAGCTTGGCCCCACTGGCTTTTTTCACTATGTATGGGTCTTGGAGCCCCAGACCACCAAGGATCTTGGGTTTATAGAGTTTTTCCCATGCCACTAGCGCCCATTTCTTTTTGTCAGATTTTCCAAACCAAAGGAAGGTTCCTTGAAAGTTTCTAATTTTTTGGAGAACACATTTGGTGAGTGTCAGAAGGATGGAGAGCATATATTGAGGAATATCTTGTAGAACAACCTTAGTCATGATAAGCCGACCAGCAAAGTTAAGGACCCTACTAGTCCAATAATTGCTCCGTTGTTGGAGGTTGGATATCAACTTCTCCTAGTAGAGCTTTTGCCAGTGTTTATCAGTGAGAGGGATCCCGAGATACTTAGAGGGAAGGCTCTGCCTTCTAAACCCAAGGATGGCCATGAGATTTTTCTGGATTGCTAGGTGAGTATTGAACAAGAAGATGGAGGATTTATTCAAATTAAGGTCCATGCCTGTCGCTTGACTGAAGAGATCTAGGATAGCTTTGGATCCTTGGGCTTCTCGAACCATTGGAGTTCCATGAAGCATGCTATCGTCCACAAATTGTTGATGAGTAGTGGTTTGGAAGTATGGCAGGGGTTGGAGGTCCTTGATATTGTTTCTTTCCCTTTCAGTTTTAATGATGCGACTCAGGCCTTCCATCAAAATGGCAAAAGGAAAAGGGGAGATGGGATCCCCTTGGCGAATGCCTCTAGAGGGGGAAAAAGGGAAGGTGGGAGCACCATTGACCAAAATAGAAAAGCTGGGGGATTTGACTATGGCTAGAATCCATTTGATCCAGTGTTGTGAAAACCTGAAGGCTTCCATAATGGCCTCTAGATACTTCCAACTGACCTTTTCATAGGCTTTCGAGAGATCTAGCTGAATGATCATACCTAATTTTTCTGGGATTGAAGAGTATGAACCATTTCCTGTGCTATTAAGACATTATCCATGATATGTCTACCTTCCACATAGCCATATTGCTCCTCTAAGATAATTAATGGGAGAATTGGATTTAATCTGTTGGCCATTACTTTGGAGATGATCTTATAGAGAACATTGCACAGAGCAATCGACCAAAATTTCGAAGGGGTGCAAGCTGGTTCCTCCTTGGGAATAAGGGCGATGAAGGAGGAATTGAGGGATTTGAGGACGAAAGAAGATTTTCAGGAATATTCCACCACCTCCCACACCTCCAGCCACACAATTTCCCAGCATGCTTTGAAAATATCAATAGTAAATCCATCCGGCCCTGGTGTCTTGCCATTAGGCATCTCCTTCACTGCTTCTTCCACCTCTTCCATGGTGACGGGGAGGTCTAAGGATTTATTCTGGTCCTCAGTAATAAGCCTTGGGATGGAATTCATGACTTCCCTGATAACCTCTTCCCTGTAAATGTCTGGTTCTGTTGCTATATGGCTAAAGTGGTCAGTGAGGATGGAGGAAATATCCTTATGAGAGTGGAAAGGAGTACCTTGCTCATCCTTCAATCGGGTGATTTTGTTGGTGCACCTATAGTATATAGCCAAACGATGGAAGAACTTGGTGTTTTTCCCCCTCTTTGAGCCATTGTATGTGGGACTTTTACCTCCATAATATTTTCTCTTGCTGACATCTATCATTCCATTTTTGCATGAGGATACACTCAGTGCTAATAGAATCCTGGGTGATGTTCCCTTTGAGCTAGTCTGTATGGATCTGTGCCATCTGTTCCTCCAAGGCCTGTTTATCTTTGAAAATATTCCCGAAGACCTCTTGATTCCAGGATCAAGGTCGAGCCTTGAGGTGCTTTAATTTGGCTTACAGCAGGTACATTTTGGTACCTTTGGTTTCTAGCGGCTTGTGCCACCAATATTTGATTTTAGAAATGAAATCTGGATGGCCCAACCAAAATTTCTCAAATTTTTTTAGAGTTCCGAGGATGGCTGCATCCAGGGTGATGGGCCAATAATCAGAGCCTCCACATGGAATAATTTCTGATTCCACAGTGACCCCCTCAAGGAGGATGGCTTCAGCTATGAGAAAATGGTCAAGTCTATAGGCGATCTGCCTTTCACCTCCTCTTTTGTTATTCCAGTTATATAGACCATTTTTGGTGAGGATATCAACAAGATTTGCTACCCTGATGAAGTTATTGAATGGCTTTGCATCTTTTTTTAGAGTTCTTATCCCTCCTTTCTTTTCTGCCAATGAGTTAATCATGTTGAAATCTCCTCCATAGATGGCTTTATCAGTGGAATGTCTAAGTTGCATCCTGGAGAGGCGATCTAGCATCAACATTTTATCCTCTAGTCTTTGGGGGCTGTAGATATTAGTGCATAGGTATGTGTTGGATTCCCATATAATTTTCATTTCCAGGGAGATGTATGATCTGGAAGCCTCTGCACTTATGAGATGGAGGGATTGGGGATTGCAGAAGGTGTCTAGGCCCCCTTCCATACCATTCCCTTCCACTTCAGTGTATTCGATTCTTTTTCCTAAATTTATGCCGATTCCTTTCATTTTCTGGCTAGAGCACTTGGTTTCTTGTAAAAAAGTCATGTCAGGATTGTCATTTTTTATTTTATTCCTCAGAAGTCTTTGTTTTCTTTGGCTATTTAGCCCTCTTTCATTCCATGAAATGATCTTCATAATTAACAAGATTTAAGAGGAGAATGTGAAAGCCTCAAGGGATTTCATCTTACATGAGTTGAGTAGTATCTTACCTAGCTCATGGAGTGCTTCGTTTTCTGTTTGTCAACCTCTCTTTTTCCAGTGTCTGACATTGTGGTTTGTTTGGTGTAAACCTTGGGCCTTGACGCCCAGACCCTTTGTGGTGCCAAAGCCTATTTTCTGCCTTTTTAGTTCTGTATCTCGCCTTGTTAAAAAGAGAAAGTTGACTCTGTCTATTTCCTCCTCTGGGATATGTTCCACTCCTGTCTGCTTCCATTATTCTACTATGGTATTGAGATCCATGCCTTCCCTCTCTAGTATGTCACTAAGTTCCATATCCTCTGTTCCTATTTCACTGGCGGTCATATCCGCATCTCCTTCTAAGTCTTTTGCCAGCTCATAACCTTGTAGGATTTCCCTTGTTGGATCAGGATTGGAATCTTTGGCTACTTGTGAGGGAACATCCTGGGTTTCCTGCATTAGGTCTGGTACTTGGGGATTTTCGGTTAAAGTTGATCCTGACCCAAGAACCCCAAAGGCATTGACCGTGCCTTTAATGGAGGTGCCTGTTTTGTGTTGGTTTCTCCTATTGGCCCGTTGTCTCCCATTCGGATGGGAAAAAACTTCCTGATCCTTGCCTATGTTGTCCTTGGCCTTCTTGGTTGGCTTATTCACTGGACATTTCGTAAATAGGTGTCCATGTTCGTGGCATTTCTGACACCGGAAGGGGATTTTTTCATAATCTGTGGCTTGAAAGAAGACTTCATCTCAAAATTCTAGCCATAGACCTTCATGTAATGCACCTGAAACATCCATTTATACACATATTCTTGCACAAGAGGTGTACCCTTTTTGCAGGGTGGCCTCCGAGGCTTGGATGAAGGTTCCCAGTTTGTTGCCTATTTTTTCCAATGTTGTGAGTCTCCAGTAATCAATGGGGAGAGAGAATAGGCAAATCCAAACAGGTACATGCATGAATGTTTCCTGTTCTGGTGTGAAGTTTGGTTTCCAGGGTCTCATGTAGAGGCCTGTTGAGGCATAGAAATACGGTTCACCATAAAAAATGTGATCCCTATCTTCCAGGTTCGCAAAGACAATAGTGAATAACCCTTTGGCCCCTAGGTGTAACCTGACATCTCCCTTAGGCTTCCATTGTTGCTTGATCCAGAGACAGAGGGATTTTTCTATAGGCCAAAATCCCATGAACTTACAGATCACCGCATGTATTGACATATGGTCTCGGTAAGCTTGAATTTCACGGTCGGTGATAACAACCCGCAGACTTTCCATTGTTTTGGGCTTGCAGTGCCCCAGGTGCTCCTGTTTCTTAGTTGTTGTGGCAGATCCCTCCAGATCTGGGCCATGTTGGGGGAGGGCCTCGGTTTCCATAGTTTCTTTATTTTTCCTTCTGCTCCTTGTGGTTCCTGCTCGGGGTTGGGGCTCCCGTTGTCTTTTCCTTCTAGAATCTTGATGCCATTTGTCTATTTTTTATACTGGGTTTCCTTGGTTTTCCCACCAACCTTTTTTTTCCTGCTTAGCTCATATTTTCCTGCATTTTTAGATCTAGATATCTACAGGCCTTCCAATGGGGCCTTTCCCTTATCCATCATTGCTTTTTTTTATGAAGGGGCCCCATTGGCCCTCGTGCGCCTCATCTGTTGGGCCAGGGCAAGCCCATTCCTCTGAATTTCTACGAACAGGGCACTGCCCTCCACCAGAGTTTGTGATAGTCTTCAGATTGCAGACCGAAACCCTAGCTTGGGCAAAAAACACATTGTCTCTGAACTCAGAATGGATGGCTTCTATATATATATATATAGTTTTACAGTTGAGAGGAGTAATTTTGTTTTAGATATTATTTATAAAAATATTAATATAAATAGTTAACCATTATTATTGATGTGTAATTTGATAAGCCAAACCTTTAGGCATAGAACAAAAATGGAAATTTTACATTACAACTTATTTTTCCATATACGATTATGAAACTAAGTGTTAAAAAGTTAGCTTGTTTCCAAATTTATATTTATTTCAAGAGAAAATAGGTTTATATGATAAAGATAAATAATCACAACAAATTAGTGTTTAAACTAAATATCCTACATGAAGAGAAGTAGAAAACTATTCTCCATCCATTTTAAAAGGCTTAAAATAAGATTTCACATAGAAACATTGGATGGAAAAGAATACCAAGGTGGCACATGTTAAAGGTTTCAATGACATCTATAATGATGCAAAATATTCTTGTAACACACTCGAACGCCTAATGTCATATTAGAGTTGTGGAGTGTAATTAGACTTCTCCTTAAATGTTTATTACAAATATGGGCTCAAAGTCTTATTACCCTCATAATCTTAAATCGCATTTCTAATACCACTATCATATTTGGATAATTGAGAAATTTCCCACGATATAAATTTCATCTCAATTTAAGTTCCTAACACAAAGGCTCTAAAATTTTACCCTTTTGTACAACCACTTGGAAAATCCTAGCCATGTAGCTCCCTCGTATGGGTCCAAGTTTGTTGTCTTTCTGCTATACTTGATCATTTCCATATTGGTGATTTCGCAAGTTTTTCATTCTCCAAACCCTGAGCATTCTGATATGTCGATGCATTGATGAATCAACCTAGTGGTATGTTAATATGCACAAAACATTCTACTACACTAATATAGTGTTAAATCCATCATATTTGTTTATATCATTACTCTAAAATGGCTTATCAAAGATTAAAAAAAAATTATAACTCAACTAAACACAACTCAATTAAAAAAATAGGCGTGAGATCAACTCAACTAAACACCTCTCAAATTTTTGACATGTGGCATGTTTGACATGTATATCAGGTGATCAAGGTAACAATGATTTCCAAGATACAGTATTCCCGAAATTTTTCTATGTTGATATGTTTATATGATAGCTTGGAATGCCACATCAATCATGGATGACTAATCACCATATAACACAATGGATAAGATGACATGTCTTCTTCCACCTGGAACTCTTGATGTCTACCACATGTCACTCATATTTGAAAACTTGGCATGCCAAAAAGACCAAATCTAAGTGACACATGTCACACACATGGAATCACCATGTAATTAAATTGTGAAATCACCCCCGAGTTATCCTAGTACTTGATATTTTGGTTAGTCTCATGTTTCTAGGTTCTAAATTTTTAGTGCCATCTCTTCATGCCTCTTGTTAATAAATCAAATTCTTCCAACTGACAATTGTTTCTTGGGGCCATGCCAAACAAGGATTTTTCATACTGATTCACCGTCATTCCTCGAGGGCTTGATATGTTAATATTTTTAATTTCTTGTTATAACCATCTCTTGCCCCCTCTCTCATAAACTAGGGCTAATGATGGTGCTAGCCAAACCCCAAATTTCAAATACTCCACCATATCAATGCAGAATACCATCCTAAATTTTCCAAAGATTTTAATTTTAAATCGTTTCGTCCCAAATCTCTCTTAATAACTTGAGTTACATCGGTCAAACCACAAAATTTCCTTTTTGGCCAAAACCAAGGCTTAAACCCAAGATCCCTTAGCCACTTAAGTTCTTTCTTAGGATTTCCTTTAGCTTAATATTTCTTTGGTGAAATCTTCCAAACTAAACATTATATTTTATTTCCTTTTGAATTTGTCCTTCCTCATTAGGGATTCTACTCTTTCTTTAGGGTGTGATCATTAACAAAATCTTATAATCGTCACATAAAGTTGAAGGATCCTTTGGCATATGCAGGGCATCCTAACATGTTTTATTCCAAATCATAGGGAAAAATGATTTAACCAAAATCTTAATAATAACTAGGACCACCAACCTATCAACCCTTCCCATTTGGAAACACACCATACATCACAAAAGTTCATAAATTATTACAAGTAGGCATGTAAAAGTAGCACAATAAGGAACATCCAAGGATAACCTATGAATTTATGAACTGAAAACACATAATTATCTCATTTAACATTGATGAGAGGATTTGATTTCCCACAACATTCATATTCATAAAGGAATGTATTTGAACATTTAGGTCAATTATGTTAACTTCTCAACACATTGATCATGCATTTTGAATATTCATTAAAACCATACAAATATCAACCTACCATTGTACACATGCATATTGATTCCTAAATAATATTTAAATATGAAGTGTTGAGAAAAATTTGCAATTAATTTATATGAAAGGAATATACTTATTTATTCCTCTTAAAATTGTTGGAAACTAAATAAGGGATGACCACTCTCCACCAAATCCTAAGAGAATATACACTACATATTTCTTACAAGTATCCACTCCCCAAACCATATCGAATGTCTATTATATGCTTCACTTAGTGATTAGAAATAAAGATTTTAATTCAATGTATAGAGTATGAAGGAAAAATTCCTTCATTTTCTAGGAAATAGGGAAGCCACCATCCAATATGTTTTTTTGGGTTGATCAAACAACAAATATGGCCACTAAGGGCCTTCACAACATATAAGGAAATCCCTTCCCACTTTCTATAATCCCTAATATTATCCTTTATATAGTGCTTCATGTACATAAACATAACCAAATTGTTTAGTTATTTTTAGTTTATTGGATTGAAGCAGAGACATATCTCTTTGGTATCCTCATCTAACACATTTCAATATTGGACTTTGTGGTCCAAATTCAAATATGAGGTTTACAATTCTTTGGTTTACAATCATTTTGTATTTACAACAATGCAAGCCTCTTTTGTTTGTCTAATGTCTCTAGTCACTATAATACTATAAAATGAATAACTTAGAATAACAACACTAACTTCCTTATCCTAATGAGAACTACTTCATTCATGACAGGTTTAGGGTCCCCTTCTCGAGCTAAAGAGTCAACAAAGAATTTGTTGTAAGGTGCATAGCTCATGCCTGGGTAGTTCATTACCTCCTCTCCTCATTCCTCCCATAACTTCTTATTAGTTGGTAGTTCATCTAGAACATCTTGGGTCGTGAACATTATTTTTTTTTTTAAATTTTGGTAGGACTGCATCTTCATCAACATGTCCAAATACATCACCCCAATCGGGGAAGGGAATTGAACCGATGATGAGTGTCGTAACAACCCCCCTCATCATCGTTTAACCAAGACCCTACAGACCATCATGGACATTAATTTTAACAAATAGAGGAAACATCACAATCCCTCGTATAAGATTTATAATCAATATATTCTTGTTCTCATCTCCAACTTTAGAAATTTGTAATTATATTCGTAAAATATTTGCATCAAATAGTTGAGCAATCCATCTATATTGGCTCTCCAACATTTTCATCTTTCGTTTACATTACAAAAATTTGGAATTAGAAAAAATGATGTTACATTCCCATCCCACTTAAATAAAAACCATCCTCAGTGTTCTATTATCCGTAGAACCAAACTTATACATAAAACCAAAATGGGTATGCCTTCTATGGCAACCTCTAGTTTCCATTTTGCTTCACGTGGTCCAAAGTGATTCCATTGCACCTTAACTTACATGGAGCGTGGTCATCCTATTTGTTGAGTATCCATTGTAGTTTTGGATATAATTCACCCTTAGATTTTATCTGTATCAAAGTCCAATCAATAATATTGTTAACATCATGTATATATATTTTAAGTAAATATATATAAGACACATCATGTTCCTTCATTGTGGGAGGAATGATGAGTTTGTATGCTACTAGACCCACTCTCTTCAACATATGAAATGGTTTATAATATCTTGGTGTTAACTTGGTGCAAAATCCCACTCTTAAATAAATTTTATTTTCGCTAATTCGAAGATACATAGGATCTCCTATTCAAATTCCTTATGTGATTTTTTTGGTCTACATAACTCGTATTTTCTCTTGTGCGACCTTCAATATTTTCCTTATGCTAGAAACTTCCTAGTCCATTTTATTTAACATATATAGCCTAATTGTGACTCTATCTACTATATTACCCTAGTTGATTGGGATAATGCACGCCCTACCATATTGAGCTTCGAAAGGGCTCATCTTTAACAGTTCTTGATAACTAGTATTATTAGAAAAATCTAGCAAAGGAATAAAATGTTCCCAGCTCTTAGGTTGATGCATAACATACATATTGAGTATGTTTTCTAATATTTTTTTTTCTATATGTCTGAGGGTGTTATATTGTGTTGAATGTTGATAGGGTTTCAAATCTTGTAAATAAAACTTCCAAAATTTGAGGTAAACTTGGCATACCCATTATATATGTTCTTCTTGGGTGTGTCATACAATATGAAATTATCTTTCATAAAAGTATGTGAAATATAAATTTCCTTATAGGAAGACGTTACAAGTGAGTTGTCCTGCTTATATTATCCACTACAACCATGATCACAATGTCGCTTGGTGGTTCTTGGTAATGCACCGATGAAGTCCTTTGATATCACTTCCCACTTCCATTCTAGAATTTGTATTGGATTCAACCATCCTATTAAATATTTGCATTCCAATTTAACTTGTTGACATTATTACTAATATTTTCAATGATCTCTTTCTTCATCCTTGTCCAACAACATGTTTTTTGGTGGCTTTTATCATCTTTTGATATCCTAGGTAACTTGCATATTGTCTTGTGTGGAACTCATCCAAGTCAGACGCACTAAGTTTGTATCACCTACATTTATATTGTAATATTTCATATATAGGTACCTGATAATTTTCTCTAATTTGACACTTGGCCTCTTGCTATGAGAATTTACTTACATGGTGAAAATTCTCATCTTCCTATGTGAGCCCTTTGATTATTTCATTAATTTATATCTCATATTTAATCATGTCTTCCATGTATATCACCTGCATACTTCTACTATGTACAGCGACCACTCGATTCTCTTCACTTTTGTGTGTTTGATCTCTAAATAAAACTTGCTAGTAATTTCCATGCACGTTGATTTCTTGTAATTGAATTGTGCTTGGTCAAACATATATCCCATCATACTATTATATGTCATTAAGATGAATTTCCTTAAAATAAGATGGTGTCTTTAAAGTTTTCACTATAGCTATAACTCCAAATCATGTTTCACATAAGTGTTCTCCATGTGCTTATTTAATTTCCTAGACTCGTAACTAATCACATGTCCATCATGCATGAGAACTTCATGTTGTATCTACTTGAAAACATCGATGATTATTCAGAAATATTTATTTTGGTCACCAATATTTGGAATAGGGGAATGTGTGAGAAGGTGCTCCAATTGTTCGAAACTCACCACACACTATAATATCAATGAAATCCCACAACCTTCAATTGGAATGTTGTAATCAGGTGCCCAATCTTTGAAATCCTTGAATGAATATCCTATAGTGTCCCTCTATCCCAATAAAATATCTTACTCTTATTACATTCTTGGGAGGATGCCACTCTAGTATGGCCTTGATATTTTTAGGATCAACTATTGCTCCTTTTGAGATAGCATTTCCCATTTACTGAACTTGCGACCTAAAAATTCACATTTTTTAAGCTTAGTATACAATGGATAAAGGAAAATTTTAAGGTTGGAAATTTATTTTAAAGTTTAGAAACCTTGGAAACTATTACAAATTTTGAATGTGCAAATCTATAAAATGTCTGGCAATATTCCTGTAAAAAATATTCAAATTTCTAGAAACTTAATATATCATTCACAAATTTTTGGTGATTTTTATGATAAAAAAATTTATCATATAGAATTTGGGTGAATCCTTTTAAAAAAATGAAATTGGTGAATATTTTTTTATAAAAATTATGGAAAGTTTGTCCATCTACAAATATTAGCCTCTAAAACTTTCTTGGAAATTGATGCTCATGTAACATTTACAACATGACCTTAATGTGTTGTTTGTGCTCCTCTTTGGTATTTGAATAAACTAATAAGTCATCAATAAATACAAGCACATGTTTATCCAAGTACTTACTAAGAAAATTATTCATACGACACATAAATGTGGCTGGCTCATTTGTCCAAATGGCACCACTACGAATTCATAGTATTCACCTCTAGTCTTGAATGAAATCTTGTAGATATCTTGATCCTTAATCCATACATTATGATTCCTAGAGCTCGGGTCTATTTTTGAAAATATTGTGGCTCCTATTAGTTGGTCAAATAAATCATTGCTCCTAAAAAATGAACACTTTCTTTTAATATTCACTTATTTAAGTTATATGTAATCAATACACAACGTAATGATGGAGCATTGTAGGGTGACATGTTGAGTCTAACGAAAACTATATCAAAAATTTCTCTTAGTTGTAGCTTTAGCTACACTAACTCAAGTGTGATCATTCTATGGGGTGTCTTAGACACAAATGTTGTTTCTAGAGTGAGATCTATAGAAATATTAGTGTCCCTCTTCAGTGGAAATCCTAAAATCTCTTTAGAAATACATCATTATATTCCTACAACATATGATCCCAAATTTTCAACTTACATTCATATGCTAAATCAGTTTCTTGTATTGCATGGAGGGGGCATCCCTTTTTGCTCTATTTCTTTAACAATAGAGTTGAAATCTACCTTATTGATATAGGCTTCCACACTCCTTGTAGAGACCTCTATTCTCCTTCATTTTCCAAGCAATCGTGTGTTTTTTTATAATAGTCCATTTTTCCCTATGCACTACAAACCAATCCATGTTCATTAGTAGGTTATATGACCCTAAGTGAATTATATTTAAAGTGGCTTGGGTAAGCATGTTACTGATCTCAAACTAGCATGATTCAATAGAATCACACACCTTCTTCTTTATTCATATGGCTAAATGAACTGGTCATGACTTATCCTATTGCTTGCTATGTAAAACATAACCTTCCACAACTTGTGGAGTAACATAACTAGGGATAGAATAAGGGTCTATTAAAATTGAAATGGAGGAGTTAGAAAGTATACCTTCCATTTCCACAAAAAAGCTTGGTGGACTACATGCTTCTTTTCCATATCTATATAAATCTGGGGTATAATCTAGGCCATGTCATGGATGTTGATTTTCTCTTGAACATTGTACAACATTTTGTTCTCTTGATACTAGTGCGGACAATATCTTAATATATGCTCTTTCCCATACTCCCAACACCTCAACAAAATTTTCCTTAGATCCTTGGCATCTTCCTTTGTTTGTTTAATCTATTTATTCCCACTTGGAGCAAGATATTTCTTTTAGAGTTCATTCTTGGAAGTTTCACAAAACATGACACTTTTCCTAGTCTTCTTGTAATGTGAGGATATTGATCCCTTCTTTTTGAAACTAGTTATTACCTTTTTTTCCATTATGTTCAAAATTTAGTCTTATACTTGGATTAATCATAACAATATTTTAAATTTTGGATGGTATCCTCCAATTCCTTAGATTCATCAAATTTTATGTGGTTATGATGGGACTAGGAAGTCCACTAAGGAAGCATTAGATTTTTATGTTTCATCTTTGATATAAGGTACATATCTCAAAAATTCTATGAACCTATTGGCACATGCTTCCCGAGTAAGCTTTCAAAGTTCCTTGTGCTAATGCTTTTCATGATCTTTAGTTTATAGTCATTCGAATATGCAAAAACTCAAATATATTCTTTTATTTTAATAAAAAATTATAAACATGTTTTAAACATATGCCCAAAATACACAAAAACAGAAAAATTATTCTTATTCACATAAATTATTTAACATTTTTTCAAAATTTTAAACATCCTCTCCACACACACACAAAAGAAAAAACACTCTTATTCATATAAATAATATAACAATTGTAAAGGCAAAAATAGCCTATTTTGTATAAATTATTTAACATTTTTTCAAGATTTTAAACATCTTCTCCACATACACACAAAATCAAAAATCACTCTTATTCCTATAAATTATATAACAATTGTAACCTATAATTTTATATGTTTTTTAGTTTTTTTTAAGTTTTTGTTTTAATTTTGATTTTTTGGTTTAATTATATATTTTTATTATAAGTATGGTATTAGGATATTTATATTATATTTTTTTCTTCCTTTATATATATATATAATTTAATATTTACATTGGTATTTCTATAAATTTAAATTAAATATGAATATATTATTTCGAGTGTTTGAAAATGTCTTTTTTTTATTGATATATAATTCAATATTTACATTAATATTTCTATAAATTTATATTAAATATGAATATATTATTTAGAGTGTTTATAATTATTTAAATGTTTTTATTATTTATTTGTATCTAAATATTTGTGTATTTGTTTTATTATTTTTATATGATAAATATATTATTGAATATTTTTAATATATATATTGAATGTATTTGGATTATAATGTATGTTTTGGATTCTTTATTTTGTATGTATATTAATGTATTATTTTGAGAATGGAAATAGGTGTTTTTATTAGTTGCATTTTTTTATAGTTAGAATTTATTTGTTGAGGTTTTTATTTTGGAAGGATATCTATTCCTATATTGTGTGAATGTATTATTAAGAGTGTTTGCACTACTTGTATGTGATTTTTTGGAGTGTTATTCTTTTGTGTTTATGAATGTCTCATTTCACATGCTTTTCAGTATTTTTTCATTGTTTATTTGTATGTATATGAGTATGTCGTTTGAGTTTTCCTTGAGTGTTGGTTTCATTGTTTGTGTGTATATAAATCTAATTTTTTAAATAGTTATATTATTTTGAGTGTTTTTCGAGATTCCTTCATTATTTGGTTGTGTATTTTTTTAGTATTCTTATGTATGGGTATTGTTTACTTGTATGTTCATGAATGTATTATTTGTTGTATTTAAATATCTATTATTTACTTGTATCTTGGATATGTGTATAAATGTATTATTTTCTATACTTGCGTGTATATTATTTTCTTGTATTCTTTATATGTGTATGAATCTATTCTTTCCTACATTTGTATGTGTCTTATTTACTTGTATTCTTTGTACGTATATGAATGTATCCTTTAGGAGTGTATGAATCTATTCTTTGTTACATTTGTATGTGTCTTGTTTACTTGTATTATTTGTATGTGTATGAATGTATTCCTTATGTGTGTATGCACCTATTATTTGTTAAATTTGGATGTGCCTTATTTACTCGTATTCCTTGTATGTGTCTTATTTACTTGTATTTTTTGTACGTGTATGAATGTATTCTTTAGGTGTGTATGAGTATATTCTTTCTTACATTTGTATGTGTCTTGTTACTTGTTTTCTTTGTATGTGTATGAATGTATTCTTTATGTTTGTATGCATAGATTCTGTGCTACATTTGTATGTGTCTTATTTACTTGTATTCTTTGTATGTGTATGAATGTATTATTTAGGTTTGTATGAATCTATTCTTTGTTACATTTGTATGTGTCTTTTTTAATTGTATTCTTTGTATGTGTATGAATGTATTCTTTATGTGTGTATGCACCTATTCTTCGCTACATTTGTATGTGTCTTATTTACTTGTATTCTTTGTATGTGTATGAATTTATTCTTTAGGTGTGTATGAATCTATTCCCTATTACATTTTTATGTGTCTTGTTTACTTGTATTCCTTATATGTGTATGAATGTATTATTTATGTGTGTATGCACCTATTCTTTGCTACATTTGTATGCACTTCTTGTTTAATTTTATTCTTTGTATGTGCATGAAAGTATTCTTTGTGTGTATGAATAGATTCTTTTATACTTTTGTATGTGTCATGTTTAATTATATTCTTTGTATGTGTATGAATGTATTCTTCATGTGTTTGAATATTTATTTGTTATATTAGTATATGTATTATTTATTTGTAAATAATTTTTAAAATATTTATTTATATGATTATAAATATACTAACATTAGTTCTATGTATAAATATTATAATATTAACTTAGAAATATATTGGTTTAAATATTTATGAAATTTTGTTATTATTATTATTATTTTTGGTTTTTTACTTTAAATCCACTAAATTCCAATATCACATTATTCGGACATGGTACTCCAAATATTTGGAAAAAAATATTATAACTGCAAAACTTTGCAAAACATTAATAAGATGATAGGCTTGACACCAACTTACCACATCACTTCAAAAATCTGTCATGCAATCATAGGCTTCCATGTGGTGAATGCTAACATGTAAAACATGTAGGATGGATGACTTGTATATCAAGATATCGAAAATTTCCAATATGAGTCCTCTTGAATTCCCAATATGTTGATATGATAGCTTGGCATGCCACATCAATCATAGACATTCAATCATCACTTGACATGTGAAGTAGGATTATCTTTCCCTACCACATGGAATTACTGACATGTGCAACATTTCACTCATATTCATAAGGTTTCCATGTCAAATTTTCTAAATCTAGGTGACATGTCATACACATGGAATCACCATACCATCAATCATGATGTCACCTATCAATTTTCCTAGAAAAATGTTCTCCCATTAATCTAATGTTTTACATTTATAACGTCTTAATGTCATCACTTCATGCTCTTAGTGAAAATATTAAATTAATTAAACTAACAATTGTCACTGAGGGCCATGCGATACTAAGATTTTTCACAATGGTGCACATTCATTTCCTCTATGGCTTGATACACTGATATTATGACAACACCCTTCTCAGTAACTCTTAATATTAGTTCTTATCAGGAAATGTTACTAAGTATAGTATTGTAGCTATAAAGACCCCAAATTTCCTTTACTGTATTATATCAATAGTGAATATGATCCCCAAATTTCCAAATATTTTCATGCCAAAAGGTTCATTCCCCAAATTTTCTTAATATCTTGAGGTATAAGGGTCGAACACCAAATTTTCCTTTTTCCTTTTTAGCCAAATCCAAGCCTCAAACCATACATTCTTTAGCCACTTATGTTTTCCTTAGGCTTTCCACTAGCTTAATATTTCTTTAGTTAACCCATACTAAAAAACAAATGTTATGAGAACAATACATCCTCTTGAATTTCTCCTTATTCATCAAAGATTATACTCTTGCTTCTAGGTCTCATCATTAACAATACTTCCAATCATCACATAAAGCATATGGATCCTATATCTCATCTACGGAATCCTAAGCTTACTGATTAGAATTCATGGTGAATAGGGACTTCACGAAAAAATCAACAATAACTGGGTTAACTAACCTATTACTACTTTCTCTTTGGAAGCACATCATACATAAAAAAGACTCATAAATTCATGAACATGCATCAACAAAACTAATCCTAAATTATTAATTCATGAAAATAGATCACATAATAATATCATTCAACATAGATCAAACGCTTTCATTTCGCATAACATTCATATTTTGATATGAATTCCAAATAATTAGGAAAACGGTTTAGATTACTCAACACACTAATCATACATATTCATTACAACCATACAATAGCTCTTAAGCTACATTGAAAGCATACATGTTGAATCTAGCATAATATTAACATATGAAGTATTAAAAATAATTTATAATTCATTTTCAAGAAAGTATTTGTTATGAAACCAAATCAATTCCGTCGAGTTCTTGTTTCTGTGACTACTTCACGTTCCAATATGATTTTTCCTTCCTTGTCAAGTTATGGCAATATTTTTTGAACTGGGAGCTTATCGCCTATAACCTTCTTCAAGCATGAAACATGGAAAACTGGGTGCACTTGGGAAGATGTAGGAAGCTCCAATTTGTATGCCATAGTACCAATATTTTGCAACACCTTGTAAGTACCATAATAATTTGGTGATAATTTATTATCCTTCTTAGCTTGCTTGAGGGACATTTGTTTGTATGGTTCTAGATTTAAAAATACCTTGTCACCTACATCAAAACTTCTTTCGTTATGATGTTGATCTACCTGTTGTTTCATTTGATTTTGTGCCAAAGTGAGGTTATCCTTTAAGAGTTTGAGAAATTGTTGATGATGCTCGATGTGATCTCCCACTGCTTGAACCTTAGAATTTTCTCTTAAATATTTTGTGATGGATGGTGGATGATATCCATAAAGTTACACTAATGGGGTCATTTTTTCTACAGTATGGAAGGAAGTGTTATACCACCATTGAACCAGAGGTAACCACTTTATGCATTGTGTCTATTTATCAGATACAAAGCAATGAAGATATCCTTCCAAAAAATTGTTCACTATCTCAGTTTTTCCATCAGATTGAGGATGATATGATGAGCTATGAGCTAATTGAGTGACCAAACAAGAAAATATTTCCGTTCAAAAAATTCCTATAAAAATGGGATCTTTGTTGCTTACAATAATCTTTTGGTTTCCATGTAGCTTTTGAATTGTTTCCATAAATGCAGTAGCAACTGTACTAGATTTAAATGGATGAGATAATGCACAAACGTGTGCATACTTGGTAAGCCTATCAACTACCACCATGATGAAATTATTTCCTTTGGACTTCGGTAAACCTGTGATAAAATATATTGAAACCTCCTCCCAACAGTGACTTGGAATGGATAAAGGTTGTAACAAACCTAGGGTCTTAATTGTCTCAAATTTTTTCTATTGGAAAACCAAACTTTCAACCACAAACTTTTGAATATCATATTTAAGGCCATCCCAAAAAATTTGTTTCTTGACCTTGTCATAAGTTTTTAAAAATCCTGAGTGCCCTCCTAACGGAGAGGTGTGCAATTCCAAAAGAATATTTTGTTTGAGTTGGGAATTCTTACAAATATATAAGTGATATTTGTACCATAATGAATCATTTTTCCAACTAAATGTTTGAGATGTACTGGGATCTTGCTGTAAATTTTAAATGAGTGTCCACACATCTTCATCAATCTTCCATTCATCCATTACTTTGGTTATCCACTCAGGTTGGATAATAGAAATGACGCAAAGAAATGTTTCCACGTCCTCATCCTTTCTTGAGAGTGCATATCCAACAAAATTTTGCTTCCCTTTTTTGTAAATGATTTCAAAGTCATAACCTAACATCTTTGTGACCCATTTTTTCTGCTCTACAGAAGATAATATTTGTTCCAAAAATTATTTAATACTATCATGATCTATTTTTACCTTGAAGTGTCTTCCCATTAGGTAAGGTCGCAATTGCTTTAGTGCATGTAGTATTGCCTACATTTCCTTCTCATAAATAGGTTTATGTAAATAGTTTCCTTTGATTGGACGAATTTCAAAAGAAATGGTTCTTCCTTCTTGTATTAAAACCACACCAATTCCATTTCTCGAGGCATCACATTCCACAATAAAAATTTTTGTGATGTCTAGAGTATCTAAGACCGGTGCTTGGCACATTATCTCTTAAATATATTCAACGGCCTTAGTTGCTTCTGGAATCCAAGAAGATGCATCTTTCTTTAGTAATGATTTTAGAGGTGTCAATATTATCCCATAATTCTTAACAAACATGCGATAATTCCCTGTTAACCCCATCAATCCTCGAAGATGCTTTATCGTTGTGGGGATTTTCCATTCCTTAATGGATTTAATTTTGTTATGGTCTAACTTAATACCCTCATGAGATACAATATGGCCCTAATATTCCACCTTTTCTACTCCAAAGAAACATTTCGATTTTTTTTCATATAATTGTTTATCCTCCAATAGTTTGAGCACCATGTGAACATGTTCAAATGATCCTTCAACGACTTGTCGTAGATTAGTATATCATCAAAAAATAATAACAAAAATTTTGTAAGGAAGGGTTTGAAAATGTAATTCATCAAAACATGAAAAGTGGAATGTGCATTAATAAGGCAAAAAGGCATGACCAAAAATTAATAATGACCCTCGAGTTTTGAATGATGTTTTTTGAATCTCTTCATTCTTCATTCTATTTTGATGATATCCAAAATAAATATCCAACTTGGTGAAGTAAAATTCTCCATGTAACTCATCCAATAATTCATCAATGCCGGGGATGGAAAATTTATCTTTAATAGTGAGATTGTTGAGCTCCTTATAATCCATACACATATTCCATGATCCATCCTTCTTGTGCACCAATAACTCTGGAGCATAGAAAGAACTTTGACTAGGTTGAATTATACCAGCCTCTAGCATCTATGCAACCTTACATTCAATCACACTCTTTTGGGCATAAGGATACCTGTAAGGCCTAATAATTGGAGGAACACTTCTTGGAATCAAATGAATATCTTGATCATGATCACGAATAGGTGCGAGTCATTTGGGTGTTTCAAACATCTTAGAATGATTGTTGAATACTTTTTGGAGATCTGGGGAAATAGATGATTTTGATGTTTGAACCTCTAGTGAGAATAATTGTGAAATTACGCCTCATTGTTATTTATTCAGAAGCTTTTCATGACATTAGAGCTGATTGTATTTCACAGCCTCCCTGCGATACCCCATAATTCAAATTCCTTTCCTTCCCAAAAATAAATTCAAGAAAAGTTCTTGAAAATTAAGAAATATCGTCTCCAAAGATTGTAACCATTGGACTCGTAGTACAACATCAACACGACCCGTTGGAATGGAGTGCATTGGACTATTCAATACATATTCCCCCATGTTTATCTTGATATTATGTCACTTTGTAGATAAATTTGTAGTTCCTCCATTTGCAACCATCACTTGACACTCTGGTGTTGGTTATAGGAAGAAATTCAATTACTTTTCTACCTTACAATGAATAAATTATGGGTACTACCTGAATCAATCATCACTATCAAAAATTTTCTTGTTCATGTGTCCTTCTATCTTGAGAGTTTGAGGAGTGCTAATTCTTGTCAATTCATTACAAGATATGGTTGGATTTATTTCTTCTTTATCTAGGCTTGGTTCTTGGTGTATATCCTCTTATTTTTAAGTTTCTTGTTCATTTTATTCCTCCTCTTCGCAATCTATGTAAAATAATTTCTTCTCAGCACACTTATGATCTTTAGTGTATTTGCTATCACAACTATAGAAAATCCATTTTTCTCTTTTTTCTTCAAATTTTTCTGGTGTCCACCTTATAGGTTGTGGAAGTCTAGGCATAGCAATACTTCCATCTTTATAGTTCTGAGTGCTACGCTTCCTTGTTGCCATAATTTTTCTTTCAATTTTTCTTGCCAACTTGAATGCCTTATCCAATGAATCAGATTCCAAAACACGAACCTCATGTTGGATGTTATCCTTTAAAGTACCTATGAAGACACCAATCATGTGTTCCTCTAGAATATCATTTTCCCTTATATTAAAATTTTGGATGTCCTCAATGTGCTCCACCATTAAACCCTTTTGTTTGAGATATATCAATTGGCTAAAGAAGGTGTTGCTCTTTGTATCCTCGTAATGTGTTATCATTTCCTACATAAAAATCGACCAAGTGACATTGTTTTTATGAGAGAAAATCCATCAATACCATACAAATGTATTTTGTTCTAAATATAAAGTTTCAATGCGTACTTTTTGTGTGTTTTGGACATTATGGAGGTCAAAATATTGCTCCATATGTGGTATCCATGTTATGAGATCCTTTCCATCAAACTTCCTGATATCAATCTTTGGAGTATGTTGGGTGTTCAATCCAATGTTCGAGTCTATGAAATCATGATCAACATTTATTTTTTTCTCATCATGAGTTTCCTCTACTACATTTTCTCCATTAGGAAGCTTTTCTTGTAGCAACTTTGTCAAACCTTCCTTCAAACCTTCCATGCATTTCTTCAAATATTCCATGTTTCCTTCCAGTTCTGCTTCTATAAATTCCATGCCATTCTTCAATCTATCCATGTCTGATTTTAAACCATTCATGTCACATTTTAGCTCTTCTTTGGTTGCTATTTGTGAGAGAGAAATTTGTTGCACTTGGTCCTGTAATTTTGATATATCATGTTGCACTTCTTCCTCTTCATGTGTCATAGTAGAGATTTTTAGGGCTTAATGGATGTAAAATTATTTTTGGGAGGAATTATAGAACCTAATAATGATATCTACGCTTCAATATTCCCTTAGAATCATTTGAAATTGATTTTTCAAACAAAAGTTATGCATTTTTAAAAAATATACACACCTTTTTCTTGCTTTTGAGAAGCTCGATATTGAAACTGATGTATCTCTATGATTTTGGATCCAAAATATTTTGGCTTTGGTCCTATAGTAGCCCCATGAGTCTTCTTTCCAATTTCATAGGCCATACTTAATTTGGATTCTTTAAAATAAAGTTATGCCCAATCTCCCACAATGAGCTAATTTTGGACTGGTTCAGTAGAGAGAACTTGTACAGTGTTCCATGTGTCCCTCTGTCAACCTTCGGCTCTAAAATAGATACAAAATAAAATGTAGTATGTTCACCTTCAGATAATTTTTAGACAATTCCAATCCAATTTCCGAAACAAAACTTATGACTATTTCCCACGGTCACCTATTTGAGATGAAATTCTGAAGCCTGCAAAAACCTTAAATTCCACAAAGCATATCTCCGAAAATATTGTGAACCGAGGTCTATTTTTTTACACAAATTTAATAAATATTTTGACTCCATGTGGTTAAAATTTCAAGTTCTGAAGCATTGTAAGAAAAACGTTATAGAGAAAACTATTAAATGACCTGTTTGAAAAAGCGAAACCGTAGAGTCCCAAGCTATAATACCAAATGTTATGAAACCAGCTCATAAAATAGAAGAAAATATAGATCAAAGATTTATAAATCAGCCTCTTCAATGGAGAATCATCCTTTACATTACATACATGAACAATTATTGGATGCCATAAATGAAAAAACCTTCTTTCTATATATAGGAGTCCAAGGGGTCATAATATTATCCTAACCGACATAACAATAAAAATGTAAGGGCACAAAAATAACAATAGCTGGATTCTATGGGGCACAATAATAAAAATATGGGGACTACATGGAAATAACAAAAATAATAAGGGGGATACACTAACAAAAACAATAAGGGGATAGACTAGTATCATTGGGACCTAGCAGTATTACAATTTTTTTCTCCTAAAATTGGCAGAAATTAAAATAGGGACAACCACTCTCCATCCAACCATAGGTACAACTACACTGCAAATTTATTATAGTTGTTTGTTAGAAACTAGGACAATACTTGGGGGGTGGGTGTTGGGGGGGGGGGTTGGGGGTTGAATCAATATTGTAGGAATTTTACCAACTTAAATTTTCTTTTAGTTATGTAATGATGTTAGGATATAATGGTTTAAGATTTATGTTTTTTTATTATTGATTGATGGAAGATCCATAGATTTGGTTATGATGATCAATGTTTTAGAACCTCCATCGAGACCCATTCTCAAGAATTTATGAGGTATGAGAAGAGCCTAAGGAATAAAAAATATATGCTGGATACGTCATTCAACCCTAATTGGATGATACATATCTATATATATACCTTCACGGTGACTCAAATCATCATCCCTCTTAGAAATTGGAGTCATTAAAACCTTGGATTCTAGTGCTTTCAAAATATATCATGATGATCATAAAGTTGATGAAAAATAGCATCAAGTTAAAGTATTTAGAAACTTTGGATAAAACATGAAATATATTAAGGATGCCTTCCAAAAATATCTTAATCATGACAATAATTCACCTAACCCTAATATCCATAACCCTAGGAAGATTTCATACCCACCTTATCTTAAAGGAGGCACTCACAAAATTGCCAAAATTTTAAAGAAAAAGGAGATTAATACATGTTTTAAACCCCATACCACCATGAAACAAATAATTATATCCATAAAGGATGGCATTTACCACATAAAATTTAAACTTGTTTACAAAGTTGAATGCTCCTATGGTAAATTCTATATCAGAGAAAATGGGTGTTCCTTGAAAGAAATAATCAAGGAGCATAGTGGAGACATAAGACATGAAAGGAAAAAAAGGTCAGCCATTGAAAAACATGCTAAGAAAACCAAACACCATTTCTTCATATAAAATACAAAAATACTTGTGAAAGAAGGCCTCTATTGTAGGAATAAATTAAGGGAGACTCTTGAGATTAAAAAGTACCCTAATAACATGAATCAAGATAATGAGATACAGATTAATAAAAATTGGTTAGCCCTACTTATTTTTTGTTGGTCAAAGTCTAATTGATACTATCATTTCAAAATTTACATCATAAGACAACAACGTTGTGATACATCTAAGCATCCCAAGTTGCAAAAAATTCCATACTTTTCTTGGGTGTATGCCAAGGCATACAGTACCACTCACTATTTCTAGTACAAAACTAGTAAAAAATAAGCAATTACGAAGATTCATGGAGGAGGATTTGGGGGGGCTGCTGGTGGCCCTGCAAAGAAACCAGAACGATTGTGCACATTGCAGTTGATGTGCTCGATCTAGATTTCCAGTGCTAAGAGGTGGTCATGGGAGTGCTATAGTTAATAGCACAGACTCTCTAGAGAATATAGAATTTCATTTTTCATATGTTGGATATCATTTATGTAAGTGATGATCTCGTTGCATTCTTCATACATATGTTTCGACATGTCGTCTAGATTAAGCTGGAGTTGTTGCAGTTGAGCTGAAAATACATCCAGGGTTCCCCTAGCATCAACTTGACCAGGTGACCAGGCTAGAGAGACTGCCATGGAATCCATAGAGTGTTGAATCTCGGTGGATTTTAAATTTGAGCTGAGGTCCCCATTTGGTCTATGCCCCACCATCTCGTGGCAAAGTCCTCCACTGCGTACACGTCCATGCTATCGTGTCACGAAATTTTCCTTCCCTCAACTTGCTTCTTCCTGGCTATAATTCTAATTTCTTGTGCAGAGTGCAAATTATTGAAATGCAATGTAGTCACACAGACCACAGCCTCATGTCTGGCCACCTGCACCCACAAACTCACGGGATACTTCTGTCATCCCAAATATTAGTTATTTACTTCTTCCACTGTCAAGGAGTAACCTCTAGCTACGTATCCACAAAATTATTGTTGGTTCGGGGTGGCCTCTAAGCCCGAACCAACATCGCAGCTTAGTCATCTCCCCTGTTGTCACAGATGTCGTCCTCTCAGCGGACTAAGAGTCCCATAATGGGCACACCCAGTTTAGCACCTTCCTCATAACTAGTCCAAACACAATTACCACCTTTACAACCTCTGATCCTTCAACCCCAAGCTACCAGGATCCCACAAGCATCTACTCCACCACCCCCAGCTCGTTGTCTCACTTTCCTTCCCCCACACTTCCTATGGTAAAATATCAAGAAGTATATTGAGTGCCAACACTTCTACATAGGGAGATACCTCCTCGTAGATTTTCACCATCTCCCAAACTTGCAGAATGTCATTTTCCTTGTCCAAAGGATTGATAAGCTCTTGGCTTCCTCCACGCCTCTTCTCATACCAAGGATCCATAACTAATTCATGTGTGATAGGTTTAATTTTCCTCGATAGCATGTGGTCTTAGGCCTGTCTGATCCATGCACACCACCCCCACTAGGCCTTCTGATGCGACACCCCATCGGGGAAATTGGTTACTTAACTTGAATAATAAAAATTAATATTATTTATTATATTAATCAATATAAACTAAATTTCTTATATATCTCATAATATTAAATTATACAATTCTCATATATAATATATAACATACAAGGAATATAGTATAATATAAATCATTATTACATTATAAAATTATTAATATAAATCACTCTCTTATTAATAATAATAATATTAATATTATTTATTATATTAAGAAATATAACTAAATTTCTTATATATATCATATTATTAAATTATACAATTCTCATATATAATATATAACATACAAGGCATATAATATAATATAAATTATTGTTACATTATAAAATTATTAATATAAATCATTCTCTTATTAATAATATTAATATAAATATAAATAATAATATTATTAATATTAATCTTATCAATATTTATATAAATAATTTTAATATTAATAAGAATATTATTGATATAAATAAACACCTTATTAATAAATTTATATTAAAGACATTAATATAACAAACTACTACAACATATCATGGTATCTATAATAATTATTGTCTTTGTTAGTCAATTAGGGCCGAATGACATATTCATCATATATTTATTATTCCTCGGGCTCTTCACACTTCATCATGTCTTGAGAATCGACCCGATTAGAGGTTCGAAAACATCGACCATAATAATGAAATTTGTGGATCTTCCATCAATCAATAATATTAGGATATCATAAAAATTTTACTCACATGAGCATGACATAAAATAATTTCAGTAATATACAAGGAACAAATAAATTCTTTAAAACATCTCTTCAATTACTTCACAGGGCAAGCTACAACTTGCTATTACAATTCTCTGGCTTCAACTTTTAGGAAACTACAACTCCCTGATTTATCAACTACAACTAAAATGAGCACCAACCCATAAATATTTACCATCACACAATGGAAGGAGAAACAACCTGTGATCTACAAACTACAACTTGTTTCATGTTCAATGATTCATTTTTCATCCATTTTCATACTAGAACCATGAATTCCTCCTTTTCTTTCACAATAACACTATTTTATCCTCAATCACCAATACCTTTATAAATATTTTATTATCGATAACACCAACAAATTCACCTCAACTTGATCACAAGAACTATCCAAATTTCTTGATCAAGTTTTCTTATAAATATTTTTTCTTTTCTATATTTTGCATTAAATTTTAGTTAATCTTGCATTGAATCTTTTCATATGCCTTTGATTTTTTCCTTTGTCCTATTTATTTTTGTCTTTTGTATGTGTCCTTAACATATCAATTTATCATCCACTTTTTTGGGCTTAATCTCTAAGTTAAACTATTAATTTTAACAATTCTAACTTTGTTACAGGTTTTAGTACTACTCCTTCCATTTTGGAGATCCTCCAAATTTGAATTCACTTCTAAATTAGCAACTAACTTCATCCATGCTACTAAATACTACCTCAAGCCCCTTCTTTTAGAAATTTGGTCCTCTTCTATTTATATTTGTCTTAAATGCCAAACCTTTAAAACTTGTTGACTTGTTCATCCAAAGCCCAAATGTTTTCCATTAACTGTGCTACCAAATATTTAACGATATTGCTAGAACATCAAGTTTCCACATTGTTTCATGAAAAAGTTTGAGGGATTTAAAAAATGCTATAAATTATAAATTTGCATCCCTTTGAATTATAGCCCCTTTTTTTGCATCTAAATTAACATGAAAGAAGTTATTGCTCTATGATGTCATGTCCAAATCAGATCATTAGACAACAAAAGAAAAAATCAATAGAGATATAATAGTGTCCCAACCCAAATAATCAAACATGCATCAGGCATTTTGTTCTATATGCTACAAGGAAATATGTGTGCACCTTGCCTCCTCACATATTAGGGAAGGATTTTGGGTCTAATGAAGATTCACACTATCCACTCGAGTGATCTAACGTGTCCTTACTTTATATCAATCCCTACACACAACTATAAAAAAGGAGACAATAAGCGACCTTCCTCAGAATATCGTAGGATAAAAATATCATATAAATAACTATAAATCATGCTAATTTCAAACATATATAAGGAAGGAACATATATTTCTATTAATCATGAAAAAATCAGATTACAACCATATACCTTCACCTTAAAGCCTCCTCTTCATGATCCGACAGAGTCTCCCCATTATAACAAGGAGATGAGCAAGAAGATAAATACCCAAGTAATAAGATCCTCACAAGCTCTCTCTCTAGTAGAAAAATAGAGGCATTGCAATATAATTCCCACTCTCACCTCTCCCTTTCCTCTTGGTGATATTATATAGGTTTATTCTATCCTTTGGGAGAATGTATCTAGACACCTGGGGGCTTGAGAAGTTAGGAAACTTATACAATAATGGATCCTTATGGAAACTCATACACAAGTGGGTCTATAATATTCGAAAATTTGCATGCAGCAAATTGGAATATTAATTTTTTTTGTTTTCACTTAGGAGATAAATAAATGGGTAAGGAGGCCCATGCATAATAAAAATCTGAATAAAATCCATCATAATGTGAAAAGGGATCAACATAAAAGCTAGATTTCACACTTTCATGTGTGAACAGGGACTTTTGCATGTGGACAAGTTTAAGTTTGACCAAGTCAACAGCGTTGGGATAGGAGGTGGAGATCATATTGTGAGACAGTGCAGAGATATTGGGAGGAAGATTCCTTGGTGGAGGAAACCTTAATTGAGTGGGGCCCAAGGCAAGAAGGCTCACACATGTATAAACGGAGGGCAAGGCAGCCATAGCAAAGCATCTTATGAATGATATTTGATTTTTCTACTTAGACTTTTCTACATTCTCTTTCTGTTTAGCAGAGTTGCTCTGCTGCTTAGCACAAGGATTTTCTATTTAGGAATCCTTCTCCTTTCTTGAGAGGCCTCTTGAAGGAGATTGTACTGATTTGCCTCACATATAGGCTTGAGGCCAAGAATAATCCTTCAGCTACAACATTATTTCTATAGTAGTATAATTTTGTGTTGCATGGTGTTGCAGTGAGGGTTCACAACAGCACTTCCTGCACTCATTTTTCAAAGGAGGGACCCTCCTTTCCTTTGGGAGATCAGTAAGGAAGGCTCAGGAGAAGATTTTCATATCTTGAAACTTGTCCAAAGGACTTCCATAATCTTGCAATCCCTTGTAGGAACTGCGTCATTTCTGGTAGTGTTGCAGTGAGAGGGTCAATCCCCTCAATCTTGAGTTGCTTTCTCAGCGAAAAGGCCAACCTTTCTCTCGGAAAGTTTGTAAGAAGGATCCTCCTTCATTCCCTATATTATTTAGCTATACATATACATATATTTAGTTATAATTCATCCTTTTCAGATCCATATCTACAGATCTAACATTTTGTACATTGTGCTTTCATGAAACCGTTGTCGGGTTATCTTCAGAATGTGTAAAAGGAGCTAGATCCTCATTTTTCTTCATGATTTGATTAAATAAACTCTAGTTATGATATTTTTAGCATATTTTTTTATAAACCCTCTTTAAATGACGATGTGCATGCTTCAGAAAAATTTTGTTTAGTCAAGTCATGGGATTTTAGTGTTTTTAAGCCATATCGGGACCAGGAGATCTGTTTAAATAAGAAAAAGAGATTTGTTTCTAAATATTTTTTTGGGTGTGAGTCAAAAATTACATAAGATAAGGGATCCCAGCATTATTTTCTCCTATTATAACACAATTTTCTGAATATAACATTTGTATGGTCAAAATTGTTTCTTTTCCCCACTTTTGGTTGATATAATGGATCAGATTTCTTGTTGTTGTACATGTAATTGATGGCTATATGTTTTATACACATTTTATGAGTTATTTATCATTGTTATTCCATATTTGTGTTCGTGTATTTCTGCATTCCCATTTTTGGATATTACAAGGTCAAGTTGATCTCCTTGGGAATCACAAACTCTAGAAACCATTTTCACAATTATAAGATTTTTCTCAATTATCTCAATTATGAAATAATTATTATCTCATAATTATAATATTTTGGAAAAATAATTATGAGAAATTGCTCAATTGTGTAATTTAACCCTTTTAACATGGGATAAATCTCACATATGTAAAAGAAAAGTTGGAAAGAGGATGCATTTTAGCCAAAAACTAAGGTAATATAACTTGGGTTTCTCTCACTATAATGGAGTGGAAAATAGGGTTATAAAACATTTTTTGTTGATGCCCTGTTTTCTTTCCATCATAGCACCATGTGTCATGACCTCTGAGTAGGCCCTTTAACAAAAATCTTTTTTTAAGCTTTTGATGGCTTATTTTCTTCATAAAACTCCATGTCCCTGGTCTTAATTTCCACATATAGAAAAAAATTCCTAATTCTCTTTACCGGATGCATTCCCTTTATGCCTCATAAAATTTCGGGATCTGACCAATGGGCTTAGATTCCAATGGGATCTTCCTAACAACCTCTCTATTGGTCATTGCCTTTCTCCTTTAGTAGACGTATCTTTATGCTTTCCTCTCAGCCAATTCTCTTTGCAAGAATTAAATTATTCCGCATTGGACCTAGTGAGATGAGTTATTCCATGGGGTCATCTCTCTTAACTAAGAGCCAATAAAAAAGCTCCCAAGTTGGGTTGTCCCTGACACTGACCCTATCAGCCTGATGCCCAGTCATCCCATTGATCTTCCTCTACACTTCTCCAAGAACTGCAAGGTCATGCTTCTGGTATGACATGATGTGGGCATCAACTATGCTACATGTTGGCATGTGATTATTCTACATATGACTAAAAAATGAGCCATTTGGGTACCCAAAAGAATTGAATTTTCTTGCCATGTGTCCACCTCTGATTGGACCATGTAATGCTTACATCATCAACCTTTGTCATTATCTTTGGACCAATTGAATATTTCCATGTGTCTTGCTATTAGATAGGAGAGAGAAGGGTCTAAGGCCTTGGTTTTGTGAGCAAATCTTTCATTAATTTTTTTCTGAGTATCCAACCATTTTAACATTTCCCAACCCTCTCCTTGTGCCACGTAGCTCGAGTATTATCCTTTGTGCCCCCCTTTACAATATTTTTGGCTCCCTCTATAGGGCATGCATCATCTAGTGGCATGATCCTGTTCACTCCTTTCAGCACTACTTAAATTTCCTTCGGACTAGTGTAGCATGCATTCTTATCCCCCTGGGGTTTGTTAAGTGAGATTACGTGTACCGTAGGGCTACCCTGGTACCTTTTCAATTGGTTTCGAAAACCAAAAATATTACTGCATCATCTCGGTGCTCTCCTCCTGAATACTACTGTTGCATTTCCTTTTATTCCTCTGATATCTTACCGTCAGGGTAAAAACTACATGCTTATGTTTTATGTGGGATCTGCCTCATTTAATAGGAATCATTTCCACTATTTTTTACTACCACATACACCTTCTAATTTAAATAATACCTATATTGGGAATTCTTCCAACTTTTCCACAAAATGTGGCAAATTCACCAAATTTTCGCACTTTAAAGGTGCCCTAACCACCTGTTAGCCCTGCATGATTTTATTTGGGAATATTGCAACTTTGATTGGCTCTATATTTCAATATAGGAGGCCATTTTTTAGATTTCTACATACCTATGGAAATATTTTCTATATATCTATCCATATAAATGGGCTACATCTATTTTTTAAATGATCTGTTGCACCATAAATGGGTCTAAATTATTAACACCACCTTCATCCATGTTGTTATTGAACCTTCTTCTTGTGCTTGGAACCTGATCATCTGAGGAATCCCTTTTGACACCTTTTTCATTTGGTGTTATCTTATGCCATAAATGACAACATATTTACAAAATTATCCCCCTTTGGCATTGATGCTGACATCAATATAAAAAAAAACATGCTAACACATTTTAAATATTCTTCAAACTTTATTTTGAATGTTACTCCCCCTGAGATGCACTTTTCATATGCTTAGTTGCTTCTATTTTTGTTGTTATTTCTTGTTGTTTCTTTTTTTTATGTTTTATCACTGACACCTCTCCCCCTTTGATGTCAATAAAAAATTCACCAATATGCTCCCCCCATTACCATACTCCCCTGTAACATCCCTCCCTTCCACTTTAACCAAAAAAATTTTTTTTCTCTATGGACTAACTTTTTAATCTAAAGAGTTTCTTAAAGAATATCTTCTCGGTTCATTCTTTTAATTAAACATAATTCTTATGTTTACTTTTGCTCTTTATATTTACTTCACTTACTGGAATGGATTATATATATTTTTTTCTTATAACTCTCTTTGGTATTGTTGACCTTGGATTTGTTGTTCCATCATTATTTTTCTTATGTGTCCTATATAAATATAATTTCATATATATTTATATATATATAGGACCATAAAGTATTAAGTGCAAGATCATAAACATACATCCTCCACCTATATGATTAGTAGGTTAAAGCTCGATTGGACGTAACTTTATAAAAGTACGTCATATGCAACATCCCTCTACCACTTCAGGCCTCGAAAGCATATACCTACGGAGACTGGAAGGTTATGGATTTATAACAATATTTCCCAATCTCTGCATAAATAATTTTACCATGTGTATGGAGTTTTGTTTGGATGTATCACATGTATAGCACACAAATCTTGCTAAGTTCTCCTACTTTTCATAATCTAGTAGACTTCGTATGGAAATCGGATTTATTCAATGTACCTGAATACTTAGAGTCGATGCGTATTACCGCTTAGTGGCGTAGCTATTTAGTTAATTTCGTTTAGTGATCAAGTGCTACTTCTCTATCGCTGTGGCGATCTATTATCTTGACCATTATGCCAAACTTGATTTAGGAATAGCCGTCCTAGAGGTCATCGTCTCTACTGGTCACGTTGATGGTTTTAACATGTATGAAAGGTGAGATGGATTGCCCATTACGCTTGCCACGTCATTTAAGTTTTACGATATTCTGAACTCTAATGCCACGAGGAGACCCTCTATCCCCGTTGGTATATGTACAAGCACCAACTTGGTATCCTTAAATATTGTATCTGTAACATTTGGGGATCATTATGCATGTTAGTCCTGATTTACCATGGTAAGTACAATGGGTTCAATTGCAAATAAATTTTTCATTTATGACTTAGTCCACTGTGCCAACATTCTCGAGGGTTCTCAACTCGATCCGTGGTCTTCCTTGGATCTGTTGACAAGTGGACGCAGTAGATTTATCCGTAGTAAATAGGGTTTTGTTCATTGAAGTGTATTTACTCCTGAATTTTCATTTGGAAGTATTCTTTGTCTCATCGTTTCTCTTTCTCGGCTTATGGGGTTTTTCACTCAGCGCAACCTAAGGAGCCACAGGGTGAAGCTTGTTCCAACTCCTCGCGTGCCCATGCTTCGTTCCTCGTCGTCTAGGTAGAGGAGATTATTGTTTTGTTGTTTAATTTTCCCGTTTTGATGCTGGAAGATATCCCTACACCAAATTTTATCCTTGGTAGTTTATCATTCAGCCGGTTCGGTTTAATATTTGTTATATCAATATAAGTTTACTTTGACTCCAATACAAACCCTGGCAGGGTAGGCCTTCCTGCTATTTACGTCCTTCATGACTATCGTTGATTTGTCTGCTATACTCGCCATGGATCACAGTAGGTCATTGCTATACAATCAAACCCTTTAATTGTAAGCACGATACATTAGGCTAGATTTTTATTCTAACCAGAGTTTTGACCAATGTCTTCTGTCGTGCTACAGGTTAATTGGTGCATCAAGCCCTCACTCTTTCCAGGTATGTTTTCTGTGGGTTTGCGTCATTCCTCACCTACAAGTATCAATTTGTATTCAAGTTTTTTTTTCATCTTGTTTCCAGTTCTCATGTAGCGGAAATTCTTATCTCAGGTATACTTCGATCCCTTCGAAGGTTTTTCCCGTCGGTTAATTGATGGATTTCTATCTTCTCGGCTTGACACCTTGGAGCCGTGGGTTTCAGGTCGGTATCATCGTGACTCTCATCCAAGCCTGATCTAGCTTGTTTGTGGTTATGCCATGACGTTGCCTAACGTTTCCATTTTTTTTTTTTTTTACCTACCAAATTTCTACTGTAATATTGATGTCAGATCGAGGGGAGACTGTGGCCAATGTTACGAAATTTTCGTATTTGTTTTAAACTCTATACTAGGGTCAGAACCATTGACACTTTTTGTGTCCCCAAAATTTCAGGGAAGAATACATATATGTTTTATTTACAGTGCGTCCATGCGACAGAGGCCAGCTCCATAGTATCGCCTGGCATTTCATAGCTTTCTAACTTTAGTTTATCAGTGATAAGATATGGTCTTGTTTTTCCAGACCTTTTTATGATATATCAGTCCAATTTTCTCTTCTATAATTTCTTATAGCTAGTGAGTTCCTTATAAAATTACCGAAGTGCCCTTATCTATGATCAGGTAATTTAATTTTGCACATCTATATACAGTGTACAATAAGGATCTCTTTCAGGTTACTGTATTAGTTGGTATGGATGATGATATCAATGGCATTAATAAAATTGGTCCTACTGATTTCTTCAGCTTTCCATGTTTTTATAATACAGTTGAGAAATTATGTTTATAGAAGTGATCTCATACAACATATACATATTCTACATGGTTTCTTGTCTTCTCGTAGCAATAGCAATTGTTCACCATAGTCCTTTCTTATTTCCTACTTTGCTTGAGACTATCATCATTCCATTTATTTTCCTGTATATCATGCTTCTGCTTCTACCAGCCTCTTATAACTTGTGAAATTAACTTCTAGTCAATACAGTGATGCAATAGCATGTAATACTCAATTTTCTTTCATATATTAGTTTAAACCCTAATGAAAGAATGGTTTGATAATTACTTTCTTCTGGTATATATCTATTTTTCTATATACAGTGAATACTTGCTAGTGTGCTCCTAGTTATATGGGAATGGTGTACTGATTTCCGGAGATCATTCTATATATATTTTTTTCTTTTCATGTAATGCATAGATTATATGACAGTTCACCTATGGCTATGATTAAGTATTGGTACATGACCAGTTTTATATTAATCATGCTAAAAATTTTATATTAGTAACACAGGAGCAGTTAAAATAAATTATCTATAGAGAATATGTATCCTCAGATTTAAACCAACATTGGTTGAGAGTTTCTGTTGGATTCTACTCTACAGAATTTTTTTCTCTACAACCAGACATAATTATAAAGGTAAATTCCTTATGATTAATTATGTTAAATGTAGCATTTATAATTCTAACATAAAATCAACTTTTATATGTAGCCAATTCATACTATATGAATTAAACACATCAATAAATTTAAAGACATACCACTCATGAGATTGACCAACCTCCCAACCTTAGAGTCCTTTTGTCTCCCAGAACTCACCCCCGAGCTGAGATCACCTCCACCACAGACCAACCACTAATCTGTGTAGGAGCAGCTTATTTAAGCTATTGTTCCCCAAAGCATGTTTCTATTTCTGCGTCTAGAATAACAGGATGCTTTTGTTCCTGTTTGCCTAGGCTTCCCATTTTAGGGATTCTTTAAAGCTGTTTTATGCTTTTCCTCAGCTTTTCCAGCTTTTTACCTCTTCCCAACTACTTTCCTCATCATTGTGGAAATTTAGATTCTTCCTCAAAAATCTAAATTAGAAATAATTTCTTTCAAGGATTTTTTTGAAAGATTGTGGGGAATTAGTTGCCTTATCCATCCTCATGGATTTAGCAAGTGATCTCATAATTCTCATTTTGGTCAATCTTCACACAATCATTTTATTCATTTCCTCAATTTAAATACTTAATTACATTCACAAAATACTTATCCTTTGGGGTCCACTCCCCTTAGGATTAAAGTTCAAATGTCTAGCTTTGAAATTCAAACACATAAATTGGGGGGTGTTACATATTCCCCCTCTGAAAATAAACACCGTCCTCGGTGTTGTTATTCAACTACTAGAGTTCATTTTTCAAACAAAAATGGATATCTTTCCATCATTTCAGCTTCTCTTTCCTAGGTAGCTTCTTCAGCAGTAAAGTGCTTCTATTGCACCTTTACTCTTGCTACTGTCCTGTTTCTCAATTTAATTTCTTCTCGCTCCAATATTTGAAGCGGTTCTAGCAGAAAATCCCTTTCTGGTTCCACCTGTACAACATTCCAATCAACTATGTGAGAAGCATCATGCACATATCTTTTTAATAATGAAACATGAAATACATCATGAACTCTAATATGGGGTGGTAACGCCAGCTTGTAATCCACTGGTCCCACCCTTCCTAATACTTCAAAAGGACCACAATATCTAGGAGCCAGTTTTGCACAGCTTCCAGCATAGAGTGTGCTCTTTTTGGGTTTAATACGCAAATACACATGCTCCCCCACTTTAAATTCTCGGTGCACTCTTTTCTTATCAGCATAGTTCTTCTGGCGATCTTGTGTTGTCTTAATGTTTCTTTGTATCTGTTTAACAATTATTTCCATCTATTGTAAAGCATCTGGTCCCAACATTAGTTTATCCTCTGGCTGACTCCAGCTCAAAGGAGTACGACACTTCCTTCCATATAGTTCCTCAAACGGACTCATTTTGATGGATGATTAGTAGTTGTTATTATAGGAAAATTCAGCTGAATGGAAGTAATCTTCCCACTTTGATGGCTTATCCATCACATACATTCTCAGCATGTCTTCCAAAATTTGGTTGGTTCTCTCCGTTTGACCATCTGTCTGAGGGTGATAAGCAGTACTAAAATTCAACTTAGTACCCATCCCTCCAAACAACCCTTTCCAAAAGGCTGTTGTAAACTTAGCATCTCGGTCAGAAACAATTACCTTTGGAACCCCATGGAGTCTTACTACCTCCTTCAGAAACACATTCTCTACTTGAGCTATCCCAAAGGTAGATTTCACTGGTATAAAATGTGCAGCTTTTGTTAAAGTGTCTACTACCACCATCACTGAATCATGTTGGTATTTTGTTTTGGGTAATCCTGTTATAAAATCCAAGGAAACTGTGTCCCATTTCCATTCTGCAACTAGAAAAGGGTTTAAAAGACCAGCAGGATGTTGATGTTCAACTTTGACTAGTTGAAATTCCATACATTTAGTTAAATATTCTGCTACATCTTTCTTCATTCCTGGCCAGAACAACTTCTTTTTCAAATCTTTTAACATTTTCTGATATCCTGGATATCCTGCATATGGCTGTTTGTGATATTCATCCAAAACTTCCCTTTTTAAGGACTCTACATTGGGAATATACAATCTGTTCTTATAACAGATCAACCCTTTTTGGTTTTGATTGAAATCAGTTTTCTCCTTTTTCTGTAATTTCACCAGGAAGTTTTCATAATTTGGATCTTGGTTTGCTGCCTTTTTCACCAAATCTTCTACATCGATCTGAGCACTACTTCCAAGGCTATTGATATTCTGACAAACATTTCTGCTCAATGCATCAGCAATTTTATGTTCTTTCCCTCTGATATGTTTTATGTCCATATCAAATTCACTTAGGAAAGACAGCCATCTGGCTTGTCTCGCATTCAAATCTGTTTGGGAAAAGAAATATTTGAGACTAATATGATCAGTCATCAATGTAAATTTTTTTCCAAGAAGATAGTGCCGCCACATTTTCAAAGCATGGATAACAGCTGCTAATTCTAAATCATAGGGACTATAATTCTGTTCATGTATCTTCAGTTTCCTAGATTCATAGGCAATAACAGAATTTTCCTACAAAATAACTCCTCTCGATCCCTCTCTACAGGAATCCGTACATACCACAAATTCTTTATCAGGATCTGCAATCTTCAGTATAGGGGCTGTAGTAAGTTTCAGTTTTAATTGGTCAAAACTATTTTGGCATTTTTCAGTCCACTCAAATTTGACACCTTTCCTTTGTAATGATGTGATGGGATGTGCTATGGCAGAAAACCTCTCCACAAATCTGTGATAATAGCCAGCAATCCCCATAAATGATCTCACTGCTGAAAAATCAGTTGGCACAGGCCATTCTTTAATTTCCTTTATCTTTTCAGGATCGACAGCAAGGCCTTGTTCAGAAATAATATGACCCAAATATTGGATCTTATCTTTATAAAATTCACATTTGCTAACTTGGCATATAGCTGGTTTTCCTTCAGAGTTTGCAATACTATCCTCAAATGTTCTTTATGTTCCTCCTCACTTTTTGAATTGACTAAGATATCATCTATGAAAAAAAGGACAAATTTATCCAAGTACTTGTTTAACACACTATTCATTAGGCACATAAATGTGGCAGGGGCATTTGTCAAACCAAAAGGTAGGACTACAAATTCGCAGTGACCATACCTGGTTCTAAAGGCTGTTTTGCTAATGTCTTCTTCCTTAATTCTAAGATGGTGATAACCAGTCCTTAAATCAATCTTCGAAAATACTGAAGCTCCTCTCACTTGATCAAATAGATCATCAATTCTAGGCAAAGGGTATCTATTTTTAATGGTCAACTTATTCAGTTGACGATAATCAATGCACATCCTACAAGTTCCATCTTTCTTTTTCGAGAACAGCACCGGTGCTCCCCAAGGAGATACAGTCAGTCTGATATAGCCTTTATCTAACAGTTCTTGCAATTGCATTTTCAGTTCCATCAACTCAGGGGGACTCATTCAATAAGGGGCGCGAGAAACAGGCACTGCTCCCGGCACCAGATCGATTGAAAATTCAATCTCTCTTTTGGGGGGAAGATGAGGGATCTCATCTGGAAAAACTTCTTTAAATTCTCTTATCACTGGTAATACATCCAACAGGTTTTCTTCAGTTTTCTGTTGTATTTCTTCCACATGTACTGCATAAACTTGATATCCTTTTCTAGCTGTTCATTTTAATTGCAGTGCTGATATTTGTCTTACAGAGATAGGTTTTGGTTTGCCTTTAAGAATAAAAGGTTTCCCTTCCTCATCTACACAATGCAGAGTCTTATCCCAGCAGTTCATTAATGCTTTCTTCTTTTCCAGCCAGTCCATTCCTATCAGTAGGTCATATGAACCTAAGGGCAGAATGTTCAAATTTACTTCTGTTTGAAAATCATTTAATTTGATTGCTGTTCGGGGCAGTTTATGTGTTACCTTTCTCTTAGTTCCAGTGGCCAGCTGTACTAACCATGACTGTTGAAATTTTTTAGTTTTTAGGTTACATTTTTCTACAATTTCAGGACTAATGTAACTCAAATAAGCACCCGGATCAATCAGAACAGTAGTAGATAGGTCAGAAATCTTACCCTCCATTTCCACCATAGTAGCTTGATGTTCTACTTGTCGATTTTCCAAGGTTGCACTAATAGTTGGTATATTTCTAGCTATGTCATTTACTGTAGTGGCTTCTCGATCTCTCATAATCATCTGTATGTTTCGATGTGGAAAATCCCTCAGAAGATGGGGTTCTCCACAGCCCCAACATTTCAAGGGTTCCTTCATTCTGAATGTCCCTTCCTTTTTACTGTCTCCATCTATTTGTTTTGAAGCCACTTGGGACTGAGCAGTTTGAATTTCTTTGGGTTTATTAAACTTTTTCCGATGATGATCTCTGCCAAAATTCTTCAAATAGGCTTGTTTATGTTTCCTCCCTTTGAAATCATTCTTATTTACCCATCTTTTCCCTTGTTCAGTTTTTCCTTTGAACTGTTGGTAACATAATCTGGCTTTTCTAACAGCTTCGTCCATTGTTTTTGGGTTATCAAATTCAATTTTCTCTTTGTAAACAGTAGGCAAACAATTCAAAAACCTTTGTACCTTTGCCTTTTCCTCCCTTATGTAGGGTACATATCTCAGCATATTTGTAAACTTAGTAACAAACTCATCAATAGTGAGTTGTCCCAGTATAATTTCATGGAATTCCTTTGCTTTGTCATCATAGTAACGCTCATTCAAATAGCGATTTTTGAACTTAACCTGGAAATCTTCCCAAGTAACTGTCTTTTCATCAATGGCATGCACCATTTTCATCTCCTCCCACCACAAGGTAGCCTTACCTTGTAGCTGGTAAATAGATAATCTGGCCTTCAGATTACTTTCATATTCATAGACCTGGAAATACTTGATCATGTTCAATAACCAAGCTTCCGCATCTTCCTCCTTCTCCCCATCATAGGAGGGAGGCTTGATTTTTCGAAATTCCCCCTGTAATTCCTTTTTCTGTTTGTATTGATGCCTTACTGCATCCTCATATTCAGACTCATCAGTATTTCTCTTTCCAGAACCTTCGCCTTCTTGGCTGTTCCGCGAAGTTAATTCTCTGATGAGCCTTTCCTGCTCCTCACTGGCTAATGACAATCTGTCATTCTGGCTTTTTATCTCAGCCAACTCTTGTTGCAATTTCCGCAACATAGCCATAATGGGCGCATTTGGATTTGGTGAATTATCCTCATCAAGTAGATCAACATAAATTTTGCCACCTTCTTCCATTCTAGCACCACTGTATACTACACAACACAGATCAGTGGAAATAAAAATATAATTTTTTTTCACAATATCAATTTATACTGTGAACATACAGCAATAGTGAGCACAATGTCACCAGCCTAGTTTTATAACTTGGGCTCTGATACCATTTGTAACATCCCTCCCTTCCACTTTAACAACAAATTTTTTTTTCTCTATGGACTAACTTTTTAATCTAAAAAGTTTCTTAAAAAATATCTTCTCGGTTCACTCTTTTAATTAAACATAATTCTTATGTTTAGTTTTGCTCTTTATATTTACTTCACTTACTGGAATGGATTATATATTTTTTTTCTTATAACTCTCTTTGGTATTGTTGACTTTGGATTTGTTGTTCCATCATTATTTTTCTTATGTGTCCTATATAGATATAATTTCATATATATTTTTATATATATAGGACCATAAAGTATTAAGTGGAAGATCATAAACATACATCCTCCACCTATATGATTAGTAGGTTAAAGCTCGATTGGACGTAAATTTATAAAAGTACGTCATATGCAACATCTCTCTACCACTTCAGGCCTCGAAAGCATATACCTACGGAGACTGGAAGGTTATGGATTTATAACAAGATTTCCCAATCTCTACATAAATAATTTTACCACGTGTATGGAGTTTTTTTTGGATGTATCACACGTATAGCACGCAGATCTTGCTAAGTTCTCCTACTTTTCATAATCTAGTAGACTTCGTATGGAAATCGGATTTATTCAATGTACCTGAATACTTAGAGTCGATGTGTATTACCGCTTAGTGGCGTAGCTATTTAGCTAATTTCGTTTAGTGATCAAGTGCTACTTCTCTATCGCTGTGGTGATCTATTATATTGACCGTTATGCCAAACTTGATTTAGGAATAGCCGTCCCGAAGATCGTCGTCTCTACTGGTCACGTTGATGGTTTTAACATGTATGAAAGGTGAGCTGGATTGCCCGTTACGCTTGCCACGTCATTTACGTTTTACGATATTCTGAACTCTAATGCCACGAGGAGACCCTCTATCCCCGTTGGTATATGTACAAGCGCCAGCTTGTTATCCTTAAATGTTGTATTTGTAACATTTGGGGATCATTACGCATGTTTGTCCCAATTTACCATGGTAAGTACAATGGGTTCAATTGCAAATAAATTTTTCATTTATGACTTAGTCCACTGTGCTAGCATTCTCGAGGGTTCTCAACTCGATCCGTGGTATTCCTTGGATCTGTTGACAAGTGGCGGTAGATTTATCCATAGTAAATAGGGTTTTGTTCATTGAAGTGTATTTACTCCTGAATTTTCATTTGGAAGTATTATTTGTCTCGTCGTTTCTCTTGCTCGGCTTATGGGGTTTTTCACTCAGCGCAACCTGAGGAGCCATAGGGTGAAGCTTCTTCCAACTCCTGGTGTGCCCATGCTTCGTTCCTCATCGTCCAGGTAGAGGAGATTATTGTTTTGTTGTTTAATTTTCCCGTTTCAATGCTGGAAGATATTCCTACACCGAATTTTGTCCTTGGTAGTTTATCGTTCAGTCGGTTGGGTTTAATATTTTTTATATCAATATAAGTTGAGTTTGACTCCAATACTAACCCTGGCAGGGTAGGCCTTCCTGCTATTTACGTCCTTCATGACTATCGTTGATTTCTCTACTATACTCGCCATGGCTCACAGTAAGTCATTGCTATACAATCAAACCCTTTAATTGTAAGCACGATACATTAGGCTAGATTTTTATTCTAACAAGAGTTTTGACCAATGTCTTCTGTCGTGCTACAGGTTAATTGGTGCGTCAAGCCCTCGCTCTTTCCAGGTATGTTTTCTGTGGGTTTGTGTCATTCCTCACCTACAAGTATCAATTTATATTCAAGTTTTTTTTTTCATCTTGTTTCCAGTTCTCATGTACTGGAAATTCTTATCTCAGGTATACTTCGATCCCTTCGAAGGTTTTTCCCGCCGATTAATTGATGGATTTCTATCTTCTCGGCTTGACACCTTGGAGCCGTGGGTTTCAGGTCGGTATCATCGTGACTCTCATCCAAGCCTGATCTAGCTTGTTCGCGGTTATGCCATGACATTGCCTAACGTTTCAATTTTATTTTTTATTTTACCTACCAAATTCCTACAGTAATATTGATGTCAGATCGAGCGGAGACTGTGGCCAATGTTACGAAATTTTCGTATTTGTTTTAAACTCTATACTAGGGTCAGAACCCTTGACACTTTTTGTGTCCCCAAAATTTCAGGGAAGAATACATATATGTTTTATGTATAGTGCGTCCATGCGACAGAGGCCAGCTCCATAGTATCGCCTGGCATTTCATAGCTTTCTAACTTTAGTTTATCAGTGATAAGATATGGTCTTGTTTTTCCGGACCTTTTTATGATATATCAGTCCAATTTTCTCTTCTATAATTTCTTATAGCTAGTGAGTTCCTTATAAAATTACCAAAGTGCCCTTATCTATGATCAGGTAATTTAATTTTGCACATCTATATACAGTGTACAATAAGGATCTCTTTTAGGTTACTGTATTAGTTGGTATGGATGATGATATCAATGGCATTAATAAAATTGGTCCTACTGATTTCTTCAGCTTTCCATGTTTTTATAATACAGTTGATAAATTATGTTTATAAAAGTGATCTCATACTACATATACATATCCTACATGGGTTCTTGTCTTCTAGTAGCAGTAGCAATTGTTCACCATAGTCCTTTCTTATTTCCTACTTTTCTTGAGACTATCATTATTCCATTTATTTTCTTGTATATCATGCTTCTGCTTCTACCAGCCTCTTATAACTTGTGAAATTAACTTCTAGTCAATACAGTGATGCAATAGCATGTAATACTCAATTTTCTTTCATATATTAGTTTTAACTCTGATGAAAGAATGGTTTGATAATTACTTTCTTCTGGTATATATCTACTTTTCTATATACAGTGAATACTTGCTAGTGTGCTCCTAGTTATATGGGAATGGTGTACTGATTTCCGGAGATCAGTCTGTATATATATTTTTCTTTTCATGTAATGCATAGCTTATATGACAGTTCACCTATGGCTATGATTAAGTATTGGTACAGGACCAATTTTATATTAATCATGCTCAAAAATTTATATTAGTAACACACGAGCAGTTAAAATAAATTATCTGTAGAGAATATGTATCCTCAGATTTAAACCAACATTGGTTTAGAGTTTCTGTTGGATTCTACTCTACAGAATTTTTTGCTCTACAACCAGACAGAATTATAAAGGTAAATTCTTTATGATTAATTCTGTTAAATGTAGCATTTATAATTCTAACATAAAATCAACTTTTATATGTAGCCAATTCATACTATATGAAGTAAACACATCAATAAATTTAAAGACATACCACTCATGAGATCGACCAACCTCCCAACCTTAGAGTCCTTCTGTCTCCCAGAACTCACCCCCGAGCTGAGATCACCTCCACCACAGACCAACCACTAATCTGTGTAGGAGAAACTTATTTAAGCTATTGTTCCCCAAAGCATGTTTCTAATTCTGCGTCCAGAATAATAGGATGCTTTTGTTCCTGTTTGCCTAGGCTTCCCATTTTAGGGATTCTTTAAAGATGTTTTATGCTTTTCCTCAGATTTTCCAGTTTTTTACCTCTTCCCAACTACTTTCCTCATCATTGGGGAAATTTAGATTCTTCCTCAAAAATCTAAATTAGAAATAATTTCTTTCAAGGATTTTTTTGAAAGATTGTGGGTTATTAGTTGCCTTATCCATCCTCATGGATTTATCAAGTGATCTCATAATTCTCATTTTGGTCAATCTTCACACAATCATTTTATTCATTTCCTCAATTTAAATATTTAATTACATTCACAAAATACTTATCCTTTGGGGTCCACTCCCCTTACGATTAAAGTTCAAATGTCTAGCTTTGAAATTCAAACACATAAATTGGGGGGTGTTACATCCCCCTTTGACATCAATGACAAAGTCACCAATATGCTACAATAATTTCCTTTCTTCATCTTGAAAGAAGATCTAGTGGAGAGAGGTAAGAGGAATAACTCAAAATGTTTTCCTCAAATACTCAAACTTTTCTCTAGGAAGTGGCTTGGTGAAAATATCAACAACATGTTTTTTAGTAGGTATATATTATAACTTTAAAATCTAATTAACAACTTGTTCTCTTAATACATGATAATTTATTTGGATATGCTTTTTCTTGGAGTGGAAAATAAGGTTCTTTGACATGCTAATTGCACTTCTATTGTCACAAATAATATGAATAGGCTGATCATAGAACATTTATACATCCTACAAGGTTTTCTTCATCCATAATAGTTGAGCACAATATGAATCTACGAAAATATATTTTTCTTAAAAATAGATAAGGAAATTGAAGCTTTCTTATTGCTCAAAAATGATACTAGAAAATCTCCAATAAAGAGAGCACCACCACTAGTGCTCTTTCATTCATCTACATAACCTTCACAATCAAAATTAGTATAAAAAATTAATGAAAAATATTTACCTCTGGGGTACCAAAATCCATAGTCCAATGTTTCTTTGAGATATATGAGAATCCTCTTGGTTGCTAGTAGATGGGTCTTTCTAGGGGTTGCTTGAAATCTTCCAATAATCTCAACAACATGCATAATATCTGGTCTTGAATTTTTTAGCTATAAGAGACATCCAATGATGGATCTATATAAATTTTGGTCCACTTCTGGTGACTCATCAGTATTGCTACATTTGAAACCTATAATAATTGGTGTGCTCACTAAAGAGAATTCCTCCATGCAAAATTTATTTAACACTTCTTTGAGATATTTTCTTTGAGAGATGAATACCCCTTTACAAGACTACACAATCTGCAATCCAAGGAAATATGATAGTTCGCCAAGCATAGACATCTCAAACTCAACCTTCATATCAACTTCAGATTGATTTTTTAGAAAAACAGAATCATTGGAAAAAATAATGTCATCAACATATATACAACCACCACAATTAGTTTTCCATCCTTTTCTTTGACATATAAATTTCTTTCATATGTAGCTCTTTTAAAACCACACTTAAGCAGGTATTTATCCAAATTGGAATACCAAGCCCTTGTGGTTTTTGTAAGACCATACAGGTCCTTCTTAAGCTTGCAAACATAATTAGGTTTCTTTGTCAATTGAAATCCATATGACTACTCTATGTAAACTTCTTCCTATAATTCTCTATTAAGAAATGCATATTTGACATCCATCTGATAAATTTTGAATTTCTGGAAATAGGAAAATGCTAAAAACCTTATTATATCCTCTAATATAGCTACACGAGAAAATGTTTCATCAATATCCAGGCCCTTTATTTGATCATAACCTTTGCATACCAACCTTTCCTTGTTTATTACCACTTCTCCACAATCATTTAACATATTCCCGAAAACCCATTTTTTGACAATGACATTCTTATTTGCAGGCCTTGGAACAAGTTCCCATGTCTAATTTTTCTCAATTTGGTCCAATTATTCTTACATATATTTTAACTAATTTTTATTTTGATTTATAAGCTATACTTGTGCTCTTAGGTGTTGTTTCATCTACTCACACCAGAATATATTTTTAATACATATTATGTTTCTCATCTAGGAAGGAGGATTGAAAGCATGATTTCTTATGGACTATCAGTTGGAAATTTAATGTTTAGTGTTTTCCTTAAATAAATAACCTATAATAACCTACATTGCAATGTGAGCCAATAATGATTGTCTTATAAAATATCACAAGGAAGATGGGTTCTTTAGTAAGTCATAAGAAAACATATGAAGAATTAAATTTAAAGAATAATATTTGAACCTACACCACGTACATATTATTACATATTCATTGTCATAGATATTCTTCTATGACAGGTGAATCTAGAATTCACCTCGACACCTTTAGGATTAAGAAATATAAATTTTAAATTCAAAATTATATGCATTAGTTTTGATATCATTCATGATATAACCTTGCTAGGTTAGGAAAGTCTTTGTAAAATTAAAAATGCCTCTTGAAATCCTTGGAGAATACGATAGCTTAGGATATAATTCATAAAATTATGACAGGAACTTTGGTAAATTCAATGGTTTTTATCTTGGACTTCCTTTCCTTATGTTCAATGCAATCACTCTTTTGTTTTTCTATGGTTGAACCATTTTTTTGTTTTCCCACTTTACTCGCTAAATTTTTGTTGTAATCATTTTATTCTTGAGATATTTACAAATATATTTCTATGGATTTAAAAATAATATTTAATAGAAATTATTTTTTTCCATTGTAACCATATACTTTTTCCTACTCATGTGAATAGTTAAGATAATTGTTTGTTTGGAGTTTAAAAACAATACTGAATCGAAATTATTTTTTTCCATTGTAACCGTATACTTTGTCCTACTCATGTGAATAGTTAAGAGAATTGTTTGTTTGGAGTTCTCAGCTTGTTTTTGGTATTTATAAGAGGGATTCCAATGTGAGAACTTCTTTGAATTTCTTTATTTGGAATTTAAGGTAGGTTGGAACAACCTGTGATTGGGGAATTTGGATTGATATATTATCTCATATAAATTATCCTCCTTCACTTTTTTTTTTCCATGAATAATTTCATCTATCGGTTGGCAGTTGGGTTGATAACTATTGTGAAAAATATTTACCTCTCACACCCTTGGAAGGATTTCGGCATGAGCTTATACCTTCCTTGCCTTTTTATTCCCAGACTTGCATTCATATCCATACAAGCACGTAAGGGGCATATCCATACAAGCACGTAAGGGGTTGGGCACTTCCTTTACTTGCAGTATACTCTACCATCCCATCAAGTATTTTGGCATCCTCTGCCTTCTTAGCACCTCTCTTAAATGTATTTTCCCTAACCAACTCCTGGTTCAAGGGAAGATATGTTGGTGAGCAACACTCGAGACTCTTGCTACCTAGTGATTCATGCTTTCTTGGGATTTTGACATTGGATTCGAAACACTATTTTTTTCACTATTTGGAGGTTTAGATGCAAGCATTTTTCTACCAATGAGGTTCATTCATTTCAATACTTTAGTCATCTTTATCAGAAACAAGCATGTTTACAATTATTACATATATCATATCTTCTAATAAAACATCATAACATATTGAATGCTTTATCCTATTCTAATTTTATTTATGCCCTCATAACATTGAGAAAGATGATAATTGTTATATATACTCTTTCACTTTTATTTTGTCTTTTGAAAATTGATGCTTTCATCTTATTCTTATTTTATTTCTTCCCTCATAGTGTTGACAAAGATGATATCATTCATTTTTGTATATACCCTTCCATTATTTATTTTTTCTTTTGTAAATATATTTCTATTAATATGAGACATATTATTCAAAAACAAAAAACAAAGTCTTGTAATTGGAAATTATTAGTGTCTGAGATTGGATTAGCCAGGTGTGTGAATCCAATTATTAGATGGAATTATCCACATGGGTTGAGGCCAACTATTAGGTGGGACTCATGCAATTATCAAGCATCTTCTTCCTGTGTGAAGAAGATACTAGGAAACCTCTTCCTATGGGAAGAATATGCCAAGTAACCTATAAAAAAAAATTCACAGTGTTGTTAATGGGGATTATTGGCTTAAAAACATATGTATACATTTATTATCATGCTAGGATAGGTATTTTGAAGGAGTGGACTCCCTGAAAATGGATTCTAAGGAAAACACGTTAGATTTTTTCACATATACTGATAGGAAGAATTATTATGTCTCCTACTAGAAAAACTAAATATTCATCCAAAAATCCATGGGACTGCTCCCATAATTCTATAATTTGGTCAATGAAGCCCTTAGAAGAAGTATTAGGAAAATTTTCTTCTATAACTTTGTCAATAAAGCACTTAGAAGAAGGGTTAGGAAAAAGGTCTTGTGGCTAGAAAGAGTTATCAACAAGTTTTAAATGAATCAATTTATTTATTTTTCCTGCACACTCCTCCAAATATTTAAATATATCAACCTTCTCAGGTGGCATGAAATGAACCACCTGTTCATGAGCTTCATGTGGTTTGAAATGGATTTTTATCTTTTGAATTTCCCTGAAAGATGAAACCGGTATAAAAATTCACAAACATTTTTGCATTGCAAATTTATTGATTGTACCCCTATCACAAACCAAAAAATCCCTTGCGAAAAATCCTCTTTAGGTTATGGAAAAACATGTTCACAATTTTTTTTTATCGACCTACCAACCTGTATATGGTTTCCATTAGGTCATGTTCTTCTATTTGTTAGGTTATACCTGCCCATATTTATTACTATAACTCAAAATATAAGAAAGATAGTTTCTTGAGAACTTTACTGAAACTATCTTCTTCAGACACACTTTGTTTAAAGCATTAAGTCATATTAGATTGTGAACTCTATTCTAATCAAATTCTGTAGGTTTTCCATGATTTGAGTCTTAACTAGCGCATATTTTGAACATTGTTGCTACCTTATTTTTGTGCAGTATTGTCATGGATTTTATTTTGTTTTACCTTAAAGTAATGAAAGTCCCATTTTCTATTTATTTGAAGCAATCTTTGTATGTGTTAAGTTTTTTTTGTTCAAATGCTAATGAAATGTTTTTGGCCAAGTTTTTCATCAACCAATTGTTGTCAACCATTGTTTATTTCTTGAATCTTCCAACCTTTTTTGAGCCTATGCCTAGAGTTCACCTGATAGACTCAAGCATGGAATTTGCATTGGATATATTTTGCAATTAATTAAAGTTTTTAGCAAGTCATTTTATAAAATTGAATTTGTGATTCTAATTCATGCTTCCTTTACATAATTGTCATTTTATGTTTTTAATATATTTTCCAATGCATTAAAATGAATTACAGGTATTTCCATCACAAAAAAAATTGTACTGTGCTAATATCATGGAGCTAGCCTTAACTAATAACATCGTTCCTCTATTGTTGAATGGTTCCACTAAGATTCAGCCACTACTCCAAATAATCGACATCGGTACTTTTACCTCTTCAAAAACTACATCATCACACTTCTACATTACTCTATCCGATGGAACACATCAACACAAGACTCTAATACCAGCTGCATATAGTACACAAGTTGCATATGAAGGTATCCATGTTGGCTCAATCATTCTTCTTAGAAAAGTAACTTGCACGGTGTTTCAAAACTCTTTGTAAGGCCCGATATTTTTTTGCACCCTATTCTCTTCTTTTGTCTTTTACACTCTTCCTACATTACGCAAACAAAAAATTGGAAGCTACAATAATATTTTTTTTTGTTTATTTACATAAGGTCCATCTGATTTGTTAAAATCGGGGTTGTGAGGCATAAAACAACATTGACCAAGGACTCATTGACACTACTACATGCAAAAGCATGCACAACCCAATATAGCTCTTCATCGACATATATCTTTCCCTTTATAGTACATGCAAAAAATAAGTCCATAATTATAACTATCTCATTCAAGGTGCTCAATCCCTACCAAAATTATTGGTCAATCCAAGTTAGAGAATATGCAAAGACAACATTGAATACTTACAACAATGCACGTGGCTCAGGAAAATTCTTTGTATTTTTCCTCATTGATCATGATAAATATGAGATCCACCTTTCTCAATTTGTTGAATTGGTTGAATCTTTTTATAATCTAACCCAAGTTTACCAACTATACATTGTTTCAAATGGCACAGTTAAAGAAGCAAACCCAAAATACAAACACCTAAGGAAAAATTGGGATATTTACTTGTTTTTTGCATCCATTTTTAATCCATGTTTGATATATGTTCCATCCTAACCTTACCAATGCCTTAATTTCAAAATCGTTGTTGAAATCAAGTCTACAAACCCAAATACCAATGTATATATTATTGGTGTTGTTAGCTCCACCTCATCTTCCTCAACAATTTGACGAAGAGATGGAACTGAAACACTAAGGAAGACACTCACATTAAAGGACAAGTTGGGTTTTAGCATTAATGTAACACTATGGGACAAAACCTTGTTGAATTTTGTGCTTCTCACAACTCGCCAATCCTTGCAATCGAAGGAGGTCATGTATCTTAATTCAGTGGAATCACCATAGGTATAGTCTCCACTACCACTCCTGTCATAAATCCAAACATTAAAGAGACACATAAACTCCATACATTTTTTTGTGAAATAGGATATAGATCCTCCTCTCCAAATTTGAGTAGAAACTACAATGTTGCTTCCAAACTGGCCCTAGTGCAAAAGATGATTCATGAAATTACTTGCATGTAGGTCTCTAAGAAAGAAATATGGGTTTTAGTTCATGAAACTATGACTGCTCTTCACATGGACGAGTTCAATTTTATTTCATGTCCATTATATTTAAATGGAAAGCAATGCATGCAAAAAGTGATACACCATTCTAACAATATTTTGCATTGTACCAAGTGTAACGACAACTTCCCAAAGTGTGACTACCGTTACAAACTTAAATTTGAGTTACATGACCACACCAAGCACTTGGAAAATGTCACAAATTTCAATGATGTAGGAAATGAACTCATGGGCATCAAAAAAAAAAACTTGTTCCTTCTTTCTATCGACCCAGCTGATATCCAAAAAAATTGAGGTCAGATTTCAGTTCACCATTTCCTACTGACACTTTCCATCAAATAAAAATTTCTACAATGGTGTCGAGTGCTTGCAACCAATATTTTTTAATTTAAAATAAATTCAATATGAAACTGCATGCAAGGAGTTACTCAAGGACATTCAAGAAATTTCCATTACACAACGACCTATTATTCACCACCTTTGAATTTTCTTCAAGGTTGCAAGGAACACTACAACTTTTTATGTGAAGTATCAATTTCACATAGATCATTGTTGCATAATATTGTACACTTTTCCATGTTGTTGCGATACACACTTTCTTTGACAAGAGTATTTTTCAATAATTCCAAAATATGTATGTTTACTTCTTCACAATTTACATAATATACATATCAACATCTATATAAAATTCAATTCATTAGTTTTCCTTTGTATTTTATATGTCTATAAATTCATTTTTTTCTTGCTTATATTTACATGTTGTCGTTCAATGGCATTCTTATTAAAAATATTAAAAGTAAAAAAAAAAAAAAAAAAAACAAAAAATGAAATTTCTGTATCTTGGTCCTTTCATATCAATGTTTGATGCTACAATAACGTATATTTTTGCAATACTCGTGTTCAATGATTCTTTCAAGCTTAGGTTATTTGGTCAGAGCATAGGGGGAGAAGTGAGAAAGTGGTTCAAAGGTTTAGCCCCCCATAGTATTAATTATCTCCAAGCCTTCCATCAAACATTCTTAAACAAATTGGAAGTAAAGAAGAACCCTCTCCAAGTCCTTTCTGACTACAATAACCTCCATAGAAACACTGGGGAAAGTGTGCAAGCTTATTGCACTAGATTCAATAGTGTGTATAATGCACTTTCCCTGGAACTAAAACCTCCACAAGGCTCAGATTTAAACAATTTTCCTGAAGGATTTGACTCTGACATGAACTATCAGCTGAGAGAGAGAGAATTTGCAACTCTTGAAGATATGCCAAGAGGTGCTCTTTCTGTGGAAGTCAACTTAATGGCGAAGAGAGAAAGAATGAAAAATGAAAAGAGAGTGTCCTTTAGAGAGGAATCTGCACCCTCTACCTCCAACTAAAAAATGGAGAAAATGATGGAAGAAATGATGAAAGAAATGAGCATAATTAAGAGAGCACAAACAAGCCTAAACCAAAATGCTCCTCAAAATAGGAATCATAATTTTAGAAGGAACCAACCTCAGAACAAACCTATGGAAGATGATCAATAGATCACTCCTCCCTTTCATCAAAACTATGTAAGTGAGGTTGAGGAAACAGATGAGATAACAGAGGGAGATGATGTCAATATGTTTCGGGTAGAAGATGATGACTTTGAGATTCGTTATGATAGAAAACAAGGTCTATACACACCTTATGATGACAAAAGAGATGATGATAAAAATTGTTATCAAGACATGGAAAATGTCATCATAGAGTCTCAAAAAGAATATGACCTTAGAAGCAAAACCAGTCAACAGACCCCCAACAACAAAACTTTTGACAAATATTCACAAAACAACGCTACAACCAAGCCTAAAATTCTCAAACAGAAGGATAAAATAGTGGCTGTAAATTCTGATAAAGGTAAAGAGAAAGGCACCCAAAATAATGAAAAACAGAGTGCAAACCTTAGTAGTACTAACACGTCAGCTAGTACTCCTGTGAAAACAATTGTGTCAAGTGTAAATAGAAAAAATCAGCAAGCTGATGTTTCTGATAAAGGGACAACTAATAAAGCTGAGACAAGTGCTTTAAAGAGTCAAATTCCTTTCCGCCTGGAGCAGGAAATTTCAAAAATCAAGATCTATATTCCCTTGACTGAGTTAGCTACCCAACATGTATTTAGAACCCAAATTTTGAAGGCTTTAAATATAGAAGAGATTAATGATACAGTCAATCTTAATGATGACCAGACAAAGCTGATTTTTGGTCCTAATATTGAAGGTAAATATCAAGAGGGACCCGTCCCTCCCTTTTATGTAAGTTTAAACATTCATGAAAAAAAATTGCACAATGCTATGCATGATTCTGGGGCTTCTCATAATTTAATGCCTAAAGCTGTGATGGAGAGCCTTGGTTTGGAAATTACCAAACCGAAAAAAGACATGTATTCCTTTGATTATAGCAGAGTAAGGTGTTTAGGATTGATCAAAGACCTCTGTGTTAACTTAGCCCAGATTCCAGCCAAATGCCTAGTTATGGATATTGTTGTGGCTGATGTCCCCCCCAAGTATGGAATGTTATTATCAAGGTCTTGGGGGGCTAAGTTACAGGGGACTATGCAAATGGACATGAATTATGCGACTATCCCTATTTTCAATCAAAATAGAAGACTTTACAGGGACTCTCATATGCAATACATGGTTACAAGTCAAGACAGACAGCAAAACTCCCCTCTTTACTCTGTAGATACTGGCTTTGATTCATTTATCCTTTTTAATGAAGAAACATTAGATGAACAAGTAACTTTAACAAAGCTAATGACTAATAGGGAAGAGGAAGAAAATATCACAGAGCTGTCAAAGAAGTTTGCTGAACCGTTAAAAATTAGCAAACTAAACAAAGGTCTTGAACTACAAGTTGTGCATCCGTTGCTTTTAAACCTTGACACTCAAGAAAACCTGCCTCCAGTTAACGAAAAACTTGAAGAGTCAAAAAAAATTCAATTAAGTGCCACTAATCATGAAAATATAGAAAGCGCAGTAGTTAAAGAGGACGTTAACCAGGATGAAACCGACAACAGTCCTCTGTGGAGTATTTATTTTGATGGATCCTATACTAGAACCAACGCTGGTGCAGGTGTCTGGATTTCCAACACTGAAAATAACCACACAGAAAGCATTTCCTGCAAGTTAAACTTTTAGTGTTCCAATAACATAGGAGAATATGAATCCCTTCTCTTAGGCTTACATCTGTTGAAAAAGTTAGGAGCCACAAGAATCAATGTGTATGGGGATTCAGAGTTAGTCATTAGGCAAGTCAATGGGGAGTATAACGCAAATCATCCTAGACTTAGAGGCTACCGAAATGATGTCATGGACCTCTTGAAAACCTTTGACGAGTCCGAATTGATTTTTGTCCCAAGAAAGAAAAACATTGTAGCCCACAATTTAGCCTTTGCAGCTAGGACATGCTTGATGCCATATGAAACCAAAGAATACACAAATGAGATAAAATTTAGACTAGCTGTGCCTAATAATTAAAAGTATTGGCAGGTGTTTGACAATGATAAACAAATAGAAGACTTCATGAAATTTAGAAATGAATTTGAACTACAAAGTTCGGACTCATAGTATGATACAGACTGCAGTGAAGAAAATTTCCTTGGTGAAGAGGAACCATCTCCTGAACCTGTTAATATCAACCTGCTGTCAAGAAAACTAGAAAACAAAATAGAATTGAACGCAGAGTTAGAAACAGAGGAGTTAGGAACTCTGCACTCCAAAGATGAAAGTTTGCCTAGAGGTCTGGCAACTTTGGAAGAGTTTTTTGATTTTAACGATGTGGCAAATAAACGAAAAATGGAGCCTATAGAGACTGAAGTGGAGTGTAATATAGGCAGTGAACTTAAACCTATTATGATTAAAATATCTAAAACCTTACCAGCTCACATCAAACTTAAATACATAGGGTTGTTTAAAGAGTTTTCTGATGTTTTTGCATGGAGTTACGAAGATCTTAAATCCTATGACACTGAAATAATACAGCACAAAATTCCCCTAAAAGAAAACCAAAAACCATTCAAATAGAAACTGCACATAATAAACCTTATTCAGTTGCCTTTGGTTCAGAAGGAGATCATGAAAATGTATGATGCTGGTATTATTGTCCCTGTTAGATATTCTGAATGGGTATCTAATCTAGTGTTTGTTAGGAAGAAAACTGGAGAAATCAGGCTTTGTATAGACTTTAGAGACTTAAACAAAGCTTCATTGAAAGACAACTACCCTTTACATAATATGGATCATATTTTACAAAGGGTGGCAAGGTCTAAAAGAATTTCTTTGTTGGATGGCTATTCAGGGTACAATCAGATCTTAGTTCACCCTGCCAATCAATTAAAGACATCCTTTACTACACCATGGGGCACTTTCATGTATATGAAAATGCCCTTTGGTCTAATGAATGCTGGAGAAACTTTTGAAAGAGCCATGGACATAGCATTCTCGGAGGAACTGGGCTTCTTCATCATTATCTATCTAGATGATGTCACTGTGTTTTCAAAAACAGATGAAGAGCACTTAGAACATTTGAGAAAAATTTTCGAGAAGTGCAGAAGGTTTTGGATATCTTTAAACCCTAAGAAAACACTATTTGGTCTCCAAGAAGGTAAACTTCTTGGGCACATTATTTCTGAAGAGGGTATAAAGATAGATCCAAAGAGGATTGAGGCCATATTACAAATCTATCATCCTCGAAACCTCAAAGAGTTGCAATGTTTCATTGGAAAGATTAAATTTTTGAGAAGTTTCATCCCCAACTTGGCTGAGCTCCTTAGGAATATCACAAACATTTTAAAGAAGGAGCAAGGGGTAAAATGGTCCTTGGAAGCAAAGAAGTCCTTTGAACTGGTGAAATAAGCGTTAACCAAAACACCGGTTCTTATAAGTCCTGATTTTTCAAAAGATTCTTATATTTTTTCATTTGCATCAGAACATACCATAGATGCTATCCTTTTACGAAACAATCCACAAGCACAAGAGCAGCCTATTGCATTCTTTAGCAAGGCATTGAGGGATGCCCCTTTGAAGTATAACATCATGGAAAAGCAAGATTTTGCTTTGGTTAAAGCTTTGAAAGACTTCAGAGTGTACATCCTTCACTCACACATCATTGCCTTTGTCCCAAACTCAGTTGTTAAAGGCATTCTAACACAGGACCCAGATGGTAAGAGAGGTAAGTGGATTTTTGTTATCCTTGAATATGATTTAGAGATAAAATCCACTAAACTCATCAAAGGCCAAGGTCTAGCTAGATTAATGGCTGAATCAAATTTTGAAGTTCTTGATATTAATATGATTAATGCTTTAGATGACCAAGAAGAATTCTCAACTCCTATAATTGAAGATCATTTTATGAATTATCCTTGGTATTCTGATATTATTTATGTTTTCTTAAATTGAATACACCTCTTTGTTTGACAAAAACAAAGGAAAGATTCCTGAAATTGAAAGCTGTAAACTATTGCATTATAGATAGATGTCTTTATGGGAAAAATGCAGGTGGTATATTGCTTAAATGTTTGCCTGATTTTGATGCAGAGAAGGTTAAGCACGAGTTCCATGAAGGAGAGTGTGGAGGTCATTTGTACTGGAAGACAACAACCAACAAAATTTTGAGGGCTGGTTTCTATTGGCCTACTCTTTTTCATGATATCCACAAGATGACCATTGCCTGTCCTAAATGTAAAATTTTTGAAGGCAAAAGAAAACTCCTGCCCCTGCCTCTGCATCCAATCACTGTTGAAGCCCCATTTCAACAATGGGGACTTGACTTCATAGGAGATATCCATCCCCCATCTTCTGCCCAACATAGATGGATCCTCACTGCCACAGACTATTTCACTAAGTGGATAGAAGCCATACCTTGTAGGCAGGCCAATGATTCAGTTATAATCAAATTTATGGAGACTAACATTCTCTCCAGGTTTGGTTGTCCTACCAAGATTATCACTGATAATGCAGAAGCATTTAGATCAAACAAGATGGTTGATTTCTGCCATCGATATCAGATAACATTGGGGAATTCCACGGCCTATTACCCTCAAGGTAATGGACTTGCAGAATCCTCAAACAAAATATTACTGAACATAATCAGGAAAATGTTGGAGGGCAATAAGAAGTCTTGGCACACAAAGCTGGTTCATGCACTTTGGGCTGACAGATTGACTTTGAAGAAATCCATTGGCATGTCACCTTTTCAGCTGGTGTACGGTACTGATGCAAATTTTCCAAACAGCCTTGGTGTTCCAGTGATGAAGTTGATTCAAGAGTTACAAACTGAAGAAAATGACATGATCAGAAGATTGAACCAGACCATTCATCTTCAGCAAACCAGAGTGGAAGTGTATAGAAAATAATTACAGAAGCAAGACAGCATTAAAAAGCTTTTTGACAAAAGAACAAAGGCCAGCAATTTCAAGATTTGGGACAAAGTTCTAAAGTGGGATTCAAGAAGGGAAGAGAAGGGAAAGCATGGAAAATTTGACCACTTATGGCTTGGCCCTTATTCCATTCACTCAGCTGCTGGTAACAACACATTTTTCTTGCAGGAGTTGAATGGAGCAGAACTGTTTGGGGGTCCTGTCAATGGCAGGATGCTTAAGCATTACTTATCTTGATCCATGTTATGTTCCAAAAGCATTTTTATCTTTTTTCCTCTATAAATATTTCATCCACCATTTCATTCAAATTTGTAAAAATAAAAAATACAAAAACAATGAAAAGAAAGAAAAGAGGGCAGATTGTGAAAACAAGAAAGGTATAGCCCCATACCAAAAAAGAGAAACAAATTTGAAAGTGTGCAAGCTCAAATGCCGCTCCTACAAAACACACTTATAGTTAGTAAAATTGTTTAATCTTGACTAATTAGTTTTAAATTTTCTGCTGATAGGATAGTGAATTTGATTTTCCAAACTGTTTAATCTGGGCTTATCAGTAGAGAGTTTAGGATAGAAATTAAAGTTTCAAATATGATGAAAATCTGAACCTAAGTTTCCAAGCAAGAAATGAATCAAATATGTTCTATTTTCTTGAGTCAAAAAAGATGTAAATATGGTTCAAATCAACTCAAAATATGAACCAAAGAACAAAGAAAGAACAACTCAAACAAAATTCAAAATAGAGTTGTAAAAAGAGAAGGCAGTTTTTTGAACTTTCAGATCTTAAGCCTTCCGTTTTGATTTATTTTTTTGCAAAATAAATGTCTATGTGTAGATTTTTTTTATGCCATAGATCATAGCAAGTCAAATGACTTAATCTTGACTTGAATTTTTTTTAAATTTATGTCTTAGAAATTAGAGAATTAAAATCTGTTGGACAGTCTAATCCCAACAGATAGTAGAATAGGTAGAGAAGCATCTGAACTCAATTGTTTAATCTGAGTTTAGGGAGAATTAAGGAGTAGAATTAAATTATTTTTATGCTTTCAAAAGAATAAAATGTTGTAAAATATTTTTCCAATCCAAGTGCACTCTAATGAAGAAAAAATGTTATATCAGTAGGATTGGGTAGGTAGAAAATTGTATTGATAAAGATCCATTATTTTTATGGTTGCTAATATGTTTTCAAAGAAAGTCATCTCAGCAAAGGCAAAGTAGCCCAATGGATTAGGCACAGGTCAGCCTCCCAAAGAACATAATGGATGTGGAACAGGTCAGCCTCCCAGAGAATGCAAGTCTGAAGTCCTTGATGCCATCAAGAAGGCATCATCCCCAAGTGGAGCCACTATTAGCCAGCTATAAAATTTGTTATACCAAATGCTGGCTAAAAACATTTTGAGCCTTCAAGGAACAAATTTCATTGCTAAAAATTTTTGGCTCTTGAAGACTCTTGAAGGCCTCATTCCTATCCTCTGTCCGAACTTCACTGCTGTTCCCATTTTACACTTAGAAATCCTGCTGATTTCCAAGCCAAAATACTTCTCGAAAGCACCATTTCCATTTTCCTCTTCTTCAAAAACTAACTTTTTTTTGCTTCCCTATTTGTCCATAAAATTTTTCTATTATTCATGAATTATTTTCTTCCATTCATGAAAATCCACCTTTATAAGGTTTAAAACCCACTTTTAAACCTTATCGAAACCCTGATTTCCATTGGAAAACCATAAAAACCCACATTTTTGTACATATATGGGTCTTAGCCCCTTCTCGCATAAATCCCTGGTTGTATAACCCTTCATATGACCCTCGGCCCCTCAGTCGGGTGCCAAACCTTTAAATATTTCTCCCCCGAAGTATTAAAACCTTTGATTATTTTAATTATTTTGTTTTTAATTAAGTTATAAAATTTTCTGCCGGTTCGATTTTCAGTTTAACCCCCAACGTTGATCTGATCTACAGATCGTACGATGCGGAGTACGTCTCCCTGGTGGTCCCCACCATCCACTAGCCGATTGCCGAAACCACAAGGTTTCCATCGCACCACCTTTGGGCAAAGGCGGTTTTTTCCCGATCGCCATCGATTCTATACATCGCATCACATGCGTCCCCTATAATTTTTCAAAACCACTTGCTCATCGCGCATTATCGTTCGTACGTGGATGCCCAGCGATATTGTCGTGTGCCGTCTGATCTGGGGCGGGCCATCCAATGACTATCGCTCACCGAAGATGCCCGATAGTTAACCGAGCTACGACGCACCATCCAGATTAATCTCCACCATCGATCTGATCTGTAGATCGATGGTCCATATTCCATCGCCCTGATTCTGTCGCCCAGTCAACGATTCTCTGGTTTGAATTTCCCCCTCCCTCTCAACCGTCGATCTCTACGCGATTGACAGATCTGATTTAATCTTTCTTCTGCCTTCTCCGATCAATCCTGACCATTGGATGATGCCATCCAATGGCCACGCTTCCTCCACATGCCTTCACAGCAATAAACCTATAAATGCATGGATTTTATAATAAGTTGTTTGTATTTTTCATGGTTTCGAGGTTTTATCGCCTTTTTTCGAGGAAAATTCGAAGGTGAAGGATGACGATCCTCCCACCTTCGATTCACCAAAGAAAATCATCACAGGGTTTTGACTCCACATTTATCAATGATCTGCGAAGGCATTGATGCCTTTCAAACCTTGCATGGCCCTGCACATCAGCAAAAACACAGCAAGTCAATCACAAATCATTGAGTATCAGTGACGAAGATCAAAATGAACCAGAACAGAGGATGGAAGACATAATTATGGGGATCACGGCTAAGAATGATTATCAAAATCCTAATCCCCCAAATTAAAACACAATTAAAAGAAAATCTGAAGTGTTTTATCGATAGGAAACCCTCCACCGCCACAAATTGAGGAAAATTGATCCCTCTAGCTACCACCACGCCACCTGTGCCTCAAAGTATTCAATAAGAGGATGAATTTATTGATCAAGATCAGATATTTGTCTCAGCACAGCCAGAAAGTTACTTCTGAAAGGAAACTTAATGCAGAGAACATCTGTAGAGTTACTTCGACGCCACACAGAGCCTTAAAAGTCAACAAAAGCTCCCACAGAGCTTAAATATTTATGTAAAATCATTTAATACAGAGAATATGTATGTAAGTTTCTTCATTGAGCCCCTGAAAGGCCAATAAGCCATTTATTCTGTATTAATTGTAATTTATATCTTTTATCAGATCTCACCTCCTCACCCTTCTATATATACTTCTGCAGAAGATGAGTGAGGAGTTGGTTGCAAAACTTGGAAATATATTTTAGCAAAAAACTTCTCATTGTAAATGGTGTTCAATGGCCCTTGGAGCTCTGCTTGCGATAGATTAGATAGGCTGAATAGTGAAGATGATTGCTGAACTGAAACATTGGACCTGAGTACTGTAACTAGTTTGACATCAATAAACAAGTTGTTTCTTGGGATCCTGGTCTATATCACTGGTGAAGTGCTTATTTCTTTGTTATTTTTTTCCTCCTATGTATGTCATATTTTTCACTGTTCTCTGATAAAGGACAGCATTTATAGAGTTAGGACCTACTGTATATCAGTAACCTTCTCTAACTTAAAGCTTTATCTCAATGTTTTCCTCTAAATTGTTTATTTAAGAATGATTTAATACAGTTTAAGCAGTTAGGAATGCTGGAGTTCCCTCATCCTACTGTTTTCTTTAAACCTTATTCTTGAAATTTATTTTCCTTATTTGCTTATTAAAGATGACTATGGAAGATATGGTGTGCCCTGGTCCTAGTTTTTCTCCAAAAATCAGATTCTGAAAGTTTCCCTTGGTGTCGACTGAAAGCAGAATAGGTTTAAAAGTAGTTTATCTGATCTTAAGTTACACTTTGTTCCTTTTATATGTTTTCATACTTTTTGAAGGTAATTATGTGGATTACTGGATTGTTTGTCAATTAAGCTGCTTTAATACAAACTTTCCCAAGAGGTCAATGGTTATCCCTGCACTTGGTTGGTTTTAAACAGTTACTTAAGAGTATTTTCTTGTTTGGACTGACTATAAATCCTTTGTGAAATTATTATCAGTTTCCACCATCTCCAACACTTTATTGTTTCCATTCCATCACTCTAATCTCAATAATATTGTGATATAGATGACTTTCCCCTTGGATCACTCTTGATGTTGTTACTCAATTAAAGCCCTGTTATCACTCCATAGCCCAATGGACTAAAAACCAACGTTATATCTATATTTTTAGCCTAAGCTGTTCTATTCACTTGCAACTTCTCACTTTTGAAACTGTTTTGCATTTTGAACTTTCCCCTCAAGTAATATTCAGGCTCAACCATCCAAAAAACAAACAAAACCTTGGCCTTCATAACTAGCCTAATATCATAACCCCAAAATTCAAAGACAAATCCATCTTTGCACTTATTGGAGAGATCCCTCTCCGGATTCAGGAGGGCTAGATCCTAGAATCCCAAAGTTGGTTGAAACGATGTTGTTTCTACAGTTTTAGTCTCACCAATCTGCTAAAATTATAGATCCCTAACACCAGATATATGCTATTTAGGTAGGATATGCTAATTCCAAGGAAAAAGCACCTATGATGGAGGACATACAAGTAGTACAAGATTTTATGGATGTTTTTCCAGTAAGTATTCCTAGATTACCACCAAGATGAGACATTTATTTCACCATAGAATTAATGCTAGGAGCATCTCTTGTGTCAAGGGCTCCTTACAGAAGGAGTGTTCTAGAATTTACTGAATTAATAATGCAGTTACAAGAACTATTGGACAAAGGGTATATTCTTCCAAGTGTGTCCCCTTGGGGAGCACTAGTCTTGTTCGTGAAGAAGAAGGACGGAACCATGTGAATGTGCATGGATTATAGATAGCTTAACAAGTTAAAAGTCAAGAATAAATATCCTCTACCCAGGATTGATGATCTGTTTGATCAAGTGAAGGGGGCCACAATATTTTCAAAGATAGATTTAAGATCTGAATATCACCAGATCCGAATCAAGGATGAAGACATTTGTAAGACTGCATTCCATACCAGGTACGAGCATTATGAATTTGTGGTGTTACCCTTTGGGTTAAAAAATGCACCATAAACCATTATGAGGTTAATGCATGGAGTATTTCATCCCTTCCTGGATAATTTTGTACTTATATTCATAGATGACATTTTAATTTATTCCAAAAACCAGGAAGAACATAGAGAGAATTTAAGGATTGTATTGGAAATGCTAAGAAACCACTAGCTATACACTAAGTTCAACAAATGTGATTTCTTTGAAACATAAATCCAATACTTAGGCCATGTCATTTCAGCATAATGGATTATTGTTGATGCAGAGAAAATCAAGACAATCATGGAGTGGCAAGCACCCCAGAATGTGTTAGATATTCAATCCTTTATGGGATTAGATGGGTATTACTAGAGATTCATTGAGGGATTTTCCAGAATTTATTTTCCCATTACCTCTTTGTAGAGAAAAGGAAAAATATTTAAGTGAACTATTGAGTGTCAAAAAAACTTTGAGAAGTTGAAGTAGCTTTTGACCACTACACTAGTGTTGAGGGTAGCTGACCCCAACAAGGAATCTGAAGTTTTTACAGATGCTAGTAAAGAAGGTCTTGGGGCAATTCTATCTAAGGAAGGTAAATTAGTGGCTTATGAGTCAAGAAAGTTGAAGGATCATGAAAAACAATATTTTTCCTATGATCTGGAATTAATAGCAGTAGTACATGCACTCCAGTTATGGAGACACTACTTTCTCGGGAAAAAAATTGTGCTAAAAATAGATCATAGCAGCTTGACTAGTTATTTCAAGCAAGCTGATTTAAACTCTAGACGGGAAAGATGGAATGCCTTTCTAAGTGTGTTTGATATGACATCCAACATGTGAAAGGTAAGGAAAAATAGGTGGTTATTGCTTTAAGTAGGAAGCTACATTGTATTTATGAGATTTATTACAATCATATTGAAAGTAAATTCTTAGAGAAAGTAAAAGAAGAAGCAAAAAAAGATCTGAAATATAAATTCCTATGGTAGCAAATGAAAGAGACCAGAAAGAAAGGAAGTACTTCTGAGTATGGAGTAAATAATGAACAGATGCTAAACTTTAGAGGAAAGGTGTATGTTCCAAACCGTGTGGACCTAAAAGAGTTGATTATGCATGCATATCATAAAATTAATTATGCAGGTCACCCAAGATACGAGAAAATGTTAACTGCTATAAGAAAGGTATATTTCTAGCCTCGTATGCATAAAAATATTGTTGAATATTTAAATAAATGTTTGGAGTGTTAGCAGGTGAAAGTGGAGCATCGACATCCTGAAGGATTTTTGCAGCCCATACTTGTACTTGAATGTAAGTGGGAGGTTATATCCCTGGACTTCATTATAGGATTACCATGGTCAAAGAAGCACAATGACTCCATCATGGTGGTAGTTGACAGATTGAGTAAATCTGCACATTTTATACCCATGCAGTTTAATTACAAGACTGCAGAGATAGAAGACATTTTTATGAGAGAAATTTTTAGGTGCATGGTATTCCGAAGATGGTTATCTCAGACAGGGATGTTAATTTTACATCAGCATTTTGGAAGACTTTGTTTACTGGCCTAAGGACCCAAATAAATATAGTACATCTTATCATCCCCAGACAGAAGGTCAAACAGAGCGAGTAAGGTAAGTTTTGGATGACATGCTGCGCATGTATGTGATGCAGCAGCCAACCAAATGGGAATACTATTTGCATCTTGTTGAATTTTCTTACAAAAATTGTTATCAAGAGTCCCTTAAGATGAGTTCTTTCGAGGCCTTGTATGGGAGGCAGGCACACCCATAAATTGGAGCAGCCCCAAAATAAAATTAATGTTAGGACTAGATATGTTGGCTGAAATGGAATCAGAAGTAAAGAAGATAAGACAAAATTTACAGGTTGCACAAAATCGACATAAGATCTACGTAGATAAAAGGAGGTCTTATTGGGAATTCGAAGTGGGATACCATGTGTATGTAAGGATCAAACCCAAGAGGAGTACCTTGCGGTGGACCTCTTGTGCCAAGTTTTCTCCCAGGTTCTATAGACCCTTCCAAATTTTGGAAAGGGTAGGACTTGTGGCCTATCGGTTGGCTTTACCCAGTCACATTTGGGTGCACAATGTGTTTCATGTGTCCTTGCTGAAGCATTATGTGCATGACTCGAAGCGCGTAATTCATTGGAAGAATATACATGTAGAATAGAATTAAAAATCCTAACCTGAAATATGATTTCTTTATGAGAATGTGATAAGAAACTTTGTTGTTTGTAGATAGAGCCAGACGACGAGTTTTTGGTGGAGTCAAAATACATACTTGACTTGAGGGAAATTATGCTCTAGAAGAGAGTCATCACCCATGTTAAAGTGCAGTGAAAGAACTTCGGCCCGGATGAGGCTACTTGTGAGGATGAAAAATTTGTTTGTGAAGTTTATCCAGAGCTCTTTTCAGAGCTAGAGTGAAACACCGAGGATAGTGTTACCTCGAAGGGGGGAAGTTGTGACAGCTGCATTTACTGCAAAGTAGTTGTTAACTAGTTAAATGAATTTTAATATTGTTTAAGGAAAAAAAAAAAACTGAAAAAATTAATATTTTGTTGGAAAATTTATTTTCCTTCTTTTTAATTATGAATAATAAAATTGATTATGGAAAGTAAAAGTGAAAATGCTGATGGTAAATGTTTTCCAAGAATGGAAAAGCTGGTTGGACAGGTCAAACAACTACCCGCTCCTCTAGGGATAAGAGACTCATCCCAGTGAGGAATATAAGTTATGTTCATAGGTGAAGGAAGAGTGGATATTTTTCTTGAACTGGTAGAGACCAATGGAAAAACAATCAGTAAATTCCTAAAGATTTTTGGCACTGACTGGACTTGGAATCCTGAGGTCACATCAGAAAATCCACTGTCAACCCGTACCTCTTCAGGGTGGAGCACGGGGGTAAGAAAAGAGCATAATAACCTCTCTTGAAGGTTGGGTGGACACCAACAGTCAACTAAGTTTTCCAGATAAGTGGTTGTCTAATTCATTATTATTTAAACAATGACTATTTATTTTATCTATTAATCGACAGGAGAATATTTGTAAGTTTTATTTACAGAAAACCTGTTATTTAATTTCAGGAGAAAGGTTATCATTTTCTTGGAATCTGTCTTATATTGGAAAAATAGTAAGATCATGAAAATCATTAACTCAGCAAATAGTTACAGGGTTCTCTATATTACTACTATACAATTTATAAACCTGTGTATGTTACAGATTTGTTGTGGGTATTGTTTTAAAGAAAACATATACAATAGATTATTACCAATAAGCCAAATAAACAAGTATATTGTAGCTTTATACAAGATTCAATATTCTGTCCGTATGTTTTTCAAAGATGAATAGTTTTTTTATATGAAGTCTATGTAAAAACAAACTGTGTTTATATTTCATATGAAAACCAAATTTATCAATAGTTATGTGGGATGAGCCGTTGGTATTGGGTACGGGGTAAAACCCAAACCCGATACACATCTCTTTTCCCCTATCATTTCTATACTCGAACTAAAAATAGGTGGTATGGTCACCATGAAAACCCTAAGAAATTTATAATCTGGTGGACTATTCTAGTAAATTTAAAAGAAAGAAAGTATATGCTAGAAAATAGATTCAAGATAAGACAAGTGCAATTTGTCCTAAAAACTAAGTTTGCACTCGAATATTGAGCGAATAAATATGAAAAAAATGCATGTACATGAATATAAGCTAAATGCGGGAAAAGATAGGCAAGGAAATAAACCATTCTTAAATGACATACCACCCATCTGCAAGCGAAATAGAAATAAGATACATTGTCTAGTTTCATAAGCACACTGTCTATATAAGAAGACTTGCAAAGAATGAATTCTAACTACGGTAGCTACTTCCATTTGGAGAAAAATAAGTATAGAGGTTATGTACAGGAGAAGACATAACCATAAGATTTATATCAAACAATGATCACATAAAAATCTCTCAGAACATAGTATATGTGCGGAAATCTAACCAGGGTCTAAATCCCCGACTAGAAGAATTGTTACTGTCATTACAATAATAAATGAGCTATTCTTAAATATATAAATTACAAATTCCAAAGTAAATAAGTATAGACTGACAATTAAATCCCTAAAATTCGCACAGGATGAAAGACCTCGGTCATGAGGCAAATTCCTATGGTGTACCTGGAAGGAGAATTAATTACATCAGCCATAAGCTGGAGAGGATCCAACAAATGACATGCAAATCTTGGGTGTAGAAGACTCCTTCATCGAGGTCGAGAATACTGACCTGCAAGTATCAAAGCAACAAAGAGGTTACTGTGAGGAAGCGTAAGTGTTAAATATTTAACCATAAAACCAGATAAGAAAAGACAATGTATTAAGACAAATGGGAGAGAGGTTAACCTGGTAAAGAGGTTCCCTCGTTCCTCCAGATCAACAAACTGAGCAACATGATAACATAGCAGAACCAATGAACTCAATAAATTAAAAAACAGAGTGAAATAATTCCCGTTTACAGTGAAAAACAAAGTGAAGAATAGAATTAACGAAATTGGGAAAGGGTTAATTCCTCCCTGTCTATGTATTTGAAGAATGAGTGGAAACTCGAAGAGATGGCCATGGAAGAATGAAGATCAATACCGGGAGCTTCATTACCTTGTCACAAAGATTTTTCTCCATTGCTCAGCAATTTTGCTGGGTGTTTCAACCCCCCCTCAAGCTCATGGGAATAAACAAGTTGAAAAATTCATGGCTGTCATTATAAATGAAAAAACCCCAAAGCATGGGCAGCAAGGTTTGCAGCTCACCGCAAAACTATACCCTAGAGTCGAAGGAGCTTCTCCACAAATACCAAGAATGAAAAGACGAAGTGAGTTAGGGTTGGGCGTGGATATTCAGGACTTTCCTGCCGGAAATGTTGACCGTTGATCCATAAGGAGATCAACGGTGAAAATCTAACTTGGTATCATTGAAACCCACGCATCATAAATGTGGATCCTACAAATTTTGTGTGGATTAAATGCCAAGTAATGTTCGTATTAAATTTATCTGTTATGCTAGCTATAACGTCGTCGGGACTAGGAATATGGTTCATGCATTTGTTTAATGTCAATATATCGGTAGGTTTGGCTCTGATGATAAACATTTATAACGAAACCTTTAAACCAGACTTGACCTTATGATATTATTGCAAGCGATATGTCATGTTAAATATGCTAAAATGGTTGGGTTCGTAAGTTAGATGTAACCTTATAATAAAAACGGAAGTTAGAACATTTGATTAATTATTATTTTAGTGAATGTAATTATGTGATGTTCTAACTTAGGTAATGTTGTGACATTTTAAAAGATACATCTGGTTAAGGTAATTATCTTTATGAGGGGTAAGTAAATTTTTTATTTTATTTTTTCGGTTGTATATGTTAGATATAGTTAAAAAATTATATATATATATATATAACATTTTATTAACTATATGTAACATATACACCCAAAAAAAAAAAAAAATTACTTACCCCTCATAAAGATATATATTAGTTTATTTTATTGTGTTATAATTTTATTAAATTGGTATATCTATATGCTTTTAAGATAATAATATTATTAAAAAACTATTTTAATGTTTTGAAGTTATTTTTCTGTTTTAAATAAATAAAAAACACTATGTAGAAAGCTCCTCTTAGCTTGAAGATGTAAAATCTCTACTAACAGGGTCAACCACGTGAAGGTGAGAGCTTATATGACCCCAAAAATGGTCCATCATTGGAATGGGAATAACCACTGACGCACATCCACACAATCCATTGCCAATGAGGCACAATCACTCACATGCATCCATACAACAAACATAGGGTGCACACAAACATACACAATTAAAAAACATTACACATTGACTCACAGGGTGACATGTTCACACATAACACACTTACTATGAACTTTAGAATTAACATTATTATTATTTTTGCATGTGATTAAGATTGAGTATAAATATTATGTTTTTGATAATGACATTTATTTTATAATTAAGTTAATTTGTAAGATACTAAAATTAGTAAGTATTTATTTATTTTATTATATTTAAAACAATGATTATCATTAACAAAATTTACGGTTAATTTTTTGTCCATATATTATTAAATTATAGTATTATGAAAAGGAAAATTATTATTAAAATTAATTTAACTTTTTAAAATAAAATTTAATTAAATTTATTTATTGAATCTATTTTAGTATTAAATAATTAATTAATATGTGTTATTACAAATTGATGCTATATAAATATTATGTGTAGGCTAATATTATGTACTTTTTAATGTTACTTTAATATGTGTAATATTTTAATTTGAAAATGGTAAATTAATATTATCAATATAAAAAAATTTATTCGAAAAAAATAAAATAAATAATTAATTAAATAATAAAAAATAAATAAAAGAAGAAAATAAAATAATAAAAAATTTGATTAGAAAATAAAATAAAAATAAAAATTTAAAGTAAAAAACTGAAAATAATAATAATAACAACAAAATTTCATAAATATTTAAACCAATATATTTATAAGTTAATATTCTAATATTTATACATAGAAATAATGCTAGTATATTTATAATCATATAAATAAATATTTTAAAAATTATTTACGATTGTCCAAGTAAGAGCCACTTAAGCAAGCAATCTAGTTGTCACATCACCCTCTCTACACCATTTTTTTTTTCCTTCCTTTGTCAAATTTAACTTGCCACATTAAACATAAAATTAAGTAAGCATACCCCACACTTTTAATTTTTTAACAAAGCTAAATATATGTGAAATTTCTTTCATCACCCTACCATGTAACCCCTTATTTTATATCACCATACTATAATTCTTATATAAAGTGGAATGTATAACTTGTTCCCCACCAAATGTGTTTTTTTCCATTAACCATTTGAACGTTATACCGAATTTCATTGAGACTTTGTATTTTGTATGGGATAAGATCGAACTACTCGTATTAGTTGTGAAATTAATTAAAGTCCATAATCTACCCATATACGTTTCATTGACCCTTTGTGATTTCCATAGTACAATGCATGATAACCTATATTTTGGTCAATTTTACACGCTGTGATTTTATTTCAGGACCACGTCTTTTCTGATGCCAGTCGGTTGATTTATTTTGCTTCGTGTCAACAACGCTTGTACTATCTTTGCATTTATTTGTGTTACATAACCGACACATCAGGGAGAGTTCGCATGCCGATTTGGAATTTGGTTCTGTGTGACCTATCAGCATTTAAACCCTTGCTCCATTGAACTGGTTATGGATGTTAAGTACTACGATTTCTGGTCCGATCACACTATGAGTAGTACGATGTGTCCCTATTGAATTTAATGTCTCAATCCCTCTTGGGATTTCTTTGGCATACCCATCCTGGAGTTTTGTCTGTCGCTCATCCCAATTTGAGTTTATTCTCCATGCTCGTCCCTACACATGGACAGTTAACGATTTATGGAGTTAGGGTTTCCTACTCCGTTATTATCTCCTATTCTCATTCCAGAGTTTCATTTTGCCGGGGTGGCGTTATTTGTTTCTCTTGGGAATGATTTCGCACAGTATTTCAACTTCGTGGTTTTGCGACAGGGCACTCAATCTCTCTATCAACACAGGTAAGATCTGTTTTTACTTAGCTTATCGGGTCCGCAAGTAATGCTGGTTATGTCTTATATCTATTGCGGAACAATTTCAGTGGTCGATACTGCTCTGTTTTGGCTTATGCGTGTTGGTTTCCTTCTCCTACAGCCACGTAGGACCGACGCCCTCAAGATGGCGTTCTGGAAAATTCTCACCACGCTCTTTGGAAAAATCTGTAAGATAGATATCATCGTTGATGATCACTGGTTTTATTTCCGCTGTCTCCCATACAAAATCTGTTTGGTTTGATTTAAGAACCCTAATCTGTAGGTGTCTCAGCTAAACCCATTCCGGTGTATACCGATGGTGCATATACGGATTTCGATTTACTCCAACGATTCGCATGTGGTTGTAGGTTTCACAATGACGAATAGGGATTTTTCTTATGGGAGCAACTGGCCTGGTCTACTCTCATCGTAACCTTGCCGCCATTAGGTTTAAAACGCAACTCACTCTGTAAAGGTTGGTTATATTGTCTCGCGCTCAACCCATTTACTTCCCCTTCTCGCCGTGTTTGTTTCAGGGACTCTAGGTTGGCTCTCGGCGTAACACCACAGGTATCAATCTTGTTTACTGCGTTTTTGTTTCATCCTTTATGATAGTCCCTCTGTGGGTATCTTTTATTTTGGATCAATAACTTCATGATAACAAGCGTTTTCGGTTTATTGCAGGTGTGTAAAAGTCTGCTTGAGCAGCTAAGTGGTTACTCCAATTTCTTCGCCTCTAGCGATTTCGTTCGACTGATTTCTGTCATTCGTTATTACATAGGTTCTGCAAAATATTTCAATGATCCTTCGTACGGATTGTTTCTTGTTTGCTGTAGACGTACCTATTCCGTTTTTTTTTCTTGTTTTTATTTCCTAGATAATGGTCGTAGCCATGGGGTTGTATATGGACATTTAAAACACTGTGGCTCCTCGCGGAATGATGTGACTAAGCTCGATCAGCTTCGTTCCTCTATGGTTGTTTTGTTTCGGGTCTCAGTCGATTAAGGGGGCGGAATAAATCGCTACGATTTCTTGTGGAAATACTCTTCTTGTTTAGTATTCCTTCATGTTGATGGTACGCAATTTGCCTAGTTCAGGATGAGTGAAAATCACTTTCCCGAACTGATTCATATGGATAATTGTAGTTGGTTTCATGACCTTTTTGCTTGCTTACCGAGTATCAAGAGTGGTAGTATAAGCTGTGGTCTTACTGTTGCATCGATTCATGGGTTAATGGTAGTTATTTGAATCCTCTCTCTTTCTATGAAAATGTTTCATGCGAGGAAATTCTATTTTGTTTTTGAGTTAATAGTTGCCTACTCAGAATACATTTATTTTCTAATTACCAGAGAAGTATATTATCAATCGTTTGGGAATGATATAAATCGAAGACTTATCTGCTGCCACGAAAGATTTTACATTTTCACATTTCCCTAGCAGTTCATACTTTTGTAAATCTGCATGCTTTCTACAGTGGTAAAGGGTCCTCGTAGAAATTGTTGCAAGACATTTTTTTATTGTTCTATTGGGGTTTCTTGAAATGTCGAATACAATCAATTTTTACCATCTTCATATCGTCTATTAAATTTGTTGTTTACTGACAAGAGGTTTACATACTATCCATGATTTTAAATAGTATCGGATCAGGTATTTCAACTCGGGATATGTATATTTTATTTGGCAACCGTTCTCTCTTGACTACCGAATGTGTTAACACAGTCAAGGATGTCCAGGATATAACTGTTCCTTTTTTTTTGTTAATGTAACAATTTCAACATAGGAGCATTCCTTATGATCTGCTACTTCTATTCGGAGATTTCAGGAGATTCCCGACACTAATGCATTTCTTTCTGGTTGTTCCTGAGTTTGGTATATAGAATGATCCCAACAGGTAACTATTTATGAACAGCCTATTTTAATAAAATATTCACTCATTCTGTTGTAGTATGTAACCATTTTCATGCTAAAATAATTACCCTTTTATTTTTCTTTGATGTCTACGTATGGGAATTGGAAAATTCTTGATATCAGTCCATGCAATCTCTACCTTTATTTCCTAATGCACAGTGAGTTATAATGTACTGAAGGCTACTATTCACTATAGTGCAGAGGCTCTAGCTTTTCTAATTCCTCTATATAGATCTGAATTTAATTTATGAAACATAGACAGATTAAGCTACTCAAAATATTCCTGTGGAGATAAGTATCCTCAGATCTGAGAAGCACTGGTTTAGAAATTCTGTAGGATTCTATTCCATAGATTTTTATAATCTACAACCATACAGAATTCTAAAGGTGAATGCCTGGCAACTAATTCTGTTAAATGTAGAATATATGTTTTTCTGTAAGATAAATATTTTTATATGTAGCCAATTCATACCAATTGAAATAAATCCATCCATAAATTAAAAACATACCACTCAAGCAGTTGACCAACCTCCCAACCTGAGAGTTCTTCTGTCTCCCAGAACTCACCCCCAAGCTGAGATCATTACCTAGCACAGATCAACCTCTAACCTGTACCAGAGAAGCTTATTTAAGCTATTATTCCCCAAATCATGTTTCTAATTCTGCGTCCAGAATCTCAGGATGCTTTTCTTCCTGTTTGCCTAGGCTTCCCAATTTAGGGATTCTTTAAAGCTGTCTTAAGCTTTTCCTCAGCTTTTCCAGCTTTTTACCTCTTCCCAACTACTTTCCTCTTCATTGGGGAAATTCTTTTCCCTCCATCTAAATTTTGTAAATTTCTCAAGGATTTTGAAATAAGCACAGAGAACTACACACTCCATCCTTCCTGTGGATTGCTTAGTGATCTCATAAATCCTGCAGTCAACTGCCCAAACACATTTTATTCATTTTCTCAATTTAAATATTTAATTACATCCACAAAATACTTTTCCTTTGGGGTCCACTCCCCTTAGGATTAAAGTTCAAATGTCTAGTTTTGACTTTCAAACACATAAACTAGGGGTGTTACATATTCCCCCTCTGAAAGCAAACACTGTCCTCGGTGTTGTTATTTAACTACTAGAGTTCATTTTTCAAACAAAAATGGATATCTTTCCATCATTTCAGCTTCTCTTTCCCAGGTAGCTTCTTCAGCAGTAAAGTGCTTCCACTGCACCTTTACTCTTGCTACCGTTCGGTTCCTCAATTCAATTTCTTCCCGTTCCAAGACTTGAGAAGTGGTTGATCTTTCAAACTCCCCTTAGGTTCACCATCTTGTTCCAATCAACTATAGTGGAAGCATCAAATGTACATATCTTTGCACAATATGAAGACATGAAACATGAATAACATGGGGTGGTAGAGACGACAGCAATATGGTCCCACCTTTCATGAGACTTCAAAGGACCCACAATATAAATTTAATTTGCACCTTCTGACATAAGTTTGCTCTTTTTGGGTTTAATACGCAAATACACATGATCTCCCACTTTGAATTCTCGGTGCACTCGTTTCTTATCAGCATAGTTTTTCTGGCGATCTTGTGCTGTCTTGATGTTTCTTTGTATCTGTTTCAAAATTCTTTCCATCTCTTGTAATGCATCTGGTCCCAACATTAGTTTATCTTCTGGCTGGCTCCAGCTCAAAGGAGTTCGACACTTTCTTCCATAGAGTGCCTCAAACAGACTCATTTTTATGGAGGATTGATAGCTGTTATTGTAGGCAAATTCAGCTAAATGAAAATACTCTTCCCACTTTGATGGCCTATCCATCACATACATTCTCTAGGCATTAACTATCTAAATTTGGGTTGTCTCTCTGCTGTTTTCCCCATCGATGGGGGTGATAAATGAGTACTGAAATTCAACTTAGTACCCATCCCTCCAAACAATCCTTTCCAAAAGGCTGCGGTAAACTTAGCATCCCGATCTGAAACAATAACCTTTGGAACCCCATTTAACCTTACTATTTCTTTTAAAAACACTGATGCTACCTGGGTTGTTCCAAAGGTAGACTTAACAGGTATGAAGTGGGCATCTTTTGTTAGAGTGTCTACTACTACCATTACAGAATCATGCTGATACTTGGTTTTGGGTAATCCTCTTATAAAGTCCATGGAAACTATTTCCCATTTCCATTCTGCAATTGGCAAGGGGTTTAGGAGACCTACTGGATGTTGATGCTCAACTTTGACTAGTTGACATTCCATGCACTTAAATATTCCACTACATCTCTCTTCATTCCTGGCCAGAACAACTTCTTCCTCAGGGCTGTTAACATTTTCTGATATCCTGGATGTCCTGCATATGTCTGTTTATGATATTCATCCAGGATTTCCCTTTTTAAGGATTCTACATTGGGAACATACAATCGGTTTTTATAACAAATCAACCCTTTTTGGTTTTGAGTAAATTCAGCCTTCTCTTTTTTCTGTAGTTTCACCAAGAGTGTTTCATAGTTTGGATCTTGATTTGCTGCTTTTCTCACCAACTCTTCTACTTCCATTTGAGCACTACTTCCAAGGCTGTTTATATTCTGACAAGCATTTCTGCTTAATGCATCAGCAACTTTATTTTTCTTTTTCCCTTGATATGTTTTATGTCCATATCCAAATTCACTTAAAAGAATGACCATACGGCTTTCCTTGCCGTCGGATCCGTTTGGGAAAAAGTATTTGAGACCATCATGATTAGTCATCGAGGTAAACTTCTTCCCAAAGAAGATAGTGCCGCCACATTTTCGAAAACATGGATAACAACGCAAAATTCAAATCATAGCTTCTTCGTTCTTGTTCATGTATTTCGGTTCGAGATTCATAGGCAATAAGCAAAGGTTTTCACCGCAACGGGCTCCTCCTTCCCCTTCTGCATAAACTGTCTGTACCTTCAAAAAATTCATGTCGGGATGCCGCAATCTTTAGTATAGGGGCTGAAGTAAGTTTTTGTTTTAATTGCTCGAAACTGATTTGACATTTTTCAGTCCACACGAACTTGACACCCTTTCTTTGCAATGAAGTGATGGGATGTGCTATAGCAGAAAATCTCTCCACAAATCTGCGATAATAGCCTGCAATCCCCATGAATGACCTTACTGCTGAAACATCAGTTGGGACTGGCCATTCTTTAATGGCTTTTATCTTTTCAGGATCAACTGCAAGGCCTTTTTCAGAAATAATATGACCCAGATATTGAATTTTATCTTTATAGAATTCACATTTGCTGAACTTGGCATATAACTGGTTTTCTTTTAAAGTCTGCAACACTATTCTCAAGTGTTCTTGATGTTCATCTTCATTTTTGGAGTAGACTAAGATATCATCTATGAACACAAGAACAAATTTATCCAAATACTTATTTAACACACTGTTCATCAGACACATAAATGTGGCAGGGGCATTTGTCAATCCAAAAGGTAAGACTACAAATTCGTAGTGTCCATACCGGGTTCGAAAGGATATTTTGCTGATGTCTTCTTCCTTGATTCTGAGCTGGTGATACCCAGTTCTTAAGTCAATCTTCGAAAAGACTGAGGCCCCTCTCACCTGATCAAAAAGATCATCAATTCTAGGGAGAGGATATCTATTCTTAATGGTCAACTTGTTCAGTTGGCGATAATCAATGCACATCCTAAAAGTTCCATCTTTCTTTTTCACAAATAAGATCGGTGCTCCCCAAGGAGACACACTTGGTCTAATGTAACCTTTATCTAGTAATTCTTGCAATTGCATTTTCAGTTCCATAAGTTCAGGAGGACTCATTCGATAGGGGGCTCGGGAAACAGGTGTTGCTCCCGGCACCAGATCTATGGTAAAGTCAATTTCTCTTTTGGGGGGGAGATGAGGAATCTCATCTGGAAAGACTTCTTTAAATTCCCTTACCACCGGTAATTCATTCAGCAGATCTTCTCCAGTTTTCTGTTCTACTTCTTCCACATGTACTGCATAAACTTGGTATCCTTTTCTAGCTGTTCGTTTTAATTGTAGGGCTGATATTTGTCTTACTGAAATGGATTTTGGTTTTCCTTTTAGAGTAAAAGGTTTCCCTTCTTCATCCACACAATGCAGGGTTTTATCCCAGCAGTTCATCAAGGCTTTCTTCTTTTCCAGCCAATCCATTCCTATCAGCAAGTCATAGGATCCTAACGGCAGTATGTTCAAATTTACTTCTGTTGGAAAACCATTTAATTGGATTGCTGTTTTGGGCAATTTATGTGTTAATTTTCTCTTAGTCCCAGTGGCCAGCTGTACCAACCATGACTGCTGAAATTTTTCAGGTTTAATTTTGCATTTTTCTACAATTCCAGGACTAATGTAACTCAAATAAGCACCCAGATCAATCAAAATAGTAACAGGTAGGTCAGAAATCTTACCCTCCATTTCCACCATTGTTTCTTGATGTTCTGCTTGCCAATTTTCCAAGGCTGCACTGATAGTTGGTATATTTCTGGCTATGTCATTTACTGTTGTCGCTTCTCGCTCTCTGCTGATCATATGAATGTTTCGATGAGGAAAGTCCCTCAAAAGATGGGGTTCTCCACAACCCCAACATTTTAAAGGTTCCTTCATTCTGATTGTCCCTTCCTTTTTATTGTCCCCATCTACTTGTTTTGAAGACACTTGGGATTGAGCAGTTTGGCTTTCTTTGGGTTTATTGACCTTTTTCCGCTGATGATCTCTGCCAAAATTCTTTAAATATACTGGTTTTTGTCATTTCCCCTTGAACTCACCTTTCTTCAACCAACTTTTTCCTTGTTCCGCCTTTCCTTTAAACTGCTGATAGCATAATCTTGCTTTTCTAACAGCTTCATCCATTGTCTTTGGGTTGTCAAACTCAATTTTCTCTTTGTATACAGTAGGCAAACAATTTAGAAACCTTTGGACCTTTGCCTTCTCTTCCCTAATATAAGGGACATATCTCAATAAATTTGTAAACTTAGTGACAAACTCATCGATAGTGAGTTGTCCAAGTCTAAGTTCATGAAATTCTTTTGATTTATCATCATAATAACGCTCGTTCAAATAACGATTTTTGAACTTAACCTGGAAATCTTCCCAAGTAACTGTCTTTTCATCAATGGCATGCACCATTTTTGTCTCCTCCCACCACAAGGTAGCTTTACCTTGTAGCTGGTAAACAGCTAATCTGGCCTTCAGATTACTCTCATATTCATAAACTTGGAAATAATTAATCATGTTCAACAACCAGGCTTCAGCATCTTCCTCCTTCTCCCCATCATAAGAGGGAGGTTTGATCTTTCGGAATTCCCCCTGTAATTCTCTTTTCTGTTTATATTGATGTCTAGCAGCATCATCATCGTCAGACTCATCCATATTCCACTTTTCGGAACCTTCACCTTCTTGGCTGTTCCGGGAAGTTAGTTCTCTGATGAGCTTTTCCTGCTCCTTACTGGCTGATGACAACATGTCATTCTGGCTTCTTAGTTTAGCCAGTTCTCGTTGCAACCTGTGCAACATAGCCATTACCGGGGCACTGGGATCTGGTGTACCAAACCCATCACGCAGATCCACATAAATTTCTCCACCTTCCTCCATTTCTGCACCACTGTACACACTCATAGCACAGATCAGCAAAATAAAAAAAAATCCCATTATTCATTTATACAACTACACTCAGCAACAGTGAGCACAATAACAAAAACCCAGTTTTTTATAACTTGGGCTCTGATACCATTTGTCACATCACCCTCTCTACACCAAAAAATAATTTTTTTTTTTCTTGCTTCCTTTGTCAAATTTAACTTGCCACATTAAACATAAAATTAAGTAAGAATACCCCACACGTTTTCATGTTTTAACAAAGCAAACTATATCTGAAATTCCTTTCATCACCCTACCATGTATCCCCTTATTTTATATCACCATACGATAATTATTATATAAAGTGGAATGTATAACTTGTTCCCCACCAAATTTTTTTCCATTAAACATTTGAACGTTATACCGAATTTCATTGAGACTTTGTATTTTGTATGGGATAAGATCGAACTACTCATATTAATTGTGAAACTAATTAAAGTCCACAATCTACCCATATACGTTCCACTGAACCTTTGTGATTTCCATAGTACGACGCATGATAACCTATATTTTGGTCAATTTTACACGCTATGATTTTATTTTCGGACCACGTCTTTTCTGATGCCAGTCGGTTGATTTATTTTTCTTTGTATCAAAAACGCTTGTACTATCTTTTTGTTTATTTGTGTTACATAACCGACACGTCAGGGAGAGTTCGCATGCCGATTTGGAATTTGGTTCTGTGTGACCTATCAGCATTTAAACCCTTGCTCCATTGAACTGGTTATGGATGTTAAGTACTACGATTTCTGTTCCGATCACACTATGCGTAGTACGATGCGTTCCTATTGAATTTAATGTCTCAATCCCTCTCGGGATTTCTTTGGGCATACCCATCCTAGAGTCTTGTCTGTCGCGAATCCCAGTCCGAGTTTATTTTCCACCCTCGTCCCTACAGGTGGACGGCTAACGTTTTCTGGAGTTAGGGTTTCCTACTCCGTTATTATCTCTTGTTCTCATTCCAGAGTTTCATTTTTCCAGGGTGGAATTCTTCGTTTCTCTTGGGACTGGTTTCGCATAGTATTGCAACTTCGTGGTTTTGCGACCGGGCACTCGATCGCTCTATCAACACAGGTAAGATCTGTTTTTTTTTTATTTAGCTTATCGTGTCCGCAAGTAATGCTGGTTATGTCTTATTTCTATTTCGGAACAATTTCAGTAGTCGATACTGCTCTGTCTTGGCTTATGCGTGTTGGTTTCCTTCTCCTACAGCCACGTAGGAGCGACGCCCTCAAGATGGCGTTCTGGAAATTACTCACCACGCTCTTCGGAAAAATCTGTAAGATAGATATCATCGGTGATGATCAATGGTTTTATTTCCGCTGTCTCCCATACCAAATCTATTTGGTTTGATTTAAGAACCCTAATATGTAGGTGTCTCAGCTAAACCCATTCACTTCCCCTTCTCGTCGTGTTTGTTTCAGGGACTCTAGGTTGGCTCTCGGCGTAACACCATAGGTATCAATCTTGCTTACTGCGTTTTGATTTCTTCCTTTGCTATAGTCCCCCTATGGGTATCTTTTATTTTGGATCAATAACTTCATGCTAACGAGGGTTTTTGGTTTATTGCAGGTGTGTAAAATTCTGCTTGAGCAGCTAAATGGTTACCCCCATTTCTTCGCCTCTGGCGATTTCGTTCGACTGATTTCTGTCATTCGTTATTACACAGGTTCTGCAAAATATTTCAACGGTCCTTCGCACGGATTGTTTCTTGTTTGCTGTAGACGTACCTATTCCATTTTTTCTTGTTTTTATTTGCTACACAATGGTCGTGGCCATGGGGTTGTATAGGGACATTTTAAATGCTGTGGCTCCTCGCGGAATGATGCGACTAAGCTCGATCAGCTTCGTTCCTCTATGATTGTTTTGTTTCTGGTCTCAGTCAATTAAGGGGTAGAATAAATCGCTAGGATTTCTCATGGAAATACTCTTCTTGTTTGGTGATTCTTAATGTTGATGGTATGCAATTTGCCTAGTTCAGGATGAGTGAATATCACTTTCCCGAAACTGATTTATATGGATAATTGCAGTTTGTTTCATGACCTTTTGGCTTGCTTACCGAGTATCAAGAGTGGTAGTATAAGTTGTGGTCTTACTTTTGCATCGATTCGTGGGTTAATGGTAGTTATTTGAATCCTTTCTCTTTCTGTTCAAATGTTTCATGCGAAGAAATTCTATTTTATTTTTGATTTAATAGTTGCCTACTCAGAATACGTTTATTTTCTAATTACCAAATAAGTATATTACCAATCGTTTGGGAATGATATGAATCGCAGACTTGTTTGCTGCCACCAAAAGATTTTACATTTTTGCATTTCCCTAGCAGTTCATACTTTTGTAAATATGCTTGCTTTCTACAGTGGTATAGTGTCCTCGTAGCAATGGTTGAAAGACATTTTTTTCGTTCTATTGGGGTTTCTTGGTATGTCGAATATATCATCTATTAAATTTGCTGTTGACTGACAAGAGGTTTACATACTATCCATGATTTTAAATAGTACCGGATCAGGTAGTTCAACTCGGCATATGTAGATTCTGATTAGCAACCGTTCTCTCTTGACTACCGAATGTCTTAACACAGTTAAGGATGTCCAGGATATAACTATTCCTTTTTTTTTGTTTACTGTAACAATTTCAACATAGGAGCATTCCTTATGATCTGCTACTTCTATTTGGAGCTTTCAGGAGATTCCCAACACTAATGCATTTCTTTCTGGTTGTTCCTGAGTTTGGTATATAGAATGATCCCAACAGGTAACTATTTATGAACAACCTATTATAATGAAATATTCACTCATTCTTCTGTAGTATAAAACCGTTTTCATGCTAAAAATCATTACCCTTTCATTTTTCTTTGATGGCTACGTATGGGAATTGGAAAATTCTGGATATCAGTCCATGCAATCTCTACCTGTATTTCCTAATGCACAGTGAGTTATAATGTACTTAAGGCCACTATTCACTATAGTGAAGAGGCTCTAGCTTTTCTATTTCCCCTATATAGATCCGAATTAATTTATGAAACATAGACAGATTAAGCTACTCAAATGTTCCTGTGGAGATAAGTATCCTCAGATCTGACCAGCACTGGTTCAGAAATTCTGTTGGATTCTATTCCACAGATTTTTATAATCTACAACCATACAAAATTCTAAAGGTGAATGCCTTGCAACTAATTCTGTTAAATGTAGAATATATGTTTTACTGTAAGATAAATATTTTTATATGTAGCCAATTCATACCAATTGAAATAAATCCATCCATAAATTAAAAACATACCACTCAAGCAGTTGACCAACCTCCCAACCTGAGAGTTCTTCTGTCTCCCAGAACTCACCCCCGATATGAGATCATTACCTAGAATAGATCAACCTCTAACCTATACCAGAGCAGCTTATTTAAGCTATTATTCCCCAAAGCATGTTTCTAATTCTGCGTCCAGAATCTGAGGATGCTTTTCTTCCTGTTTGCCTAGGCTTCCCAATTTAGGGATTCTTTAAAGCTGTCTTAAGCTTTTCCTCAGCTTTTCCAGCTTTTTACCTCTTCCCAACTACTTTCCTCTTCATTGGGGAAATTCAGATTTTTCCTCAAAAATCTAAATTGTTCATAAATTTCTTTCAAGGATTTTTGAAAGATTGTGGGGAACTATTTGCCTCATCCCTCCTCATGGATTTAGCAAGTGATCTCATAAATCTCTTTTTGGTCAAACTGCCCAACAACATTTTATTCATTTCCTCAATTTAAATATTTAATTACATTCACAAAACATTCATCCTTTGGGGTCCACTCCCATTAGGATTAAAGTTTAAATGTCTAACTTTGAAATTCAACCACATAAATTGGGGGTGTTACACTAGTATACATGACTCCAATTTCAATTAGCAGCAATGACAGTTCTAAGTATGGTGAAAACATTGCTCTAGATCCTCAATGGGGCATGTTTGATGACAATAATTTGGGGAGTGAGAGAGGGAGATGGTAGGAGAAAAAAATCAAGGAATCCTCAGGAAATTGAAAAATATATAACTAATAAGGTGGAAGACATTTGTAACCTAAGAGAGAAACCTATGAGGAAATGGGTGAAGTTGGTATTACACACCCAATTGGACAACCTCGAGGAGAAAACATTTCTCCCACTTTATTTGTTGGCATAACCTAGTAAGTGTTATTCACTAGCATGTATTTTGTAAAGGCCTTGGCCTAGTTCCCATTCAACTCCATCCACCAGGTTGTAGAGGATTCCAAGCCTAATTTCATGAAAAGTAAGTTGGGGATGATCACATTGACCTGCTTGATGACATGTCTATGAAGATTAACTACCTTGAACTATTTTTCTGCGTAGGGAAAGAGACACATTCCCATGTCTGAGCATGAAAACATTCTTTGATATTGTTAATGCCTCTAGTGTTTACTTCTACAAGTTCTATAGGCAGAGTCTGTAAAGGGCCAGGTAGCCTCTGGATATCATCTTTTATGAAAGGTGACATATCTAGTAAATGCCCCTACAGTCAATCTCTGGAATGGATCTAAATAGAAGTTCTTCATTTTAATATCCGTAAAACACAACAACTTTAAGGTAAAATATGTACATGTGTCATTTCTTCCACAAACTAAAGTGTATAAGTAGTAAATTTTATACCAAGTGTGCTCCCACCATGTAAAGCGCAATTTGGTGAACTTGTCATTTTTATAATATCTTTTTCGATTAAATTTAGTTTCACACATGATCAATTATTGCTTTGAAAGTTGTGTTCTACATAATTTGTGTACACTAAATTACAAATTGATTTTTTGAAATCTATTTTGTGTAAATATCGACCAATAGATATATATCATGGAGGATGAACGACGAAGATCATCGGAATCCCATATGGAGGTTCAGGGATCGGGGGATGTTCATGGTATTTAAATATAATCTTAAATCTCCATACATGTGTGTACATATGAAATTGATTTTTTATTAACTTTGTGAGTTAAATTAGTTGTTAATAAGTTTCATATTTTAATTTTTAGGAGGTAAGAGGAGAAGGGTTTCTATTCCATCCATGGAGCGTGGCCAAGGTTCAACTAGTCGAGGTATGAGTGGTAGCAGGTTGCGGGAAGGGGGTGATATTTATTCCCCCAAAGGCCAATCAATGGCTGCTGGTTCTCAACAGGGTCACTGTGGGTCTGGTTCTCAGCAGCGTCATTCTGGGTCTGGTTCTCAGGAGGGTCATGTTGGAGAAGATGTTAACCAACAACATCAAGGTTGCCATCAATTTCAATATTTTTTCATTAAATTTGTACAACTTTTTTTACACGTGTTTTTTCTAATATACAAAATTTTATATATATTGATGCAGAGGCCGAAAATGTTTGAGCTAGTGGTCAAAATAGACACAGGGCAGCTCGCTACATTCAAGAAGAAGGCTGTCAACCCAACACAACTTATCCGGCTGAGATTACTGATATACCATGGGAAACCAACATGGCAGAATGCACCTTACAAAGGTGTGAAAGCCTTCATGCAAAATTGCAAAGAGATCTCATGGCTTTGTCTCTACCTGCTGAGAGTAGACAAAGCCTTGAAATAGTTACACATTCATTGGGTGAAATGGTAAAGGTGTACAGAAATTTGGGGCCAACGACTGATTCGTTTGTAGAACTGATGAGAAAGAGAAAAGAAACAGTGATAGGTCCCGATAAATGGTAGGACATAAAACAAAAAGTTACAAGAGCAGATGCCAAGTCAATGTTTAATTATAAGGAAGGGCCAAAAAGAAAAATGTTGAAGGTGCAGTATTTCAAGCACCCAGACAAAGCTGCTTATTTGTATGATCAACATCTTGCGGCCTTTGGAAGGCTTCCATGGAATGATGAGGTTCCTGTTTATTTTGCACAAATGTTTTATGCAGAATTTTTTTTGGGTATGAAACCCGACTACAATGACCTTCCTTCAGAATTTTTTGGCCCGGGGAGAGGTCGATTATATCAACGTAAGGGTGCTAAGTGAGATGTGGAGTTGCCTCGCCCTGAGCCGCCATTGGTGAGTCGACCGTTTCGAGTCGAAACCCTGCGATCAGAGATGGATGCGACTTCTCAAATAAGTCGAGAAGCAAGAGATGTTATGATCGACAATGTTCATAGCGGATTGAGTGGAGTTGATCTTTGTTTAAATCGACAAAGAGCACGTGAAAATGCACATGCCAATTTTGTTTATCGTACAGATGAGGAGATTTACAACATGAATGTTGAAGATCTCCGAACATATGCAATAAATTGTCGCAATGGTCTGCAAGACCTAATTTTTCATGAGGAAGAGGGCACCGGAATGGTATGTGTTAGTGACCTTAGGGTTTGAAATTATTTTTACATATACATGTGTACAATTTGTAATAAATACATGTGTATGTACATGTATAAATTTATTTGTATGTGTACATTAATCTAACAAAAATGTATGATTATATGTTAAAACACCATTTGCAGTTCTTAGGCATGATGCGTGATGAAAATGTTAATATCACGTTCGGGACCTCTGGTTCAAACGATGCAGATGGGTCTGACCATCATGATATGTTGGCAAATGTTAGTGTTTTTTAAGTGACTCTAAAATAAATAATTATTGCCACACATGTACATGTATGTATATATATAATTTGATAAAATATTTTAACAGGTACCGATTCCGTCTGATGTTTTTGGGATGGCGGTACCTTCTTCTTCCTTGGGAGATGTACCTTCTACTTCCTTGGGAGATGAGCCACAAGTATGGACAATTTTTCACAAGTTTAAAATTTATGTTTAAAAGTTATATATATATATATTCTACCTCAAAAAGTTCCATTAAAAATTGAGATATATATATATATATATATATATAGAGAGAGAGAGAGAGAGATCTATATTTTGAGTTATTTAAAATTTTTTGAATTTAGGTTCCTATAGAAGATTTCTTTAATCCGGGGACTCTAGCGACGGAGATAGGAACATCCACAACATTTGAACAAGTTGTCTTTAGTTCCTTTTTTAATATTATTGAAAATAAGTTTATATATGTACACGTGCATTTTCATTTGAAAGTTTTTAATATATATATATATATATATATGTATATTTAACTGTACATGTATATTGTACAGTTTACCACTGCAGATGTTCGTATGGGAGAACCTGTTCATCAAATGGAGAGGGAACCTTACGAGGTATTGAATGATTTTTTTGTTATATTTTGTTTTTTACATGAAGTTATAGATATATATATTCTCATTCATTTTTAAAACTTCAAATTTTAATGTTCAAGTACATGTGAATTGTGTATGTAGGTTTCCTATTCACAGGATAGGGCGCGGACTGAGACCCAGACGCTAGATCCTCCATTTGATGGACATGATTTACAGTAGATTTGATTTTAAAATTTAGATGGTTTTAAAATTTGTTAAACTTGATGCAGTTTGATACTTGTGTGATTTACAATTTTTGGACATATTTTATTACATTGTTATTATATATAATTTGTTTTATTTAATTTTTGAATGGTTTAAGTACTTTTGGCATGTGATATTTAATGTTAAATGTTTTTGTTGGATAGTTGAATTATAATTGGCATGGCATGTGAAGTTTTTAAAACTCAAGTTTTGGATGGTTTCAATCTACATTTTTCATGTGATATTTAATGAACTTCAAATGTTTAATGTTTTAATGTTGCATAATATATAATCAAAAGGATTTTAAAACTTAAAGTTTTGGATGGTTTCAATCTATAATTTAAAGTTTTGGATGGTTTCAACCTACATTTGCACATGTGGTAAATTGAAATGTTACTTGTAACAAGACAATCCCCATTGATTTCATTGTATATGTTGATTTTTGATTTGATATAATTGCATGTATGATGGTACATTACTTGTAAAGTCATTGGATTAATAGTGTTCATTGATTTCAGTGTAAGCGCAAAAAAATATTGACAATGTAGAATGATTTTTGTGTTATAATAATTAAACCTAATAATATTGGAGAGCAAGAGAGACTTGAGGTATGGTGTTTACTACAAGAGTTCGAGCTAAATATTTAAATGGTTTATGATTTATGATTTTTACTTTCTTTTTAATATATTCGATACGGAAAGATGACAAAACTAATAAGGGTGACAATAAGAATAGAAGAAGAAAATAGTTTAAGATTGATCACAATAAATGCTATTTGTAATTGATTACATTCTAATTATTCACATTCTATCATTCAATATTATTACATTGTCACTTTTCATTCAAAAATTTTATTTGATCATTTTCCATTATTAAAGTTATTCTACAATATTTATCATCTCAACAAATTGAGGTAACTAAGAAAATTTAAAATCAAAATGACTTGATAAATCTCAAACATATTTAGCATATTTAAAATGGTTATATTAATCTATGTATTTACATATTATTGATAAAATTAATCATATGTTTCTCATATTATCGATAGTTTTTCCTTGGTTGCACACAACTGAAACCAACTTAGATCCATCTTAACTACGGATCTATCAAGCGCTGAGAGGGATCAAATCTCTCAAGGTGCAAACCTTTCCTCAAGTTTTGCACTCAAAAAAGAGGTTTGCACCTCTAGATATTTGATCCCTCTCGGCGCTTGATAGATCCATAGTTATGATGGATCTAGGAAAATAACTTTCTAAAAATAAGTAAGGGAAAAGCAACATAGGGAACAATTAGGAGTAAATTTAGGAACATGTGATAGTTGGGTGAGATAAAATCATATTTTAATAAAATAATGGGAATTTGTAGGAGAGACAAATAGTGGATATGACATGTATTTTGGTGAATAATAAAATTTATGGAATTAAACAATTAATTATTTTTGTATGTGAAAACAAGATTCACACCTAATCCTCACCTAAAAGACTAAATTAAACACATTATTATTAAGGGGACGAGGAACTTTCTAGGTTTTGAGCTCCCCATTGTTAGATGAGTGTCATAATGGCATTCCAAGTATTTTTGTGAGAACTTATGATATTGTGATATTCTAATTACGAAATAGTGATCTTGAGTACACACTGGATAATGTAGTAGATAGGAACCTTTTCATAAGGGGAGATAAGGGATGTGACCAAATTCCTATCAGTGAAAAAAACTTTCTTCACCTTCCTATAACTCCATTGTAGCTTTGGGGGCCAAAGGTAAGAAGAGTACCTTGGAATTTCTTGGGTGAAAAACCAAGTGGGTCACCAACTTTGGTCTAGTGCATTGGAATTCATTAAAGAATTGGTCATTGGAGCTGCTTCAAGCTAGGAGTGAGCATCGTCACCAACCTACATTGAATATTTTACACTCCCTAGGGTGAATGATACTTTAAATTGATTGACAGTTCAAGACTTTCGAATTTTTCCGAATGCCAAATGATCTTACAAAGCTAGTATTTATAATATCCTAGTAGGTCATTCGGTGACAACTTTTACCGGAAACTTGAAACAAAGAGAATCTATCCTTGGCTAGGACATCATGTAAGATGTCCGCCATAAACAGTAAAATTGTACTTAAACACCGAGATTCGGGCAAGTGGGGACAACCACTTGTTATCTCGTCCCTTGGAGGCTAGGCCATATGGGGACCGAATCTGACCTTACAAAATAAAGTGAAATAATTTGTACCATACGGTCGGAAAACATATACAAGAACAATTAATTTTATTCTAGAATATATATATCCAATACATATAACCTTTTTCATCAATGCACATGTATAGAAAAACTACTTTCAGTTGATACTAGAGCATGTGCTTGTACCCAAACAATTTGTAACATGTGCAAACCACAAATAACATAAGCAGCTCAATTTTTAGTTGAGTATTGGAAGTTCTAAAACATATTTAATCCAAATATAATAAATTGTTGGACACTTCACTCAAAAAAATTCTAATGGAATTCCATCTTCAATAATCCGTTCATGATCGGATTTTGACATTTTCCATTTCTTAATTTTCGATTTTTTATTTGATTGAACTTCTATCAACTTTATGCGTGCTGCACACACCAAGTGACTATATTGAAAACTTATGGAATCAGGTTCACAGTCTTCAAAGTAAACAAAGTCTCCACTTTAATGAGTTTTTCTGAAAAAATAACCTTTCAGTATAATAGACCCTCTGTCATACTGAAATCCGTGATCATTATTGTCTTGTAATAATTTCATTTTTCGTTCAGTGCAACGCATCAAATAATACTTCACATTTTCATCGTTGTCAATAGGTGCAATTACAGAAAAAACATCTCCTGCACAATAAAATAAAAATTTAACATTTAATTATGCATATTTAAATTTATTTCTAGATCTTTAAATCATTAGAAAGTAATTCAAATGTTGCCTTCTCTAACAAGATCAGAAACTCAATCACCATCGGATGATATTGTATTTTCCTCTGATTGCATTTCTTCAAACATTGCAACAGAGATTTTTCCCTTTGTATTTAGCTCTATATGTTTCCAATCGTTCACGTACATTTTGTTTTCACAAACGTCATTGGATTTTGTGTTGTCTATGCAAACATCACAAAAACAAGAATATTTTCTTTTATCCAATGCAAACACATTTCTGGACACCTTTGTTTGAATTGAATGCAATTTTCGAGTCCCTTTTATTGTTTCAACGTCATTTCCAATTGATCTATCTATGTCTTCGATTCCAATATGCCAGGAAAACCTTTATATGGAAAATTAGAAAAAGAATTTGTAAATATGATATCAAAATACAATTAAAAATAATCATTGCATGATAAATGTACAATGTTTAAAATTACATTTCCAATATAAATTAAATTGAATGTACCTTCGCGCTTCTCTTGATGGGTTTTTCTCATGGCTTAGAGCAACGATGAACCATTGAACAACTTCTTCAGTGTTCACAAGTCGGCGTGTAGAGTGGTTCATTTGATATCTTCGAAGTACTCGTTTTATGCATGCTCCTGCACCGTCATGTTCTCCTTTTCCATGGCCAGTCTCAAAGAAATTCCAATAATGTTTAATGCAGGTTTTCTTATGAAGACAACACAACAAAAAAAATGATCGTGCAGATTTGAATTGACCTGCGCATCCGTCTGACCATATCCAATGTTCATTGAATGTTATTCCACGATTTTTCAATGAATCATAAATTCTTCCAAAACAATGTTGTACAAAAAATGTATCATGTGTACGATCGTCATTGATATAAAAGTGATATTCTTTAATGATATGTCGATTTTCACTCGTGCTTTCTATATGATCGACATTTTTTTCAGCATGTCTATATAGAATATGGACGAGCATGGAGACTTGGTCAGAATGATATTATTCACTCTGAATTTCTTTTTGTGGAACAAATGTGTAGTTTTCTGCAAAATCAATCACTGAAAAAATGGTCCCTGGTGGAAAAACTTCACGATATTTTTTGAATTGCAAGTCTTTCCATCGATCTCTATGGGAATTCTTGGTGTATTTGTAAATTTCTGCCTCAAACTTTCTCAAAAAGTCTATCAGAAAAAATTCGTCTTCTCGTAATTTGATTCTTTTAACACTATTTGCACCTTGAATCGATGTACCGATATATTCATATCTCTTCCATTTCACTTTCATGTTGGACAATGATTGATCATTTATATCAATACGATATTTGTTTTGAAATTTAGTCAAATTTCCACAATCATTGCATTTTTTACCACCAACACATTTCTTTTTGTAAAATAATTCATCGCTTTCTCTTTCACATAGAATTTGAGATATGAAATCATGGATAGTGGAAGGAGGAGGTGAATCCTTCCATAATGTTCTACCGAAATCAAGGAATGTGTCATAATATAACTCAAATTCCACATGATAACGGAAAAAACAAGTGTCGCGTACGGTGATAGGTTTTACATACCATGGTTTTTGTTGAACAAAAGCACTGAGTGAAACATGAATTTGATGATTCTCTTCTTTGAACTTGTTGAATAAATCTATCTGAGTGGTTTCCAAGAGATGTTTTTCATGTTCTTCGTACTGATTTCGTGCTATTCTTCTTCGCATCACATGTCTTGTAGTTGGTGAAACACGCGAATTTTTCTTCCAATATTCATATATTATTTTTTTAACATTTTCTCCAAGTCTATCTTTGTATGGTTGCCTACAAATAGCTCTCCAACAAGCGAGTTCATCATTTACATCTATTTGCAGTCGAAATTTTCGATGTTTGTGCAGAGTTTTTCGCGAGGTTCCCAGTGCTCGTGCCATAGATGTTATCAAAAGATTCTCTTGAGTACTTGGTGAAACCATTGCCATCTGTATTCCTCTACGTACATTTGAAACATCTTTATCTCTAGATCTCTTAATTGACTTTATAGCACTAATATTTTTTATCACCTCTTCCTTCATTTTTTTATCTTTGGTTGATTTTCGAATACCCAATAGTGTCGTCGCTTCTTTTAATTTCCTTGATGATAGGAGACCTTTCAACATTTGAGCCTGAACTGTCACTCGCTCATTTAAGAAATACTTTTCAAAAATGCGGTCGACACGATATCGTATAATATGGTTAGGTTTTTTATCTCCATATGTGTGAGTGTCAACATTTTCTAACATCTCATTATCGATAGTGATTTCATCTGTACATATTCGAAAAAATAGTACATATTCAGTAAATCACTAAATTAATAAATATGTCAATAAATATTAGGAAAAATTTAAATATATCAATAGATCATAATATATACATTTACATACCCGCTTCAATTTCTGCTTGAGGTTGATTTTCTTCTTCAATGTTTTGAGGAGTATCTCTCTGTTTACATTAAACAAAATATTTTTCAAAATAGTTCATCAAATAAAAATTAAGCTTCACATTTTACATTAGGAAAATTTTAAATATATCAATAGATCATAATATTTACATTTACATACCTGCTTCAATTTCTGCTTGAGTTTGATTTTCTTCTTCAATATTTTGAGGAATATCTTTGTCTGTTTACATTAAACAAAATATTTTTCAAACTAGTTCATCAAATAAAAATTAAGCTTCACATTTTACATTGGGAAAATTTTAAAAATATATCAATAGATCATAATATTTACATTTACATACCTCCTTCAATTTCTACTTGAGGTTGATTTTCTTCTTCAATATTTTGAGGAATATCTATGTCTGTTTACATTAAACAAAATATTTTTCAAACTAGTTCATCAAATAAAAATTAAGCTTGACATTTTACATTAGGAAAATTTTAAATATATATCAATAGATCATAATATTTACATTTACATACCTGCTTCAATTTCTGCTTGAGGTTGATTTTCCTCTTCAATATTTGAGAGAGCTTCTAACTTTCTTTTGCGAGATTGTCTAGTCTCTTCTCTACGTGTCTCAGGGTCTCTTTTTCGATCATATTTTCTCGCACAAGTTCTTCAATTTCCCATGATAATAGGGTATGAAGTTCAAAAAATTTCCTTCAAAAAATTAGACAATAACTCAATTACAAAAAATATCACAAAAGATTTAATTTAAAAAAATTCAGTGTAAATTTTTTGCAAAAAATACATATTCCAATCCAAAACACTTACTTTAAAAAATTCGAGAGAAAAATGTCTTATAAAAATGAAACGAAGCTCAAAATATTTAATTCAACTCAAAACACATACATACCTCCAAGAAATGTCTTTTGAATGTACGTCCAAGAAATTTTTTACAATTTTCGCCAAAATCACGCCGCCTCTAAGAAATGTCCTCCAAAAAATTCTTTAAACCCAAAATTGTAAAATCAACCAAGAAATGCTCTTAAATCCAAACTTTGAAGAAAATTTTTTGAACTCAAAACAAGATCTTTGTAAAATGAGAAGAAGTGTGCGAAATGTGCGAAAATTGTGAATCATTTCGCGCCAATTTATATTGACGCGAAATGTGTTTTAGTAGGGGGCTCCGCAAAACTCTCCGGCCGACGGAGAGTTATACAATAGTTCGGCCAAACTTTTGATCAAAATTTCGGCCGAACTATTAAGACGTTAGATTTAACGGGTCTTAAGCGGAAAACATAGTTCGGCCGAACTTTACTAAAAGTTCGGCCGAACTAACGCGTCATCAATTACGCAAAAACTAGGCTCTGAATACGGTTCTGCAACTTTGGACTGATTAAACTCCATGAAAGGTTGTTAATTAACTGTCGGAACCAAGAAAAGAATTTTCAGAATTGAATCTACTTTCAGGAAATATAACTTTTATGGAATTTCATAAACGTTTAGTAATTTTAATTATTTTTCTAATAAAATGGGTGCAAACAATTTCTGAGGGTCATTGTGATTCAGTGAAATCAAAATTTTGTATCTCCCAAAATACATTGTAAAAAAAATTGAAAAAATTATGGGGCATTACATTGCTCCGTCGTCTCTAATGGGTATCTTTTAGATTTTTAGTTTATAACTTATATGTTAAGAAATTTCTTGCGACGCGAAACATATCCAAAATACACAGTTTTTTGTATTGGACCAGTTCAAAAAATTCTAGTAATTATGATATGCATCCATTGGCTTTGTAAATATGACGAAAACAAAGTAGACTCTGTCTATATTGTTGTAACACATTTTGTTTTTTCAAAAACACAAATTTTCAATGAATACAACATTGCGTCATAACATGACTTCTTATGAATCCTTTGATTGTTAAGAAACACACACTCAAAGAAACACTAAGTTGACATATCAAATCTACATAAAAAAATTTCAAAAAATAAGTAATAGAAAGCTAACAAAATTTCTCACAACTTTTATTTTTACCGCAAAATGAAATTCTACACAGAAAAATTGTTATAGTTTGCAGAAAGTTGAAGAACCGAAAAAAATGAAAATTTTTTTTCAAAAAAGGGCAAAAAGTGAAAAACTCAGCTCACAACTCCACCCTTTTAATTATTCAAGTTACTGATTAAATGATCAATATCATTTTGAGAACTATTTCCTTAGTGTTGTTGATTGATTATTTCAGTTAAGAGGTCTATAGATAGAATGTGTTTGGTATTCACAATATCAGTTAATTGAACTACTTTGTTAGCTGGATATACATTTAAAACAAACATATCTAAATCTGAATTATTTTAAAACATCTTGCTCTCAGTTAAGATAGATCTATATTTGCTTAATTGAGATAGGATTAAAATAGTTTTATTTTTCTTGCATTTTAGAATAATATTACATTTAGATTAAATTCTACATCCTTAAAAATTCCTCTTCTCAAAGAGGCAAAATGTTATTTGTGGCCTCGCTAAGCCCAAATTAGCTTAAGGATCACTTTTCTTGTCTGATCGGCAAGACAAATGATATTATGTCTCTTTCCCATTGATGTTTAAAATTCATATTTTAAACCAATGGAGATTGAGAGAAGGTAACTGGACCACGTTAAACCAATCAGAGCCACCATTCCAAACGGAAAAGGAACTGCTTTAATGTCCGGACGGGTTGGTTATCCCCCATGTTGTTGCAGCGAATTTCGAGGCCTCAACAGATTCTCAAGAGGATTATTTTGAGTTACATGATCCAATCACTGAATGGTTGGAGTAATATTACCTGGAAATCTCTGTCATAAATAACAACTCTTAGCCTTTTCTCATGCTTGCTAAGGATTAAAATGTAGATGAAGATACATTTGCAAGAAGACCCTCAGGTTTGTCTTCTTACTTTTTTCAGAAAAAAGGTAAGAGTGTGAAACAGTTAGAGGTAGTGGTTATGACATATCTTTCCGTTGATAGAAAAGACCTTCAATTTGTTGTGCAGAATATTCAAGCTCTTATATTTTATGTTTCGCATGGTTTTATCTTAGTTTTGATCGATCAAATATTTGTGATTATAGGTTGGGAACAACTAGAGTGGCTACAATGGAAATTTCATTATATGTGACCCCAAAATTCTAGCTAGTTAGGTTAGGAGTAGGTCTAGTTGCATATTAGTTTACCTCCACATTCATCTTACATTCATTTCCTGTTGTTATTCTTGTGTTTTCTTATTTTCGTTTCACATCATATTTTCGGTTAGCCTCATTTGTTTTATCCTCCTAGTTTTGTTTCCTTTTGTGTTTTGTGTTTTTTTTAATGAGAATTTGCATGAAGGTGTCCTATTTGGGTTCAAAGAATAATGTGTCAAAATAGAAAAGGACTTTGTGACATTGTAACATTTGGCTAACTATCTGTCCTTCTTCCTTCTCCTAGTTACACCTTTTGGTTGATGATATTTCAAAGGAAAATATGATCCTTGCGTGGGGAAAGCCTTTTGTTGAACCATGATTTACATGTCTATCTTGGAAACCTCATACCTACACTCCGGTCTTTATGTTTTGATGTTTTCAGGATGATCCAATCAAGTAGATAAGGACAAGGGGAAAATCTAAATGAGAAAACCAATTTCATAGGTCTTATATATGCTTCTCTAAAGGGATAATCTCTTATTCTCTCAATAAGTCGAGATCCCTTTTTCTCGTGAAATAAATAAGGGGAAAATCTAAATGAGAAAACCAATATCATAGGTCTTATATATGCTTCTCTAAAGGGATAATATATTATTCTCTCAATAAGTCGAGATCAATTTTTTCCATGAAATAAATAAGTGTCAATGCACAGTCATATATAAAATAAATAAATAAATACAAAAGAAGAGAATAAATTCTTGTGAAAAGAGGTGAAGCAAGAAACTCTGTCGGGGTACTATTGTGGCCTTCTAGCATTAGATCAATAGTTGTGTCCCTGAAGTGACTCTGTCAGGGTACTGCCTAGGCCTGTTGGCAGTAGAGAAACACTAGAGATGAAAAACTATACTATGAAAATCTAAAGCTTGCAAAATTCATTACACTTTTCTAATTCGAAATGTTGTGTGATCGTTGATATTATGTTTGTGTTTAACCGAGTAAAGGAATGAAGGGGACTATGTTTTTACACGAGGTAAGTGGGGATTCCATGGTAATATGAATGATGAATCAATACTCCCTGAAGAAATAGACCCTGCAATAAAGAATTAACCAAGGCAAAAAAGTTGGGGTTCTACCAATGTGTCGCCAAGTTTTTTCCCAATGAAAAACACCCTCCAAAATTTTACCAACACTTGAATTTGGAGCATACTATGGATCTTGCAATCAGTCATTTCATGGTCACTGCTTGATTGGTCGAAGTCACTTTCTCACACATGCTTAGTTCGCAACAAGTTCATGAGCACATTTTTTTATGCAATCTTGAACAAGCATAGCACAATCCATAAAGAAAATTCTTGTGCAATGTTCAACCCATGTTGATAGCTAGTGCACACTGTCATTGACAATCGCTCACTTTTGGTTGCATTTGTACTTATATTTTGGTGATTTTTTCAAACTGTTTCATTTGCGCACCTTCACTTTCATGAGTGTCACTTTCATGCTTTTTATTGTAAATTTCGCTTGCTTTCAATTTAATTAGTGTTGCTTTCATGCTATATTTTCTCTGGCATGTGTCACTTTCACTGTCATTTGCGTATCACAAGTGTCGTTCGCGCTTTTCTCTTCATATAGTAAATGTCGGATTTTAGCATGTAGAGTGTCACACAATGTACGAAAGCTAGTTTTGGTGGTTTTAAGGGGTAACCTTTGCGTAAATGAGTTGTTCTTACCATTTAAATATGTATCTTTCCAAACTTTAAAGCATTGTCACACAAGTGTTGTCGCGGTCGTCACAAAGTGTACCTTTGATGTCGCACTTGGTGTAGGTTGTCACAAAATGGTTGCATTAAGCATAAGATGTTGTTCATGTATTCTGAATTTTCCATGTTGTGCCGTCAAGTGATCTAAGTGTGGGTCATGTTAAGAGTTATGTTTTTTCCTATCTTCCTCTCACTCATCAGACACTTAATCAAATTGGGAAAACTATATGACTAGACCACTCAACCTCCTTTAGATAGCCTGAACTGCGCATTGCGCAGGCTCATCCATCAAGAAACAACCTTGTCTCTTGAAAATGTGGAATGTGTATTTTATTCCTTCCGGAACTACACACTACACAATCTCAATGCTCAAGCCCAACCCTTGAGCTCTAGAACTACGCAATCTTTCCCTCTAGCTAGGCCCGAACTCTGTATTGTGTAGTATCAAGGCTCATGCCTCAGCCTTGAGCTCCTGAATTATGCAATAACTAAGCCTCCACTACCTTCCATAATTTTACAGTTGGAAAATTTAGTGCTCAAGACCCCAACTTGAGCCCTTGAGTCTTTCAACTACGTAGTCCCTCTGCCCAGGCCTCTAAAACTATGCATTGCATAGTCTCAAGGTTGAAGCCTCGAACCTGAGTCCTTAAGTCCCTCAACTGCACAATCCTTTGAACCTGGCCATCTTGAACTACACATTGCACAGTATCAAGCCTTAGTCCGGGAACTTAGCATTTGGAACTGCAAAATCCCTGAGTCAGTCACTTAACAAGTCACCATTTCTAGCCCTAACAAATTATTTCATGAAGCATATTAGGCTCGTGGTTTATCGGACTGATGTCATCTTGTCATGGGTGTATTTAAATCGTAGGTATTCTATTATGTCATGAAAAGATGATGATGAAGGATATGGAGAATGAGAAAATGGTATAAGACACCTATGGAGCTAAGGAGATAATATGATCATTAAGCAAGAAGATAAAGGAACACTAGATTTCAAAAGAAGATTAAAGATCAAGACCGCGTGAAGAATCCATACCGATTCACAACCCTTTGGAGGGTGGATATAAGGAAAAAAAAAGATCTCTTAGAAAGATGAAGTATTTGATACATCTCTTATCAAAAGAAGCAACATCTAAGAGTGGCTTGATTTTTCCATGTCATCATGTAGTTTATGTCATGTCATGTCATGTCATGAGTCATAATATGCCACTTCATTTTGTGGATTATGTAAATTCTATAATGGAGAAATATAATTTAAAGTGGAAGTCCAAGAGCCATTCATGTAATGTGAAAAGTCACGTAGGAAGTCAAAAGGTCAAAGAGAAGTCAAAAAATCATGAGGGTAGTCCAAGAGTCACAAGGGAGGTGAATGGTCACACCATTTGTTATATATACACCCTCATTTCTCAAGTAAATCACTTTTCACCTCAACTCCTCCTACTAGGTACTAGAGAGAAAGATAGTTTTTTTGAAGGAGAAAGTGGCTGCTATAATGCTCCACTATTGGGGCTAGTGGTGTTCACTGTCTTGATGGATCTTGGAAATTTTACTTAATTTAGAAGTTCATTGAGCCAATATGCTTTCAAGAATATGTCATGAATATTGGAAGCCTATTCTTTAAATGTTTGTGATGTATGTTGTTTTCATATGTACTAAGGAAAGTGAACTATTTCCGTGGATTTGTTACTTATCTTGTTGAAGGTGAGTTGTATTTTCTTTAACAATCATCACTTCCTTTGAACTATTTCACTAGTTGATCAGCGATTCATTCATATGTATATGCTTGTGTGCCTTTTCTAGATTAGTACTATTAATTGTCTATAAAGGGCCCAATTTTATCTCCCCTTTTAGTAGAAGGACCTTAATATTATCCACAACCAAACATTTCACAAGGCATACTCACTTTCTGATTTGAGATTGCCTATGTATTAATATATTGTGTTGAAATTTGTAGCCAAGGAAAATCTATAATAATATATGGCATTCGGGCCTAAATGAGGCTCCTATTATAAATGATCTGAGGTCTAATTGCGACTTCACATCAGGGAGACCCCTTGGTTGACGGGTTTCCATAAGCCATCAAGACAAAGCTACTTTGAAGGGCCAATGAATTAGAGTGTGCACAAAAATTACAACTTAATAGGGACTCATTCACATTATTTTTGAAGGACTAATAAAAATGTTGAAGATGTCAGTTGGTCTATGATTTTAGGACATGTTGGAAGGTTTTTCCAACTATAGTCCTTGGAAGAAAATGATCAAGTTCGTTCTAATGGTGAACATGATTTGGGACTTTTCCAAGAAAGAAATCAAGAAGCTGACTGGCCCTAAGGATATGGAAGTTACGAAGATATGGATACGAGGGCTAAGTTGATCATCCTAAATGGTGTCAAAGAGCCTTTGATACCTCACCCATCTAGGAAGAACACTGCCCATGATATGTGGAAAGCTCTTTAGGATTTGTTGCAGAATAAGAATGAGAACATAAAGTTGGTATTATAGGATAAGTTGAATGCCACCCAGATGACAGAGGCTGAAGAAGCGACTTCCTATCTAATGATATTATCTCAAGGTTGATATGATTTTGTTTCCATTGGGGTAACTAGTATAGATTATAAGATGGTAAGAATCATATTAGAAATAGTAAGATGGGGGGGTGAATCAATATTCCATTCCCAATTCAAATTTACTTAGTTCATGCTTTCATTTTAAATGCTACCTTGAATCATTATTTCATTAGCAGAACACTATGTTATAGATCATAGCATATTTAGTAAACCATGAGTAACAATAATTTTAGGTGTATGTAAGCCATAAGAATGAAAAATACATAAAAAAAATCAACATATAGGGACATTATATTTTTAGGTGGAAACCCAATGTGGGAAAAAACCACCACCGATGTTATCGCCCATGTCTTCTTTCTTATTATAGAGAAAATATTTTACATTTGTAACACCCTCTTCCCACATCTACCCAGGTGACCAGCCAATCGGGGTAAACATGTGATAAGGTGCTACTAATATGAGATTAAACCTCCTAGATGACCTTAAGGAAGTGGAACTAATGGAAACAAGACAAACACACCTTACACAACATCAACAACATCCCCAGGAGGTAACCCAAACTTCCAAACCCTTGACCCCTGAGGGAGACAAACATTTTGACCCTTTTAGACCATAGTCGTAGGCATGCCAAGGCAAGGTAGTAGCTAGGAGCCTATAGCTGCAAGAACAAAACAAAAAGCATGTGGCCAAGGCCCTAATTGGTCAGTTATGTGCCTGCAACTTTGGGATTTGTGCCACCTTTTCAGCCCCAGAGCCCAGGTCACTGCCCAAAACTTCATGAAACTGTAGGAGATGATAGATAACATTAAAAAAAAGGTAAAAAATCAATCAAATCACCATGAACTCATTTGGACCCCTCCTTTCCATGACAGGAATTTCGTCAAACATCTCAAAAGAATTTCATCTACAAGTGTAAACGTAATATTTAAACATAGGGGTCTCATACTTATCTGAGAATCGCTAAGAAGCATTTCTCCCTTACAACATAAGCTGCAATACAATATATTTGACCATAGATAGATCCATTATGCATTCATTTACAAGTAAAAACATGGATAGATCCATACATCCTCACTGATAAAATACATGCTTATAACTAGGATAATAAAAGCATAAATATAATGGATACAACAACAATAAAATCCATACCTAAACCAATACATTTGCATACCAAATACCAAAGGAATGGACTCTTCATTACTAGATGTAAGAACCAATTGGAGATGGGACTTACACGTTCTACTCGACCATAGATTGGCTGAGTGAAATAATTATTTAGCCAATCACCCCCATTCCAGATTCCAAGCATGAATGCAGGAATCAAACCGAAAGAACCAGCCAGTGCATACCAAGGCTAAACCACCTCACCCTCCTCAATAGAAATCAGGATTTACCATGATCCATCCCCAATCACTAGGAAAACAAAATAAACATGTCATAACTGGCTTTACCATGATCTACACCCAATCACTAGGCCAAAACAAGCATAGATATCACTGAATTCTCTCTACCTACACTGTGAGGAATTTTCCTGTCTCCTACTCTCTCAGGATTTACCACAACCCACAGTCCGAATCAGAGGTCATTAGGCCCTAAACTGAGACACCAACCTCTAGGATTTACCATATATCTCGCCATTCATTGACAAGGATTCCTAGGCCTGATCAAAGGAAACCACCTGTCAAGATTTATCACAATCTAATCCCAGATTACTAGGCCCTAAATTGAGGCTACACCTCTTAGGCTTTACCACAATCCAAACCTGGATTACTAGGTCCTAAATCGAGGAAACACATGAAAAAATTCTATGTCATAAATAATAATAATATTTAGATATCCACCTCACTTAGCTTCAAATCCATTCAGTAATCTAGCTAAACCAAGACATGAGAAATCCAAAACACCATGGTTATCAAAAAATGGAAAAGCTAAGCTGAAAACATTGTCACACCTAGAAAAACCCATGCCAAGACAAAAAACAATCACATGAAATACCATGCATGCCAACTATAACAAGGAAAATACACATGCAAATCGATACCTACCAAGAATCCTACTGTAGTTGCTTGATTCATGCTCCTCCTTGCTTGCTTCCTCCTTATTCTTGCTTTCTTGCCTTTCTTGGTCCAATACCAAAGTCCTCCAAGAAAAATCTAAGTGTCCAAGAGTGAGAGAGAGAGAGAGAGAATAACGAGAGAGCTCCATTATTTTCCTTAATTTTCCTCCTCACATGTAACCCATGAACTTTCACCTCCCTTTTCTCCTATTTTCCATTATTTTCATAAATAAAATGCCAATTAATGCCTCATGCCTTTCCAAATATTTTGCCTTTTCCTTTGCCAATTTCCTCTAGCCATAATAAACTGAATGAACACCCACTAGGATGTTTTTTCCAAACATTCAACTTGGAAAAAGTGTCCCACCAATCGTGGTTATTATCTTTAGCTTTTATTACATGGAATTTTCACTAGGGTTGTTACAAAACCCTCCCCCTTGGGGGAAACATTTTCTCGATGTTCAATGAAACCTATAAACTAGAAAAATTCTGAAACAAAACGTACTTCCTATGGAGATTTATACCACAAATCATTTCAATATTTACAATGAATAAGCTGCTCAAAGGAAAAAATCATCATGACAATAATACCATGTACTGGAGTTTAATAACACAACTCATTATGGTATTTACAATAATATACACATATACACATTTTTTCAACCAAAAAAAAAAAGGATATGATTCCTATATCAGTAACAAGGGAATCTAGAGGCTCACACATCCACCCTCAAAGTAGTACCAAGAATCACTCCCTTCCCAGGAAGTCCATAATCCACTGTCATAGTCACACTTTGCATCTAATGTACAATGCTACAATCCTGTGCTATTATACCCTCAGTGAACAATTTCCAACTCATTGTTCTAGGCCACACTCCCAATGTGAATATGATTCCATCTGGAAATTCCAATGACAAAAAAAAATATATTCTCCACCTTCCCTTCTTTGCTACACATTCCCTCGATAAATCTGGTCATCCCCTTATGTTTAGTCACTCTCCTTCCAAGTTCCCTAACATCCCCTATCCCAGGTGATCCATCCCTTGGAAAGGATGCCTCACATCAGAAGATACAAAAACCAAGGCATATACTTGCATCAAAACCATCATAACAGTCATAAAATACTCATGGAAATCAATGGACACTATAGGGTACCAGTGTTCCATAATGGCTCTACTCCTGAAGTGCTTTACCAACATATTTTTTCCTATCCCAATTCCTTTTCCTATTGCTTGTAATGCTTGCAATCAGTTTCAACCACCCAACTAGACATTTCCGCAACTATACCAAGCACATAAATGCCATTAGATTAAAAAAAAATTGAAATAAATTCACATCATACCTCATTGGTAGCTCGTTAATAAGGTACACTTACAATCCTTTTCACTTCCTGTCACAACAAGTCAAACTAGTTGTTTGATCAAATCATCATGTATAAACATATCACATCTGGTTAGCTAAAAAAACAACCATCATAAGTCAAAATCATGAATTTCTTGAAATCACCATAAACCATAATCATAAATCACATGTAACCATCATAAGTCAGAATCATAGATCTCATGCATAATAAACCGAAATAAAATATTGATACTTATCCTTCAATCAATCCTTTCTTCTTCCTTTTTTCTTTCTGTACAGACACTGAATTGGTTGCCACACCCGACAATAACCTAGTTCCCTTGCTTCTCTTTACTCATGTACACAAACACACAATGTACATCACAAGAAGTACACCCAAATACGACATACAAAACCATAAAATACATGCATCTACACCTGGTGTACAATACAAAACCATATATACGCCTACACTGACATACAACACACACACCTACACCCGGTGCACAATACAACACAATACATACACCTACACCAATATAAAACACATACACTTACACCCGATGTACAATACGACACAACAAATATACACATAGATAGTACAACACAAGGAATACACATGTCACGATACCATGACTACATAATGCATATATATAATACCGTATGCCTGCAATACAACATGCATGACATGTACACAATACCACATGTATACTAGTATCAAATGCACAACATGTATAGCATACCACCCATACACAACACTACCTACACAACGTGTGGACAACTTCACATGTACACAACACCACATGCAGAACATGTACGCAATGCCAAATGTACACTGCACCAACTATACAATGCATACACAATACCACATGTACACAACACTATATGCATGACATGTACATGACACTACATGTACAAAATGCTACATGAACGACATGTACACGACACCACATGCACACAACACCATATGTACAACATGTACACAACACCACATGCACACAACACCATATGTCCAACACGCACACAACACCATATGTACATAGAACTGCATATAAAACATGCCCATAGCACCATACGTACAAAGAACCACATATACAACATGCACAACATATACACAATAATAGTATTGCACATCCATAGACCACACACTGACCCCATGAGCAACCTTGCTTCTAGTGTCTCTCTTCCACCCATCCTTATCATAGCATGCTGCAGATCACACTAATTTCACTTTGCTCATGTGTCCCTCAACATTACCTATCTGTAACAGAAGCATATAATATTAGTTCATGTCCACGTGATACTGACCTCATAGACCTGTCAGAGTTACTCTTCCCACTTGATTCCTCATAAGACCAAGAACATCTTCATGACATTTTCCTACATAAGAAATCATCCCTCCACAAGCATGATCCTTGAAACCCCTATCATACAGTGACATAGATACATAGATACATACACATATAATCATTGGCATAAAACAATCATAATCTTGTCAGACAACGACATAGATACACACATATATAAATATACACATTAGCATTAAACAATCATGATCCATGATGAACCTGTCAGACACTTCATACATACATACATACATGCATACATATATAAACATAAACATAATCATTATCACAACATAACTACCATATATCATAAGGTCTAGGTTAAGACAACTCCCTTTTTTCGTGCACAACATGCACAACATTGAGAGCAACAATTCCCAACATTGCCAAGGAATCTAACACATTAGCCTTCCACTTTATTTACCTTTTCTAATTATCTTTCTCATGACTATCCCACCACTGTTCATTTACACCAATGGACTCAACCAATCCAACCTATTATGATAATTTTACCTTCCGCTGTACTTACTCATGCACTGAGCTCCATTCGGGCCTTACATTACCTATTGGGTACCACAAATCTCTCCCTGAGATCCATTAACTTTCTTCTTTCTCGAACCAATTCCAAAGACATTCAAAACATAAAAGGAAAGAACAATAACAAACAAGAAGAAGAACATGAAAACCACAAGCAATACGACACCCCAACAAAGTGGCATGCCCATGCAATAAACGCAATCAAGGCCGAAAATCAAGCTCAAACAAATCAAAAAGACCAAAATCACAAGACTAGAAACAAACACCATGACTGAATCCCCATGGTTCCCAATACTTCCAAAGGAAAGCTCAACTTGATCCTTCTTCAATATTTCATGGAAGTCTCTTTTTCCATGCCATCCCCTGCATCACACTACCATAACCACACAACTGTCAGTGCATAAATAAATATAACAATATACCAGTTATCTTACCTTGTTGTTCCAAGAACGTTGCCCTGAAATTGAACACACATGTCAACCATATGTACCAAACATCAAGAAAACATATCTATCAATTCAAAATAAACTTTTACCAAGACCAACAACCATGTCACAATAAAAAATAAACTCACATTCATCAGTCATACTACATAATGCTACAACTATCACCTACTTGCACTCAAGTACATATTAGCTATCTCAACACATATGTGTTAGTACAACCATCTTAAAACAAGATCATTTATTCATACAATCTTACAAACACATATGCTCATATCATGCAATTAATCAAACATTCAAAAAAACTATAAACATATCCGGTTAGATAATTGAACTAGATGAAATAATAGGCACTAAACACTCAATACTAGATAAATGACATAATAAAAAAATTAAGCATCAAGTACATGACATAATAAAACTCATACCTTAATGTACCTTAGAGGAGGTTATCTGGTCTACTAATTCAATATAGATTAGCAAGATATGAATTCACAACACATTGGCTCAAACACAAATAAGATCATATTATTCATAACAGTAACTAGCTAACATGTTCACATAATAAGCTTATAAATAATTGTCATTCATGCATAAAAATCACACAGGCACAATTACTCTAGATTAGTACAACACAATATCATAATTAGGTCGACTCATGCCTGATTGTTGTAATCCTAACCATCAAGTTAGTAGAATGTAACAACAAGAAGTTATATATCATGCTCATCAAAAACATGTAACCTAATCATCAAGCTAACTATCATACAACAACAACAACTTAACCCATAACATGCTCATCAACAACATATAAGTTATCTAGAATAAAACAACAATAGCTATGCATACCACCACAAGTTTCTATCATTCATGACTATCTGACACATGTACATATAACTGCACTAATAAAATAGCATCTATAATATATGTAACCATATCATCGATAGAATTAAAGGAATACTCATAACCATAATGAAAATGACTATGCTGATCAACTAGCATTTATCACATATGTAACCATAATAATAGATTGACAAAAATATAATTAACCCTAATGCTTACAAACACTATAAGTCACATACCTGCATGCCAAGCATAAAAACTGGTATGATGGTATGCTCTTACCCCAAATTTACAATTCTACTTTAATGATCTGCATATCCAACTCTATCTCAACCAACACATTTGCATCATAACATACCAAAATAATCATGATGACCTAATTGCATACAATGACCTTATGCACAACTACATCAATCAAACCAATGCAAAATTGACCATATGCACCCACTTGAAATTTATAACCAATCATGAACAACCAATTCATGTTCATTATATGACATCACAGAATAAATCATACACGAAAAACACACAAATATGACCAATACATGACCTATCATAAACAAGAAATGCATACACAACATGTAGCAAGATGTAAGCAAGCATGCACAAACAATACATAAGAAAGAACAACACATAAACAAGCATACACTCATGAAAACATGTTGAAAACAACACCATCAAACCTTCCATGACACACCACTACCACCATGGCCAACAAAACATGACTGCAACAAGCACATACACCACAAGCAGATTACACATGCATGCAACCAACATAAACACACGATACACACACCACCCATCAGTCCAAGAGTTGAACCATGCTTTAATACCACTCTGTAACACCCTCTTCCCACATCTACCCTGGCAACCGGCCAACTAGCATAAACATGTGAAAAGAGGCTATTAATATGGGATTCAACCTCATAGATGACCTTAATGAAATGGAACTAACATAAGCAAGAAAAACACACCTTACACAACATCAAAAACATCCCCAGGAGGTAACCCAACCTTCCAGACCCCTGAACCCTAAGGGAGACTGAATTTTGACCCTTTTGGACCATAGCCACAGGAATGCCTAGAAAAGGTAGTGGATGTGAGCCTATAGCCACAGGAAAAACACATCAATCATGTGGAAAGGGGCCCAACTTGTTAGTTATGTGGTTGTAACTTTGAGATTTGTGCCACCTTTTCAGCCCCAAATCCCATGGCACTTCCTAGAGCTTCGTGAAACTTTAGGAGATGATAAATAACATTAAAAAAAAGGTACGAAAGAAATCACATCATTAGGAACTCATCTGGACCCCTCCTAATCGTGACATTAATTTCTTCAAACATGTCACAAACATTGCATCTACAGGTGTAAACAACATATTTAAACATAGGGGTCTCATACTTATCTGAGAATCGCTAAGAAGCATTTCTCCCTTACATCATAAGCTGCAATACAATCTATTTGACCATAGATACATTTTTCATTCATTTACAAGTAAAATAATGGATAGAGCCATACATTATCACTGATAAAATACATGCTTATAACCAACATAATAACAACAAAAATACAATGGATACAACAAAAATAAAATCCATACATAAACCAGTACATTTGTATACCAAATATCAAAGGAATGAAATCTTCATTACTGGATGTAAAAACTAACCAGAGATGGGACTCCCATGTTCCAGCTAACCATAGATTGGCTAAGCCATATCTCTCTTCAGCCAATCACCCCTGTGCCATATTCCAAGCATGAATGTGGGACTCAAACTAAAAGAACCAATCGGGCATCTCGAGGCTAAACCACCTCACCCTCAATAGAAATCAGGATTTACCATGATATATCCCGAATCACTTGGCCAACACAATAAACATGTAATAACTGACTTTACCATGATATAAAATCGATCACTAGGTCAACACACACATGAATATCATTGAATTATCTCCACCTACACCATGAGGAATTTTCCTCCCTCATAGTCTCTCAGGATTTACCACAACCCATAGTCTGAATCAAGGGTCACTAGGCCCTAAACCAAGACACCACCCTCTAGGCTTTACCTTATATCTCACCATTCACTAGCAAGGGTTCCTAGGCTTAATCAAGGGAAACCACCTCTAAGGATTTACCACATTACAATCCCAAATCAATAGGCCCAAAACTGAGGCAACACCTTTTAGGATTTACCACAATCCAAACCCGGATTACTAGGCCCTAAACTGAGGAAACACATAAACTAATTATGTGTCATAAATAATAATAATATTCAGAAATCCACCACACTCAAATTTGAATCCATCCAATAATCCAGGTAAAATAAGACACGAGAACTCCACAACACCATGGCTATCAAGAAATGGCAAGGATAGGCTGAAAACACTGTCACACCTGGAAAAACCCATGCCAAGATAGAAAAGAACCACATGCAATACTATGCATGCCATATCTAACAAGGATAATACACATGCAAATTGATACCTTCCAAGTATCCTATTGTAGCTGCTTGATTCCTTCTCCTCCTTGCTTTCTTCCTCCTTATTATTTATTTCTTTCCTTTTTTGGTCCAATACCAAAGTGCTCCAAGAAAACTCTAAGTGTCCAAAAGTGCAAAAGAGAGAGAGAGAGAATAATGTGAGAGCTCCAAAAATGTGAGAAAAATCTTGTGAACTGATCCTTAGAAGAATTTTGATTAATGAGACCTATATTTTCTTCACTTTCCATTATTTTTCTTCATTTTTCTCCTCACATGCAACCTTCACCTCCCTTTTCTCCTATTTTCCATTATTTTCATAAACAAAAAGGCCAATTAATGCCTCATGCATTTCCAATGCCTTTTCCTTTGCCTTTTCCAATTTCCTTTAGACATAATAAACCGAATGAACACCTGCTAGGATGTTTTTCCCCAACATTCAGCTTGGAATAAGTGTCCCATCAACCCTGGTTATTATCTCTAGCTTCTATTACATGGAATTTTCACCAGGGCTGTTACAACATCTTGTAGTTACACAAAATCTTACCAGTATGTAGGCTCCTAACTGTGATAGGATACCGCCTTTGGTTTCTCCAGCTCCTACACGTTGTTTAGGTGGTGCGGTGTACCTATGGTGTTGTCTACACGTTGTGTAGGTGGTGCTATGTACATGTGGTGTTGTGTATAGGTGGTGGTATTATACATGTGGTATTTTGTACATATTATTTTGTGTATATGTGCTATTGTGTTACAGGTATTATGTAGTCATTGTATCACGACATGTGTATTCATTGTGTTGTAATTTGTGTATGCATATGTATTGTATTGTACACCAGATCATATTAGGGGAATTTTGAGGTCTAAAATGGGCCTCCTAAGAAAAATGTACAAAAAAAATAATATTTATAACAACTAATAGGATTCAAGATGATGATGTCAACCATGGGGGATGATTTACCATTTTTTAAATAAAAGGGTAAAAATATTAAAAAATAATAAAATAATAAAACTACTTTTTCAACTCGTATTTTCAACTTATCTCCCAAAAATTTTACTCAAATTTCGAGTGGGAGTACTCGTTGGATGCAAAATTTAATTCCTCATCCAAGGAGTACCCATGTTGCATACTTTCGATGAACTCTACTACATGAAAAATGAGAAATACATAAAAACATGTGATTACAATCACGTTTTTTTATGTATTTCTCATTTTTCATGTAGTAGGACCCATTGAAAGTATGCAACATGGGTACTCCTTGGATGAGGAATTAAATTTTGCATCCAACGAGCACTCCCACTCGAAATTTGAGTAAAAACTTTGGGAGATAAGTTGAAAATATGAGTTGAAAAAGTAGTTTTTTCACTTTTCCTTCTAAAATTTGATGATGTCATCAAATCTTATTTGATTTTTTCCACTATTATTTTATAATTTCCTTAGGAGGCCCATTTTAGACCTCAAAATTCCCCTAATGTAGGAGTATGTATTGTGTTGTGTTGTACATCGAGTGTTGGTGTATGTGTAATGATGTATACTGAGTGTGGGTGTATTTATTGTGTGGTGTCATATGCTGTGTGTGGTGTATGTGTGTGGTGTACACTATGGGTTTGTGTACATGGTTGAGGAAAAGAGAAGGCACTGGGTGCTTGCCGGGTTCTGTAAACAATTCAATGTGTCTACGAAAAGGACAAAGAACAAAAGGTAGAAGAAAAGAACCAATTGAAGGATAAGTATCAATATTTTGTTTTAGTTTTGATTATGCATGTGATCTATGGTTTTGATTTATGACGATCGAGTTTTGAGCTAACCGGAGTTGATATATTTATACATGATGATTTGATCAAAGAGCTAGTTTGACTTGTTGTGATAGGAAGTAAGCAGACTTGCAGGTGTACCTTATTTATGAGCTACCAATGAGGTATGATTTGAATTTATTTTAATTCATTTTGAATTTAATGAAAATTATGTGCTTGGTACAGGAAAGGATGGAAATGCCTGGTTTGGGTGGTTGAAACTAACTGTAAGGATTAGCAGCTAAATGAAAGGAATTGGAGCATGCAACAATATGCTGTTAAAGCACTTCAGGAGCAGGGCCATTGTGGGAAAGTGCTACCTAATAGAGTCCATTTATTTCCATGAACATGATATGATTGGTATGATGGTTTTGAGGCAGGGATATGCCTTGGTTTTTGGACCTTCTTATGCGAGGAAACCTTGCAAAGGGAGGAGTCACCCGAGGGAATATGTAGTAGAGAAGGGGATTCCCATGGAACTTGGAAGGTGTGTGAATGCACGAAAGGGGGTGACTGGATTTCCTGAGGGACTGTGTAGAATATAAGGGAAGGCTGGGGAATACATTTATTTTTTTCATTAGCATTACCAGATGGAATCAAAAGAATATTGGGAGTGTGCCTAGGAACAATGAGCTGGTCATTGTTCATTGAGAGGACAAGTTGCGCAGGTCCACAGGGAAAATTTTAAGGATGGAAAATTATCTTGGACTTTAAAAACATTGAAGAATCTCACTAGTCCCTAATAATTTTTATTGATATATTTGTAAAATTATTCAAATTTATAATGATTTTATATATATTTTCTATATAATGTTGGAAATTTTTGAGGTAAAATATTTTTATATTGTGAAATTTTGTTAGATAATTTTTAGAAAAAAAGGAAATTGGAGAAATTTTTTTTGGAAAAATCATGGAAAATTAGCCCAGTTGTGAATATTAGCCCCTAAAATTTTCCTTGGTGCAGGATCATAGCATTGGACATTGAATTCCAGTTTGAATTTGGTAGTTGATTCTAGAGTTCCTGGGAAAGAGCTGAATCCTGGTACTAATTTGAGGGTCACGGGTGTGAGCCTCTGGGTTCCCTTGTTGCTGATGCAAACATCATATCCTTTTATTTTTTGTTCAAAGAAAATGTGGGTACGTACATGTGTATATTATTGTAAATACTGTAATGAGTTGTGTTATAAAGCTCCATAGATAGTATGATTAATAATTATTTTTTGGTTGAATAAAATGTGCACGAGTATATATGTTGGTTTGATTGTAAATACCATAATGAGTTGTGTTATAAAGCTCCAGTAAACATTATGATTGTCATGTTTTCAACAGTGGTCATTGTCAATAATGCAATGAGTTGGGTTATAAAGCTCCATGGGTTGTACATTTTGTTTTCAACAGTTTTCTAGTCATAGGTATCATAGAACATTGAGGACAGGGTTCTGTAACAACCCTGGTTAGAAATTCATGTAAAAAAAATATAAGACCAAGGTCATGGGACACGTATTCCAAGCCGAATGGTGGTCAAAAAATCCTAGTGGGTGTCACTTTTGGTTATTATGGCTAAGGAAATTGGCAAAGGCATTGGTAAAGGAAAGAGGCATTTATTGGAATTTTATTTATGAAAAAACAGAAAATGGGAGAAAAGGAAGGTGAAAGGCCACAAATTTACATGAGGAGGAAATTGAAGGAAAATAGAGGAAAATGAAGAAAATAAAGGCCTCAATGATAAAAAGGTTTATGAGGATGAGTTCATGGATTTGGTCAGTTCAGTATTTGGCAGTCTCTTCTATTCTCTCACTCTCTCATACTCTTACACACTTAGAGTATTCTTGGATCACTTTGGAAAACATTTGATTTGGAGAAAGAAGGCAAAGGAAAACCAAGAAAGCACAAGGGGACAATGAGATCAACAAATAAAACTGTATTTCTTTGCAGGTATCGAGTTGCATGCATGTTTTCCTTTCTATTTTTGGCATGAATTGTGTATGCATGTGGTTATTTGGTCATGATATGTCATTGACATGGATGATTTCCTGAATTTATGGTGGTTTTTCCAGCCTTTACATTTTCTGGATACCATGGTGTTATGGGTTTTCCCATTTTTTTTATGATTGGTGCTCATGTTCCTTATGGTTTTGGGTTGATTTATTAGTTCCTCGAGATTTGGATGGAAAAACGCTCTAGAAACCCTTAAAAAACTTGGGTTGAGTTACTATTCCTGGAATCCTTGGTTGGAAAAACACTCTAGAGCCCTTAGTGGGTTGAGTTACTAGTCACAGATCCTTGGTTGGACAAATGATTTGGATCCTTTCCATAGCTGTGGGTTGAGTTACTACTCCTGGATCCAGGTTGGAACAAACACTCTACAACCCTAGACAACTTAGGTAGAGACCAATATGGTGATATTTAATTATGTCCGACCGTGAGGTGGAATCAGTTGTTGAGGGTTGAGGTGGTTTGGCCTCTAGAAGCTTTGGATTGGTCTTGGTTGCTTTATTCTATGAGATCCCACATTCACGCTTGAAATATGGCATGAGGGTGATTGGTTGAAATAAAGATTTTTTTTAGCCCAATCTATGGTCGGTTGGTATGTGTAAGTTCTTGAATTAGTTGGCATTTTCATATTTTAACAAGAGGTATATTGTGAACTACAGGAATCTGTAGCAGTTATGATGGTGATATTATCGATGAGTTGCCATGGTTTATATGTTGGTTATTACTTGGTTTATATGTTGGTTATACGATGTATATTATCTATGGACCTTGCCATGTTTGATGAATATATGAATGGTTGATGAATGCATGGACTAAAAAATGTTATTGTAGCTATTATGAGAGGGTATTAGTTCTTCTTGGTGAATCTCAAATAAGTCTCAGACCCTTATGTTCAAATATGCATTCATGACCTATAGATTACATGTATGCCATGTGTTTGACGGAATTACTATCATGGTTAGGCTTGGTTAGGTCAAGTCCTTGACCAAGTTTTGTGTTAAAGGATTTGTATTTGTGTCATTTATTATTTTGGAAAGTCTCATCAAGTTTTGGGCAGTAATTTTGAGTCTAGCCTTGAAAGGTGCCACAAATTTCACAATTGCAGGCACAAAACTGGGAAATTGGGCCCACAGTCTCTCCTTTGCAGGCTTATGCATGCGACTCGAGGCCTAAAGTCACATGGATGTAGGCTTGTGAATGCGACTAGGAGTTAAATTTAGTGAAAAATAAGGCTAGCTCAGGGTTAGGGTACATGGATTGGTTGTTTACCTCCTCAGGGTCTTGTAGCTCCTGAGGAAGGTCAGTAAGTTTCTATTTGTCGACCCCACTTTCTTAATTGTATCTAGGAGTTCGTCTCATATCATATTAAGTATTCATCAGATGTTTACCTTAGTAGACTGATGAACATGGGTAAATGTGGGAGGAGGGAATTACAGATTAAATCACATACATCACCTGAAACATATATTCAAGTGATGTCGAAAGTATGGGATTTCTCTTAATCCCGAGAAGAGAATATTCAATGTGTCCGAAGGGATTCTACTAGGGCACATCATTCCAAAAAGAAAAATTAATATTGACCCTGAGAGGGTCATACCTATTGCACATATCCCATTCTTAGTGAATAAGAAATCCATGCAATATTTCTTAGGGAAAATTAATTTCCTGAGAAAATTCATTTCTGATTATGCTCAAATAGTCAAGATTATACAGGGGATGATTAAAAAAGATGCATTATAAAAATGGGATAAATGGGAGAAGGACGCATTCACTTAGATCAAGCAGGCTATTGCAGATGCACCAACACTATTTATTATAGACTATGGCAAGGATTTACTGCTCTATACTTTTGCTTTAGATTCATCAATTGTAACCATGTTGACTTAGAAGGATATTGAATGAAATGAAAGACTATCTCTTTTATGATTTCTAGTCTACAAGGTACATAATTAAATTATCATGCCATTGAAAAACACACATATGTTACATGCAAGGCAGTTAAATAATTTAGGCCCTATTTATTAAAAGTTCACACAATCATCTTTGTACCTCATCTAGCAGTAAGAACGTTGTTCGTGTAGTAGGAACTGGGTGAGAAGAGGGATAATTGGATGACCCCTATACAAGAACATTATATGGAATTCATGCCAGTTCATGTCATAAAGGGTCATGGCCTATGTAAACTAGCAGCCAAAGCAAGAGATTCTTCCAAGCAAGATCTTTCAAGTTGGGAGCAAGAGATAGAAATGTACAAAATTGAGCATGTTCCTTAGTCCATGTCTATAGCGACATGATATGAATATTTACGAAAATTTCCTGAGCATGATATGCAATATATATATATATATATATATATTACTAGGTTATGTCATTCTTGGCATGACTAGCATGCCTTGGGTTGAGTAGGCCTGACCCTGGGTCATCTGGGTTGTAAAAATCACTAGGAGATTGCACCCATATTGGGCCACACAAGCCATTAGCATCATTGGATTTTTAGCCATCGAATTTCAAACAAGCGACCTTTACACCAAAGAATGTCTTCACAGAACACCCTACCACTATCTATATTACTGTTGGACTATGATTTCAAATATTTATTAAAGTAAAAGAATCAACGATAATATTTGTTGAGTTTTGTTAATGTAATAAAGTTTAAGTCAAGTCCCACTAGCAGAACCAGTTGAGGATGGGCCTTGTCAGCCACGAAACCCAAGATCAAACCTCACTGGGGGTGGGGGTGGTTGCGCCTTGTGCTAGGGGGAGGAGACATGCTAAAATATCTAGTCATCAAAGGGTTGGTGCGATCCCCGGGTGGCTTTAACAGATTAGATGCCCCTGGGTCACAACTCAAGTTCATGCGATCCCTCGGTGACTTTGACGGATTAGATGCCCCTGGGTCATGACTCGAGTTGGTGTGATTCGTGGATGACTTTGATAAATTATATGCACTTAGGTCATAACTCCTCAAGCCACAAGTCAAGCCTGAAAAATCACAAACAACTTAAAAAACAAAAAAAATATAATAAAAATTAAAACTAAAAATAATAATTATAAAACATTAAAAATAACTATTATATTAAATATCAAAATGTCATAACTTAAATGTTTATAACTTAAATGTCATAACTTAAGTCCAAACATCATAAATATATTTCAAAAAAGTAAATACTATATATTTTCTATAAATAATATGTTCCATTTTATTTTAATTATAATAACCAATATCTAATGACATATCTTCCATAATTACATATTAATAATAGTTTGGATAATATTTACTTATATAAAATGTGTGAATATTATTTTTACAATACTATTTTTTACTTAATTTTATATTAATAATCAAACTATTTACTAAAGTCTTAATTAAAATTAAAAATAATAAAATTAATTTAAAATATATACTATTTTATTATAAATAAAATAATTTCAAATCATAATTTTAAATAAAATTATATTTACATAATATATATTTTTTATTTAATAGGTAAGAAAGTATTATTATTAATTATAAAAATTAGTAATTATAATTAAATTAAATATAACAAATTTTATTTAATAAATAAGAAAGTATTATTATTAATTATAAAAATTAGTAATTATAATTAAATTAAATATAACAAATTTTATTTAATAAATAAAAAATATTATTATTAATTATAAAAATTAGTAATTATAATTAAATTAAATATAACAAAATTTAGTTATAAATATAATCCAGCCAAAATTACTATTGACGATCCTATCTAGATGCAAGTGTTGGGTACATGAGAGATATATAAATTGCCAAAGTGTGCATTATATTGGAAATGATTATCATTATGACCATTATTGGTTGGGTTATAGGATAATATATGAGGTTGGATAGTATATCCCTAGTGTTAAATTTAAACAAATTTAAATCTAACTATCGGCATATACTGTCCAACCGACATTTATTATCTTATAGCCCAAGAAATATGCATAGTAACACGGGTGTCACTCTCAGCCAAGAGTAGGTACCCCATGCTCCCCCGCTCTTAGGAGCTTGGGAGCTGGTAGGAAACTTTACAAAATTGCCGGGAGCTTCAAATGGTAATTTGGAGCTTTTCGAGAGCTTCACTACAACAAATTTTGATGTTTCAGTTACTTTTTTTAAGTAGATTTTCACCTTTCTAGTACCTGTTTTGAGTAGAGAGGGTACCATTCGGGCACATGGGCTCTATAAAGCGACAGAGCTGTGGGGATGTAGCAAAAGTTTCAATAAAATTTAGATAGTTGCCAGTCATTCCTTGGCAGCGTTGCAAATCTTGAAGTTCAAAAATTGCAAATAAGTCTACTTTCTTGAAGTATATCTTGAAGCTTTAATGATAAGATTCAACAAATTACAATGATGGTCAGAAAGAGAAAGAGTGGCTTGTTAGTAAGTTTCATTTTATAAATTTCCAAACTTAAATTTCGAAATTGAATAGAATATAGTGTTGCATGAAATCACATAATAATCAAGTAATAATAGCCTTTTTTTTTAGTTTAGGAGCTCTGCATGTTTCTTTGCTGGCAAGGAATTTCATTGGCAAGTTGTTGATGGATTGATATTTTGATTTTTTCTGGTTTTTCAAAGTTCAATCTTTTACATATTTCATTGCAAGATGGAATTTAATTGGCAAGTTTTGGATGGAAATAAATAAATTATTTTTATTTTTATTTTTAATATATATTAAATTTTAATATATTATATTATTGTTGTTTCCAACTTGATGTTTCTTGTAAATTTAGGAAAAGCTTCTAGCAGTATCAGATACTCGTTCCTAACACCTAAAATACCGGCGTACCTGAAATACCCACGTACTTGAAACTCATGCAACATAAAAAAATATATATAACCATGAAAATACATTAGCCATTTATTAACTATACAATCCACATTCTAGTGTGTGGTACATCAGAAATATGTGCACTACATGGTAAATAAATGAATCTGAAATTGCATTGGGAGTTCAATATATATAACCATGAAAATACATTAGCATTTATTAACTATACAATCCACATTCTAGTGTGTGGTACATCAGAAATATGTGCACTACATGGTAAATAAATGAATCTGAAATTGCAATATGAGAACTCCCACTTAACTTGAACTCTAGACAAGGTCACATTAAGCAAGAATTTAGAATCAGTAATGTAGTGTCCACAGCGTTTCGCATTTCTTAAATACATAGGTAACGTTTGGCCATCCGAAACTGCCCATGGTATTTGGCATAAGGCATTTTTTTGTTAACAATTATGATGATTAACAATTTATGAGAAATAGAAAATGCCCATTCTCATTTGCTTTAATTGAAAACTAATTTATTCTTTTATTTATCCACTATATATATAAAATCTGGTAGGTGGATTTGTTAATAAACACTTATAACTATTAACGGTTAGAAAACACGTGTTCTCATTCATGCTCCTTTACGGAAACGCATGCCCTCCTATTCGAATTGTACATGACTAAGCAAGTTTATTTTTACTGTCGTAACATTCGCTCGCTTGAAAACGATATCGTATATGACTAAGCAATTCTAATTGTTCTAGTGTTACAATTAGGAAAATTTATATTGGCCAGATTTCAATTTCATTTAACATGTGCATGTTTTTGTTTATCTATTATATTGGGCAGATTTCAATTTCATTTAACAGGTGTTGGTTTTCATTTAACTATTTGATGCAATTCTCACTAATACATGTTTATGTTTATGTTTTTGTTTGTACTAGGTATGTGTTTATATTCTCACAATCCATAAATTAGTTTGAGTAATGAGTTCTATTGATTATTATAAATTTTATGATTATAATAATAATAATAAAATATTTCTTTTTAACACAATAAAAATTTAATTAATGGTATTTTAAAGTTTAATATTATAGTTTATATGTTTAATATTTCATTCAAAGAATTCAATTATATATGTGAAGATGGATGAACCATTTTGTAATTTTATATTGATCGCATAAAAGATTAAATATAATATAGATAGAAACCCATTTTTGGATTGTGTGATTTAAATTGTATCCTCAAGTAAAATTATATTTAAAACGCATGTTGTGGTTCATGCTATAGTATTAGTTTGATATTAAGTTTATGTTATATTAATATTTAATATATCTTTTAATATCAAGTTGAGGCTTAATGTTAAATATAATATTAGATTTAAATTATACCATTCTATTTACCCTCAGAGAGATTGTATTTATAAGGACATGTAGTTGTAGTTTATGATAACACCGACAACTACATGTGAATCTGCTATTGCAATATTGTTTTCAAACGGAGTTTTGGGGTGTGAGAGAAACTCTCAATTGTAAGGTGGCTAGGGTAAGGTTAGTGGTGGAGGCTTGAAAGCAGGTGGTTTTCATTTTCATTTAAAAAATAAGGTTTGTCTTAAATGGTTTATAAAGAAAACAAACTCTTCTTCGTTTTTGAATTAAATTCTTCCCTTCATCTTGACGATTTTCCCAATTCATTTTGTTCTTTTCTATTAAAAATGAAAAAGGCTACACTGACATTTGTTATGTAAACTCAGATGTAGTCTATCCAGATGTTAAATTTAAACGTTGCTCTTAAGTTCATCTTGGATTTTTTAATATCCAATACAGGAGATAACTATACCACTACAAGGTATCAAAAAGTGAAAATATCAATTTGCTCGGTGGTTCCGTCTATGGCAAATACTTTGCCGGCCTTGGGGCTTAGTTATTATACTACCTAGCCATTTATTTTCTTTACTATATAATTTTTTTATGGTAATTAAATTTTTGACGAAATGTGTTTGTTCGTAAAATAAAGATAATTATTCTATTTTCATAAAAAATTGGGACAACTATCTTAAAAATTTGTATGATTCTTCGGAAACTATGGGCACCACCTTAATTACTCCAATTAAAGAGGATGTATTCTTTCTTGATGACGTTGAGTCTCGTATTAATAAGCTTGCTGATGAGAAAGCTAAAGATATTGAAGGATACCAAGCTGAAATCCTTAAAATGGGAAGATCTATCCTCATTCCTTATCTCCAGAAGCTTCTCAATTTGGTTGTAATGCATGGCTTCCCTCAGCTTTGGACACAAAGTCTTATTGTGCCTATCTTTAAACATGGGGACAAAAGCGTTCCATCTAACTAAGAGACCATTATGATTAGCCACATCCTATCCAAGCTTTATGGGCTCATTTTGGAAAAGAAGCTTAGCCTTTGGCTTGAAAGCCAGGGAAAAAGAGCTAAAGGACAAGCCGCTTTTAGGAAATGTCACTCGACTATTAACCATCTTATCACTCTCAAAATCGTTGTGGAGAAATGTCGCAATAGTAAAGCTTATCTCTTCTGTCATTTTGTGGACCTTAGAAAAGCTTTCGACATTGTTCCTCGAGATAAAATTTGGGAGAGACTTAAAGAGATCATGGTCCCTCCTGAGTTGAGGATTGTTGCGATCTGTCTCTACAATATCGCCACTGCCAAGCTTAAGACCAATGAGGGATGGTCTAAAGATATTAAATGCAATATCAGAGTTAAGCAACTTTAGAATCTTCATGTCTACAGCTCCAAGATGGGTATCATAGTTAATACCGACAAGACCAAAGTCATGATCATTAAATCCGAAAAGATCACCCATGGTAGTTTCATGTATAATAACCAGTGCTTAGAGCAAGTTTCTTCTTATAAATATTTGAGCATTGACTTCCCTCATCAACTCAACTAGAATTATAGCACCGAGAAAAGGATTATTGGAGGCTGGAAAACTTATTATGAGTTTGAAAATAATTGTAAGTCGGTCGATATTCACATTTGGAGTAAAAATAAGTTCCTCTTTGAGACTCTCGCCACCCCTGTTGTCTTATAAGGATGTGAAGTCTGGGGTTGCAGTATATCCAGAGAGTCATGAAGGAAGATTGATATGATTCACAAGAAATTCATAACCTACAATCTAAAGATCAAGGGAAATACTCCCTATCCTATCCTCTTAATCGAAGTTGGTTTGTCCTCCATTGAAAGTACGATTACGTTTAGATATCTGATGTATAAGAAGAATATTTACAACATGGAAGCCAAAAGTCTCGCAAAAATTTCTTCTAACTATAGTCAAAACTGTCACATTCGCCTCAAGCATAGATGACATAAGGATGCCTAGTATTGGCTCAACCATTGGGGGATTAAGGAGGAGCTCAATATGGGAAGCAAAGATAGTGTCAAAAATACTATTACCTCCAAGTTTAAGGACAAGCTGTGGGAGGATTAGGAGATGGAGGGTAAAAAGAAGCTAAGATACTATAAGGAGGTGATCACCCCACCCTTGATAATCAGAATGATCTCTCTATGTTGACCAACACTAAGAAAAAATGAACATCGCTAGGATAAGAATGAGTTCCCATGAGATTCAGAGTGAGACAGGATGGTGGTCTATTCCCAAGACTCCCTAGAACGATAGAATTTGTCAGATTTGCGATACTAAGTAGGTGGAAGATGAAAACACTTCTTTTTAGATCTCCCAACTCTTACTCACATCCGCTCTCAATTCCCTAACATCTTCCACACTTCTAATCTTCTTGAACTATTAAGCCAACCCACCTATAGTGATCTTGGAGCGCTTATTTCCCTTCTCTTTGATCATAGAAACAAGTTTTTTAAGAATCAAACTTAGATTCTTTTTCCTTTCTTGAGGTCTGATAGACCGCATTGGTCTTAGTGAACGTTAATCATCATCATCATTTAATTTAAATTATATCATTCAATTTAAATTTGATTATTTTAGTATGACATATTTACAAGCACTCAATAAAGTTTATATTTACCAACGTTAATTCCTTAAGCAAGTTTATATTTATAAGCACATGTAATTGTGGTTCAACATTGTGAACAAGTGCATGATATAATATGTTTTATTAATATTATGCTTATTAATATTAAGTTTAAGTTATATTAATATTGATTTTTATAATATGATATATAAATGTATATTAGATTTAGTTTTAATAATAACAATATTTAAGTTCAAATTATATAAAATAAATTTTATTTTAAATTATTTTAAAATAATTTAATAATTTAATATTCTTTAAATATTAAATAATTATATTACTATTAATATTAAATTATAATATTAATAATTTAATGTAATTTGAAAATATAATATAATACAATAATGTTATTATTAACATTAATATCAATATTATTAACAATAATAATATTATTATTATCATTAATATTAATATTATTAAAAATAATATTAATCTTAATATTATTAAAAACATAGTATTAATGTGTTTATATTGTTATTATTAATGTTAATATCATTTATCGTAACATTATTACTATTATTAATGTTACTAATATGTTTATAGTGCTACTCACGCATGTTAACATTATAATATTTAAATAAAACTATGAAGAATTTAATATAACATTAATGGCACATTAATAATATATTAATCTACACATTTATAATGTCTTAACTATGCATTAAATTACACATTAACACATTTTAATTATGATTGACTATTGTTGGCATGGTCAACAATAGTCAACTTCACATGGTGAATGACAATTACCACGAGCATCATGCCCTATATGTAGGTGACCCATAGCCAACCATAATAAACAATATTGAACCATAATATATGGACATGGTTTACCATGAATGCGTATAATGGATGGTGAGGGTTAAGTATCGTTAAACCATGGTTGACCATCAACAACCACCATCACAATGGTAACTATAGTCAAATCATAGTCAACTATAGAGAAACCATTGTGAAAATATGATTAAGCATAGTCAAACTGTATTCAAACCATGCTCAACTATAGTAAATCATATCCAAATGTGGTTCAACATGGTGAAACATTGGAAAACTATATTCAAACCATAGTCTAACCAAAATCAACTTTGGTAAACCATAACCAAACCATAGTAAAAACATATTCAAACCTTTCTCAACCATAATATAACCATAGACAAAACATAGTCAATGATGATTAATAACAGCCACACATGGTCAACCATAGTCTTACCACAATCAACCATCATCAACTATGATGAGCATGGTTGCCTATAGTTAACTACGATTGATGATATTTAACTATGGTCAACATGTTCAACCATTTTCAACATAGTTAACTCTAGGTAGCATGGTTGACCATCATCAACCATCATCAATCATGTTCAACCATGGATATCTTAGTTCAATCATGGTCAATCATAGCAATATTTGGTCATTCATGGTCAATAATAGTAATCTTTGGTCAATCATGGTCAACATAATAAGCATTTGAAAGCCATGATGGTTGAAACTTTTTTTTACTATTCCAACATGATAATATTAAACCCTAATATTAAATAAACCAAAGAGACTAATAAACCCAAGGGATTATTGATATTATAAACCCAAGGGAATAATAATATTATAAACTTAAGGGATTAATAAACCAAAAGGAATAATATTATAAACCCAAGGGAATATATTAAACCCCAAGAATTATATTATAAGCCCAAGTGATTATAAACCGTAGGATTAACATTATAAACTCAAGGGAGTAAAAAACCCAACGATTAATATTAGAAACCCTACAATTATAAACCTTAAAATTATAAACCGTAAATCCAATATTATAAACATGAATATAAGCCCTAATTTACTCAATGTTGTAATGCAACATTGAATAAATTGCAATGTAATGTATCATTGTGGAAACAATTGTTACAATGCTTGTCACATTGCGATGATACTTGAGACACTATGCCGTTGGATAGACTTATGCACCATTCCATCATCACAATATTAAATCCTAATATTAAACCAAATATTATAATCCCTAACATTATATAGCCCAACATAATAAACCCTAAAATTAATATTACAATCATTAGGATTGATATTATAAACCCTATGATAAATATTATAAACCATATGATTGTTATTATAAATGATACAATTAATATTATAAAGCCTTGCATTAATATTACAAACCTTAAGATTATAAAACCCAATATTAAACCCTCACACTAAACGCCATATTATAAACCCAAAATTAAAAACCCCAATATTAAGCCCTAATATTGAAAAGCCATATTAGAAACCATAATGCTATAAACCCTAAAAATCCCTAAAAATGAAATCAACCTTTAAAAACTATAATCACAAACATTGTCATGTTGCGACAAACATTGTCACAATGTCACAATAAATTACAATTTATATCAACAACGTTTGCTAATGTGATTGTGCTAGGGTTTATAACATTTGGGGTCTACAATATGAGTATAATATTGAGTGTTTAATATATAGGGTTTATAATATTAGGGTCTAATATATAGAGTTTATAATTTATATGATTTAAAATATTAAGGCCTATAATATTAGGGTTTAATATATGTGTTTATAGAGTTTAATATCTTATTTTAGGATGGATAAACAAGAGATAACAAAGAGATTGTAAGATAATTTAGCTTTTGCTTGCATTGATTTCTATGGATTCCTTTGAAAATATACATTTATGGATTGAAATATTTAAATACCATGGTCTTCTTAGAGACTTTTATGGTTAAACGATATTTTGCATTCAATTTAACATTAGGTATATGATGTTACATGTTAATGGAAAGCATTAAGGTTTATTTATTCCATCCTAAGGTCAGTCTCAAGTCTCAAAGTCTCTTTCTTCCATCCAATTTTCACAAGTCGACTCCTTGTAATTCAATTAGTTGGATTTATACTTTATTTTTCTTCCTATTTTATTTTTACTTTTTTTAATTACCTATAACTTTCGCTTGGTAGAGGCATCATACATGACCATGCAGGTTTAATTATTCTAATGTTACAACTATGAAAATTCACATTTTATATTTTCTGAGATTTCAATTTCATTTAACAGGTGTGGGTTTTTGTTTACGTATGATATTGGGCATACTTCAATTTCATTTAACAGGTCTTGGTTTTAGGGTTTATAGTATTAGGGTTTCTAATGTTGGGTTTATAATATTGGGATATTGTGTTTAATATTGGATATATAATATTAGGGTTTAATATTGTGTTTATAATATGGGAGTTTTTAATTTTGGGTTTAAAATATTGCATTTAGCGTGAGGGTTTAATACTGAGTTTTATAAGGCTTAGGGTTTCGTAATATTAATGCAAGGGTTTATAATATTAATTTTAGCAGTTGTAATATTAATCTTACGGTTTATTATATTTATTGTAGGGTTTATAATATCAATCACAATGATTATAATATTAATATCAGGGTTTATAATTTCAGGCTATATAATGTTAGGGTTTACAATCTTTGGTTTAATATTAAGGTTTAGTATTGTGATGATGGAATGGTGTGGAGATCTATCCAACATTGTAGTCTATCAAGCATCATCACAATGCAATAAGTAGCGTGACAATAATTGTCACAATTATATATTACATTTCAATTTATTCAATGTCGCATTACGACATTGAATAAATTAGGGTTTATATTTAGTTTTGTAATATTGGATTTATGGATTATGATTTTAAGGTTTATAATGGTAGGGTTTATAATATTAATCCTAGGGTTTTTTATTCGTTTAGATTTATAATATTAATCATAGGGTTTATTATTCCCTTGAGTTTATAATATTACTAGTCCCATGGGTTTATAATATCAATAACAATCCCTTCTATTTATTTAATATTAGAGTTTAATATTGCAATGTTTGAAGGATACAAAATGTGTCTAGTGTCGTATAGTGATGAACATTGTCTCAATGCGACAATCAAACTTGCAATGGTTGTTGCAATGTTACATTCCAAAATTGGGATTTAATATAAGGGTTTATAATGTTGGGGTATATAATAGTGTTTAATATTGGTTTTAAGATTGTTAGGGTTTACTATTCTGTTTATAATAATGTGTTTAGTATGAGGCTTTGAAATATTATGTTTTTAATATTGAGTTGAATATTAAGCTTTATAATATTCAAGTTTGTAATTCTGATGCAATGGTTTATAATATTAACTTTAGCATTTAGAATATTAATCCTATGGTATATAATATTTTTTTGTTAAGGTTTATAATATTAATCCTAGGGATTATAATATTTCTTCGGAGTATAATATTAATCCTAGAGATTATGATATTAACCCTAATTTATTCAATGTCACATAATGACATTGAATAAAATAGGTTTATATTATGGTATGTAATATTGGGTTTAGGTTTATAATCTTACGATTTTTAATCACATGATTTATAATATTTATCCTAGGGTTTACTATTATTTTCTTGGATTTGTTATCCCTTGGGTTTATTAATCCCCTGAGTTTATAATATTAATAATCCCTTGAGTTTATTAATCCCTTTGGTTTGTAATATCAATAATCTATTGGGTTTTTCAATCCCTAGTTGAATGATGTGAATGAAATATCTTACAATACCACAACCAAACTGACATAATATAAAACTAGTTGAATATTGTGAATTCTAAGGGTTTATTAATATTATGGTTTAATATTGTCATGCTTGAATGACATAGAAATGTGTCCAACATCGCATTGTGACAAACATGGTCTCAATGTGACAATCAATCTGACAATGATTGTCGCAATGTTACATTGCATTGCAATTTATTCAATGTTGCATTGCCACATTACAAAATTGGGATTTAATATAAGGGTTTATAATATTAGGGTTTAATATTGGGTTTATCTAATATTAAGTTTCTATGATTGTGTTTAATATTTTGTTTATAATATTAGGGTTTAATACTTGGTTTATATTATTGGGGCTTATATTATTAGGGTTTTTAATATTCAGTTTCTAATATTGCATTTAGTATGAAAGTTTTAAATGTTGGGTTTTTAATATTAGAGTTTAATATTGGGTTTTATAATCTTAATGTTTGTAATGGAAGAGTTTATAATATTAATATTAACATTTATAATATTAACCATACAATTTATAATATTTATCGTAGGGTTTATAATACTATTATTAGGGATTATAATATTAATCTTAGGGTTTATAATGTTGGACTTTATAATTTCAGGCTTTATAATGTTAGGGTTTATATTATTTGGTTTAATATTAAGGTTTATTATTATGATGTTGTAATGAAGCAAAAGAGTATCCAACATCGTACTGTCACAAGAATCATCCCAATGCAACAAGGAGTGTGAAAATCATTTTCACAATGATAAATTACATTGTAATATGGATTCCCAGAAGGAAGGCGTGACATGAAATATGTATTCCAAAGGCTGACTACAAGTAGGTAGAGGAGTATATTGCCCTTGCTTCTTGATTGTTAGTTTGGAAATGCCGCAGGAAGTGTAGGATCTGATGTACTTCCCAACATCCTATCGAAGGTTCGGCCAATAAAAATAATTCTGCAACAATGCCACTGTTTTCTCTACTCTGAAATTTTCAGCGACCCGACTATACTGCACCTTCCCAACCATTTTTTCATGCTCACTTGAAGGAACACAGAGGTGTCCTAGGTGACATAAAAATGTGCCATGGATATGAAAATCCATAAATTGCTTTCCTTCTTGGAGAATATACTACGTGTTTTTGAATTCTGGATGACTCTTGTAAAGATGCGGTCATCACGAAGTCTTGTGCCCACAAGAGTCGATCATATTTGTCAGTGCAATGACTGGTGATCGGCCAAGATAGTCTGCAACATTATTGGCGTTGCCATTCTTGTACTTGATGTTCAAATGGAATAATTCTATATATGTGGACCATTTCTAATGGAAATTGTTCTACAAATTTCCTTGTGTCTATATGAACTGTAAGGGTCGTTTGTTTGTGTGGATGGTTATTTCCTTCCCCAGAATGTAATGTTTCCATTGCCGCTAGGCTTGTACAATGGAATACATCTCTTTGTCATACGTGGGATACTTTCGAACTTTATCTGAAAGTGTCTCACTGTGATATGCCATCAGATGCCCATGTTGGGTAAGATATGTACTAATAGGATAGTCGAAGGCATCTATATCAATTTCAAATGGTTGTTGTAGGTTTGGAAATATGAGCGTTGGTGCAGAGTAGAGGTGTTGCTTCAAATAAAAAAAAACCTTTTGTTGGGATTCAAACCAAAAGAAATTTTCTTTCGCCCCATCCTTGGTGACTTCACTCAGAGGAAAAGTGATATGAGAGAATCCCAACATGAACCTACGATAAAAATTAGCAAGGCCTAGAAAGATGCGGAGCTTTGTCAAAGTGATTGGGGTTGGCCAATCCCGAATAACTTATATCTTGTCTGGATCCACATGAACAACTCACTCATCAATGATGTACCCTAGATATTGAACCTGGGTCATACCAAAAGTGCATTTCTCTAAATTGGTACATAATTTGTGTTGTCACAGGGCTTCGAGGGCTTGTCAGATATGGTGATTGTGCTCTTTCGAGCTCTGACTAAAGATTAGGATTTTGTCGAGGTACACTACCACGAATGATTCAGTGAAGGCCTGTAAGATGTCTTCCATCAACTGCATGAAGTTTGCAGGGGCATTCGTCAACCCGAAAGGCATGAACAATCATTCGAAAAGGCCCTCCTTATATTTGAAGCTGGTATTCCATACATCAGAGGGTTCAATAGGTACCTGGTGATAACCGGAATTCAAGTCAATCTCGCTGAAGTATTTGGAACCCTTTAGCTGATCTAGAAGGTCATCAATTTATGGGATTGGATAACTATTCCAAACAATGATCTTATTCAGTGCCCGATAGTCAATACAAAGCCTCTAGGATCCATCCTTCTTCTATACCAACATGATCGAGATTCCATAGGGTGATGACATCGGCCTGATGTTCCCTTTTTGAAAAAGCTACTGATTCTTCCTTTTGATCTTGCTGTTCTCTAGAACAAAGCATCGGTATATTGGTCTATTGGGTAGCGAGATGCATGGGTTCAGGTCAATGAAGTGCTTGACTTGACAGTGTAGGGGTACCCCTATGGGTGAGGTGAAGATCTCCTTGTACTCCTCTATGATCGTGTTCATTTTTTGCTATTGTGTGGATGATCCATTACTAGAGACCATGGAGGTGGTCACAATATTCTTCTTTCCCTGAGGGAGAATCACAAGGAAGAAAAAATTCGTCATCTAAGAAATTGTCTTACTGGAATTCTTTGTAGAGATCAAAGAGATGGTGGTAGGTGGTGCTACCTTCATTATCTTATACAACTTATTTCCAAAAGTAGTAGTAAAAGTGTGAGGCCTAGACTCATACAAAACATGATGCTTCAACAAGTATGGTTGGAATAATAATACATCACAAATGTCAAGAGGTGAAACATCACACAATACCTCATTTGTGAAGGGCTTGCTACTATAATGGAGGCATGAATGTTGGTTGATGCAGAGATCTCATCCTTGGTGAATCCACCCAATGGTGTATGGCTACAGGTGTTGTGTGGTCGGTAAGCCCAGCCACTTCAAGACATCTGTTGAAATGAGGTTCTTTTGGCTCATGTTGTTCACAATAAACTATAGAGGGGAACACTTCACCCACATATGTGAGTGGAAGAGGTGCCCCCCCCACCCCCCCCTCCCTCTGGATCTTCAGACTCAATATTTGGATCTTGGAGGTGGAAACATTGGCACTAGGCTTCACATTAATAATATTCTTCCATTTTTCATTCCCCTTATTAGGTTTTAACTCAGAGTTGGAACATGCATCTAATTCAAAAGCCTTCATCTCGGCCACTAGTGAATTCTTGCCTTCATACTCACTCGTGTTGTCAGTGTGGTTCTTATGGAACTCACACCACATTCAACACATAGGCTCCTACCTGTAGAAGGATACAACCTTCTTTAGTTTTCTAGCTCCTACTGGAAGGAAGCTACAAAGCCCTTTCTGAAGAATGCTCCTTGTGGATTACTTTTTAGAATGTTTCAAACTTGATCCAATTCCAACATTAAAACCCAACAATGAAATCAACTACCCAATTACTAAACCAACTGAATCATAAAATCAATCACTCAATCTTAATCAATCATAACTAATCCATATCAGATCACATTAATGCACATTCATTCATAAGAATACCATACCATATAGTGTTCACTAAAGAAATCAAATCTTGTCACTGCAAACCCTGATCAATTATATTTCAGAAAGTATATGTTATTGTTCTAAATCATACTTGCGCATGTATGTGCTTACCCCGAACAAGACCTGCGTAGAGATCTCGAAACACTAATAACTAGATTTGAATAAAATTACCACTAAATCAATTACATGTTTAAATCATCACAGATCACTAAACAAAATACAAATCACCACACAGTAGTATCATCTCTAGTCAACATTCCATTCCATAATCAATTAAACCCCAACCAATACTGTCAAACAAAAATTATTATAATAAGTACTTCATTGACAGATAACAAAAAAACATAAAAAGACTTATCAAACATCATAAAAAACTCATACTGAAGAACCCTAGCATGCATACATAACTATTAAAAAGCACATCCATGTATGTACGAGCTTAAAAATTCTGAACTTTCACAGAATGTCTACCTGACTATCTAGAAGGAGATCTACGTATATACGCTACTTCTCAAGGCAAACCAACAGAGAGATATATACTCACTGAATCATGTCTTCAACGCAACCACAACACATACATCACAAACCTTACTGTCACACAGTCATGTCAGAGCATCATTATCACTGCAGATCTTAGAAATTTTCAACGAGAAAATCAAATAAGCACATATGATACCATACTTCAGATCTTTCAGATCTGCGTCTTTTCCTTTCTCCCTGGTGCACACCTGTTTTAGATCAAATCATTCATAGATAACACAAAACTTACGGGTGAGGTAGTTACCTACCCAAGCTCTCTAGGGGAGAACATGAAAAAATATCGAAAGAAATCCAAGAGGATAATTGGAACATGAGGCATGAAAGGAGAGCATTCAGAAGGAAATCTTCGATAGAAAATGAAAAAACTCTACATTTGGTTAGCTAGTGCAGTTAGTCACTAGCTTGGAAGTTCATAATCTAAAATTGGCTAAGTGTAGTTATGATTAGAAAATGTGGTTCTACCCTGTAAGCTACTATTGGTGTGAGGTTATATTGGGGGTAGATGCAGTGAGGAAGACTGGTATCTAGGTTTGGTGGAGTATTGTTACCCTAGTGGTTGGGGTTTGAGGTTGACGAAACCGACTTGAATTCAGATAAGTACCCTTAAAAAATTATATAATTTCTTTGGGTTTGATGATATATTTATAGAGTAATTCTTTAGTAGGAATATTACTTTTAATATAGCTAAGAAAGGGAGTTTGGAATAGTGGGGCCTGTATAAGCGAACAATTTATTCCAACGATTAAACTGTAGACCGAACCATGGTTCTATTATGAAATTGTGCATGTCGCAGGTGAAAAAGTAAATTATTTAAATATCTTAATAGATGTAAAGCCTGGGGAAGTGGGTTAGTCCCTGGCCTGTTGTTGTTAAGGCATCGGTTAAGGGAACAATTCCATTTTTGCAAGTTTAATCATAATAAAACTATGAATTGGTGTCATGTTAAACAAGTAATGTCAAATTGTAATAGAAGGTGAATAACATAGTAATATAGGGTTCTATAAAATGGAAGTTTAGTTTCCAGGTCTGGCCAAGGGATTGGAAATCCAGAAAAATTCCTTGTCTCACTAAAGTGGAGACCAACGGAAATTTTTACCAAGAATTGCATTAGAATGAAACGGGACACAAAATCAATACATGAGTTAATTAAAAGGGCAACTAGCACATGTAATTCTCGACAAAACAAATTTTTCATAAACAGAAATGTATTATCTTCATAATTCCCGTAATGATTTAACTTGAAACTGTTAACTGTAAAAAAATAAATAAGAACATACACTAAAATTGAGATTTCGAATGATTATTTACTTAGTAACTGAAAAAAGGTTGAACCCTTAGAAAGAAATGTATGTCAGTTGCAATAACCATCAATAATGAAATCCAATAAAACCTAAAGTAACAATTCCGAGTTACAGTCAAAATAATATGTAATATTTATAACAAGTGAGAGTCAAGCTCGGGATTAATAAAGACTAGCATATCAATTTCATTAACAAAAGAGTCGTCTGTATCATGCACCATCAATTTACAACCGGGGACTAATAAACCCTTAACACCTATAATTTTAACTGTAAGAACCTCACAAAGGAGTGATATCTAATAGAGACAAGACTATTTAACCTAACCCTCATAGCGTTTTTCCCATAAAATCGTTCGAAAATATTTATGTCTATACATCCCAACCGGAAGCTAAGAAAGAAAATACACACCTGGTACAACAGAAGAGATGTCAGACACTTCCTAGGAAGACAGAATAACCAGGTATGAACTGATTAAAGGCTTAGAGAAAATGTGCCTATAAAGAGTCAAAAAAATAGGGGTGATATTTTAATCTCCAACCTTATAACAATGAATAAATAGAGTAATTTTTTCCAATGAGTAGTAATGAGGAGGCCACATGCACGAGACTAACAACTTGATTGTTTAAGGAAACCCATGTCAAGGAAATTGCACCTACAATCAAATATCGCCAACACTTGAAATGTAAGGGAAAACCTAGTGTAAAGAACGTAAGCCCCAGCCGCTGGGTAAGTAAATATATACTTTCCATAACATAGGAGCTAGGATGTTGTTATCTCCTTGGGAGAAAAAACACAGAAAAGGATATTGTTGCATGGACAACTAGTCCAGCCATTTATAAGAGAAGTGAAAAATGAATGAAGAATTCCAAACAACTTTAGTAACAAATGAGACCATGGCTCGAAACCTTACGTGGTACTATATTCAACGCTTCTCCCCCTGTAGAAGAGCAAGAGGTTGATGGAACCTTGCTAAGAAATATGACATAACAACAAACCCTTATTGGTAGCAGAGAGTGAAAAAATGGAACGAGGGATGTGCAACTCAGGTTCAGAAGTGGGAGAGGGGTAGGTTAGTTTCTCTCTAACCTCCCAAATCAATCTGCACTATTCAATAAGCCAGGTTGGGGAGAACCACATCTCGAGAAGCTACATGCTAAATGGACGAACACAATGCATCCTTTAGAGAGTTTGGATATATGTGTTGATAGCAGGGTCGAGATGTCATAAATATAAATTAATGTAACCTTACCCATAGTCATATCATAGCATAGAAAAAACTTAATGAGGCATGGTGGGTTGGATAACCATTAGTTTACGGTCTACAAGTATATAGAGTATATATTTGTTATCACAATCGATTTATATTAATATTGCAATATATCTATGTAACAAAATGCTAAATAATTCTTAAAATCATATTTCTCAAAATTATGTCCAATTATGTCTAAATTCATTTAGCTCACATTTATTTTTATGTGTTTATTTTATTTTTTACAAATCTGTTATCTAACATTAAATTAACTCAAGAATATGATAAATGATAAAGGGACGTGAAATAATTAATTTTAAACCCAATAAATAGTTTTATGGTATGATGTCAAACTCAATAGTTTTATGGTATGATGTCAAATTATATCAAATCATGGATGCATGATTCAAATCACTTTCGAATTTTCTTTTAAATAATATAGTTTGACAGATTCTTTATTTTAATTTTTTTAATAAAAAATTGTTAATCAATTTGTGTAAACTATATATAAAGTAATTAAAGTAAATAAAAATAAAGCTTTTAAGCGTTTCACAAGTTTCATTTTATGTTTTGAACTATTTGGTGTTATTATTAGTGATATCAAGTCTTTTTTCTTTATTTGTCAAATGAATTTAAGAAACGAAAGGGTTGGGAGTTGTGCTAGGCTCCATTGGACATAAATACAAATAATAACAAAAATTAAGATAATGAAGATGGCTCGTAGTAGATATGTTAAATCTTCAATCCAGTCGTACAAAGTGCTCTACTCTCATTGGTGGTCCGACATATTGCACCAACCAACTTTAATACATTATTGGTGGAGACCAACCAACCATCGTGGAATTGGCAGTGGTTTTTTGTTTTTTTGTAATAAAGGCAGTGATTGAGGTCAATATTGAAGATATTGGTGGAGGCATTGCACCGTTTTTCCAACTTTAATACATTATTTCAGCATTTATTCAAGTAGCCACGATGAAGGTCGTCTTCCAGCCATGAAATGAAACTAAGTAAATCAATCAATCAATAAATCAATTATGGGTTCATTGACTTTTCATTATGTTCACAGACCAGCGAGTCAATAATTCACTTACCGTATGATATTAATATTTACAGTGAAGTTAAAATTATATTTCACAACATGTCAACAACAATGTTATACCAAAAGATATCTGGACTAATAATGCATAAAATTAATCATTTAAATTATCTTTCAACAACAATATTGTACTAAAAGATATCTTGACTAATAATATATAAATTTAATCATAAAAAATCGCTTCACTAATAATACATAAATGTACCTTTCGATAAATTATCTTTCAACAACATTATTGTACTAAAAAATATCTTGATTAATATTACATAAATTTAATCGTAAAAGATTTCTTCACTAATAATACATAAATAAATGTACCTTTAGACAGCATTGTTGTCCTAAGAAGATATTCTGACTAATAAATATATATGAATTTAACATCTTTTCAACACATAACAGATAAGAACATAATAAAAAATAAGCTTGAAAATTAAATTTACTGTCAATTGAATGGAATAAAAAATAAGCTTGAAAATTAAATTTACTGACAACTGAAACTCCTGGAAACCTTCCGCGAAATTGGTGGAAACCTTCAGATATGGTGTTAGAGGGTAGCCCATCATTGCATGCTATACATATCAGCTAGTTTGATCAAAGACGAAAATAATCCAATGGAGATCTTCCATGAAAGAAGACAATTTCACACCAACTTCTTGTTTTCACGACACAATGTCATGTACATAGTTTTGAAACTACCAATTTCTTTGTTTTGGTACCATAATGTAATAGATACAATGTCACAAACTGCACACCAACTCGTTACTTTCATAATGTACACAGTTACATAATACTAACATTCTAAATGTAATTCTTTAGCAATAGAATAATATTGACCATAACCAATAAACCCATTGCCCAGGATTACAATCTAACCATTTAACACATAAAACAAAGTTTTGCTCATATATTAAATAAAAATAAAAATAGTTTATGAGGAATTGCAGTAACATTCTTACACATTTAAAAAAAAATTCTGGTAAATATATTTTCCATTTTATTCGTTGTTATGACTCCCTTTGGACTACCCATAAGGTTATTTTTATTTACAATTAATTGAAATGGATGGAAATTAGACATCTGATAAAGAGAAAATTATACACTCTCTTGATGGTTATAGTAGCTTTAATTTAGCATGCAAATTATTTGCAAACACCCTTGCATATATTGCTATTTTCAATGTTAATTTCCACAAAATGCAATTGACAAAATAAGTACATTGTTCTTAACCATACACACTACATGTATTAATATCTAAAATATAAATTAATAATTTAGTTTTATCAATTATGTTAAATATCCCTAGTGTGATTGATTTTTAAGGGTATTGTTTTATAGAATGATCTATGTTTGAAACTCCATGATAGTTAAGAAAAGACACTTAAATTTTATTCATGTTTAAGAGTTAATGTGACCCAGACATGTTACAATGAGGCTTAAGGGACATTTTATTATTGAAAATTAAAGGAAAACCCTAAAAAAATAAAAACCTAACCCCAAAAGATGAAATTCCAAGAGTTTGTGGGACTCGTTGGGGTTAGTTGGGCAGGCAACTCCTTGAGGTCATAACCTGGTCACATGATCTCTGTTTGGTGCATACAATACCTCGTTGGAAAGATATCTTTTATTAATACAAGATTTTCTACCTATCCTTGCTTACAACAATGGGTCTGCTACGGACCTACAAGAAACACCATTTAGGGGGGCCAAAACAGCTCCAGAAGTTCAGGACCGAAAAAACTGCTAAAAATAGTATTTGCTGCAATAATCAAGGAAATAGATGAAACCAACTGGGGGTTTAGGTGGAATAGGTGGGTAGCCACCAATATCCACTTGGATCATCTTTACATGATATTTACATCAAGAGATAGATATTCCATTTATAAGAAAAACCGGAGACCTCAATAGTGAGGTAGAAAGACCATGATTGTCATCAGCAACCATCATATACCATAAAGGAACCTGAAATGTGAACATCTTCATCACCATCATGAAGTAGGATGTAGCATCAATATGAAATAGAATCAATATATGACCAATTATTTCAAGCGTCACCAAGAAACTTCAATATTACAGGACATAGAATTGAGCAACAACATCATCAACAATATCTTTATCATATCTCTTCATCAATGTCACAAAGAAATGAAAAATATCATCATTTAGCAAGTAGTGCTCAAGCAGCTACAATTCCAAAAATGTGCTATTAGAAGAATAATAGATGCTCCCTATGAACCTATGCCAACTATTCTCTTGTTATGTATGATCATATCCAACTCATCAAGCAACAAAGCCATCAAAAAGAGGCATATTGCAGCAACTCATGAATAATCATAAATTAATATTATTTCTAAGTAAAAACTAAACATCATTAACAGACTATAACAAATCACCGTCAGAACTATAAATAATAACTAACTCAAGCATATCAAATAATTTCCCTGAGCACGTCCCACTCTTTCTTCATTTTAGAGAAACATGCATGACTGTATATATCAAAACTCACGTATATACATGACTGTTCTTCATGTAATCCGTGTACATAAAGTAAACTGTAGTAATTTACACTCTCAACTCCCCTTGAACATGAAATATCTGTTAGCATAATTAATAGAGTGATGAAGCTGATATAACTCCTATTTATGTCTGAGATATTAAAAAGAATCACGCGGAAGTGGCTTTGTAAATATATATGCAACTTGTTCCTTTGAAGGAACATATTCTAGTTTGACCTTTTGTTCAACCACCTGTTCTCTTAGAAAGTGATATTTTATTGGAATATTCTTGGTTTTTGAGTGCATGGCAGAATTTTTAGAAATACTTATAGCACTAGTATTGTCACAGAGAATAGATACAGGTTGGGGACAAGTGATTTGAATGTATTTAAATGTTTTCATCATCCATAGAAGTCGAGTACAAAAATATGTAATAACAACATATTCCTCCTCAGCAATAGATAAAGCAATGAATCTTTGTTTTTTAATGAACCATGATACCAAGCAAGGTCCCAAATAAAATTCTCCTCCACTAGTACTCTTTCGACCATCAATATTTCCAGAAGTAATTAATATTCTTGATCAGATTCAATTTCTTCATCATTTGAAAGACCATCACTATATTCGTGTGTGTAGAAAATTTTCTTGTTTTCAAACCTTCCTCTAACATTTACTTTTGCATAATTCTTCCCTTTCCAATGGTTTTATTTATAAGGGAATTTAGCAGCACAATGACCAGCTCTTCCAAAAGTAAAGCATTTGAAAGGAAGCTTACCTCTAAGTTTTCCAATTCTTACTTGGAATTTCTTCACTAAATTCACCTGTTCATCATCTGATATGTAGTCTGATTCCTTAATCTCCTCCTTTTATTTTCCTTTATAGGTAGCTTTGAATGTTGCTTCTCTAATATCTGATGGACCCCCTTTTCTCATTTCATAAGTTGTTAAGATCCTAGGAAGCCATTCAATAGTAAGATTATTCAAATCACACATTTCTTCAATGGAAGAGACTTTTGAATCGAATTTTGGGGTTAGAGATCTTAGGATTTTCTCAACAAGCATCAAATATTTTAATAATTCACTAATATTTCTCATTGAATTAACAATCTCATCTACCCTAAGAAAGAAATAATTTGCAATAATTTCACCACTATGCATTATGAGAGTTTCGTATTGAATTCTAAATGTTTGAAGTTTGGCACTCTTTACCTTAGTGTCACCTTCATAGATGATATGGACTTATGAAGGAACTCAATAAAATAAAAAAATAAACATAAAATCATAGATGTAGCAGAAATAACACTTCATTCATTAATATCAAATACTAAAAAAAAATTCTTATAAACAGAATGGAAAATAAAGTAGCTTGGGCAATGGTAGCTTATGATCTCTGAGAAGAGACATGGTAGTTACATGCCTCTAAAATGCATTACAATGAGGCTCAAGGGCATTTTAATTATTGAACAACATGGAAAAACCCTAAACAACCAAAAACCTAACCCTACGAGAATGGAACACCAAGATTTTGTGGGCCCCGTTGGGGTTAGTTGGGTAGCCAATTTCCCAAGGTCGTAAGTTGGTCATATTATCTTCATTTGGTGCGTACAATATATCATCAAAAATATCTCTTTGAGTAATATAGGATTTGATGCAGACCCCTTCATATGGCTACATGTCTATAGCGGACCTGAAAAAAATTCCGTTTAGGGGGTCAAAACTGCTTCAGAATTTGAGGACTAAGAAAATTGCTAAAAATACTAATTGTTGCTATAACCAAGGAAACTGGTGAAACTAACTAGGGGTCTTGGTGGAATAGGTGGGTGGCTACAAATATCCACCTAGAACATTCCTCCCCACTTAGGAAGAAATGGTCCCCATTGCGTTCAGAGTCTCCATGAGGTAAGGAAATTTCTGTTGAATCTAGTGCCAGGTGAACCACTTTCCCTAGTGAAGGAGTTGGTTTTCTTTGACAATTTGATATAGCTAGATCCTCTACTAGTGGGTGTTATTGATTTATGTATCCATGATTTGACCAATTGTGGCTTATTCCATGAAGTATGGATTTAAATCAATCGGTGCGAGTTGTTCTGTAATGTTAGATGTGTCTAATAATGGTGGAAAGTAGGGCTAAAGGTGGTCCACATTGAACACTGGGTGGAAACCAAGAAATGGTGGAATACTGAGCTCGAAGGAATTGTCCCCTACAACCTTAGTGATGGTGTATGGCCCAGCTCAGAGTGGGCAAAGCTTGTAGTGGACTCCAGCGAGGCGGTCCTTTTGAAAATGTAGCCAAACTTTGTTGCCCACCTGGAATTTATGTGGAACCCAATGCTTATCATGTCGGTGCTTGTACTTATCATTCACTAGAAGGAAAAGACCCTCTAGTAGATGCTTTTGAGAAAGCCCTTATAAAAATAGCCCAGATATTTGTTTGTAGTGGAGGTCACTGGAGGAGGTTAGCGGGTGGAGTTTTTTGCTAATGTTTTTTTGCGGTGCATTCTCATCATACATGCACCGATGTGCTTGATATGTATGTAACACACTGGTGCATAGTAGAGGCTAAAGAAGCATTGCAGATTTATTTTTTAGTACTCTGAAGACAACGGTGCAGTTCACACATACAATGCACCGATGTGTTTTATATAGAGCGCACTGGTGCGTACTATCAAATGGCACACCGAGAAAATGTGCTCTCCATACAAACTAGACCACTGCATCTCAAGAATACAATGCACCATAGCAAAGTGCAGTGTGCCATTGGTAAAACTGCCCGGTGCATCTCATAAACAAGCGCACCGAAAAAGTTTAATTTAAAAAAATTACAATAAAAAACTTCATTTTTACTTGTTACACTGCTATACAGCTCTCAAGCATTAATGTGGGATTTTATTATTTGAGGCGCTTTGCCATCGGTGCTCCCATTGCTCGCATTGCTTCTGTCCATTGCTCACTGTGTGGAGTTTGAATTTTTCAAAATGGTGGGAAAATTTGATTTTGAGTATTCCTCAGCAAAGATTCCTCCTAGATGCACAAATGTGTAGGTAATCTACTTGTTCCTCACCAAATTAACCTTTTAGTGGGTTAATTTCTCAAATTCAGTTAAAATTTACCCTTTAAAAAAAAAAATTATGTGCGGTGCGTTCGAGCTGTTTGGCTCGCACTGTTCGCGGTTCTGCACGTAAATTTACAGGCCACACCGTGAACGATGTTAACGGAAATCGCACCAGGTTCCAGTGCGGTACTGAGAAAAAGCACACCACTTTAACACTAAAATAGTGCAGTGTGTTTCGGTTGCTAGCCGCACCGACCATTTAAAATTTTAAAAAATAACACTCCATGTACGGCTATACGGCGGTGTGGTCGTTTACCGGAACAAACCAGGAATTATGTATGGCTATCGGGCGATGCTTTGCGCTATAAAAACTGCCTTGGGGTGGGTATTTTGGTCAATGCACTGCACAAAATAGATTTTTTGTTTTCATGGTGCGTGAATTTTTTTCATGCACACCGTGGGCCGTGTGCGATAGACAAGTATGCACCGGTAGCGGTGCGTGATTATTTTTTTGGGTGCACCGATTTTTTTTTTTTCGATAAAAGTTATATATATATATATATATATATATATATATATATATATATATATATATATTTGTCATTTAATAAAAAAAATTAGGCTTTATGTATGGAGGAGGCTGATGTATTTAATATGTGAATCATTTAGTGGCATCAACAGAGAGAGGAAAGGAAACAACAAGAGAATATGGAGGACAATTATAGCATGATACAATAGTCAGAGGCATGGGAGAGGGAGAGAATTTTGTACCCTTGCCCTATTATGACATCCACCTAGTTTCTCTTAAGGGAGGTAGGCCTCCTTAACTTATACGAGGAGGCTACATCCCTGAAGGAGAACAATGGATTATTAGGAAAATTGATCTATAGGTGGGATGCCAACTGACAAGCTTTCTGGGTCGATCCTGGCTAGTGGTACTAGCCCACTAAGGAGGAAATTTATTTTATTACTGGCCTATCTAGGAGAGGGCAGTATTTTGCCTAGTTCCCAGATGTCCCCATCGGTTATCCAACAGGGAGTCAGTTGGCGTACTCCTAGAGATACATTAGGGATGATATAATTTCTCCTATTGATTTTTAGGTGTCTGGTGGTCAGTTACTCATTGCTTTGTTTGGTCCAGAGGAGGTGAGGTGCCTCTCACTACTACTAATGACCATTGCACACTATACTAGTGATGGGTAGTGTATTAGTTCCCCTCTTTTTATTTTATGTTGATTCTTTATTCCAGACGCCATGACTTGTGAGAAGGTCTACCATTTTTTTGCAGAAGTTTTGTATATCATTATATATATTTTGTTCTCAGGCACGTGGGAGGTTGACCTTCCCTTTTGCTTCAGAGTTATTTTGTTAATTTTTTGAGAGGTTTCCTGAGACGAGGTCTACTTTTGTTTGGTAGCCTCGTATGCCGAAGTTACATGTGCAAATGCAAATGTCAGGCCAGATGATGCCCAAGAGGGGCCTGTCTAACTATCCAGCTAGGATATCTAGTGATGCGCTGGAGATGCTAGCCAGTGTTGATGATCATATGTTTGTGATGGTGCCTTGTTCATATGCGGGTTTGGATTGGAAAGGGTGTACCAACATCCTCTTCACATAGGATGAGCCGCTAGATGCTAGAGGTAATATAAGTGTTTTATTTAAATTAATGTAGTTTCATTTTATTGTCTTAATTAATTAGAATAAAATTTGTTCTAACACGTTCTTTAACTTGTTTTATTAAATTGTTTAATGAAATTGTCTAATTATTATTGTGTACTATATATTTTGTAGATAGTGGCACATTTGTTGGAGACATGATTCCACCCCCACCAGATGATCCTGTAGATCATGATGTGGAGATGGTGGAGGCCACGGATTAGGGTGACAGACCTTCTTGGGTGCAGATATCTGCAGGCATGCGCCATAGGGAAAACATACGATTCAGGATGGAGTTGGGTGATCGACTGTGTCGACTCCTAGTTGATGAGGGACTCCACCCTACGACGATCAGAGAGATATATACTGATCGTACACTCATAGAGATTTGGAGGGACATGCCCCACGATATGATGAGCTTTATGCATCAAATCGTTAGAGCTTCCAGGTTACTGGCAGTTAGGAGAGATAGGCGCCATGGAGATGTGCGACGGAGAAGATCATCGGATGATCATGATCATGAGGGGAGTGATCATTATAGTACTCCACCTCCTCCTCATTCACCTTGCACCAAAGATGAGCAGCCAACATCTAGTCCTGAGCAGACATCTTCTGAGTCCTGTGCAGGCACTTGATCATGAGCAGGCACGTCCATCTAATAAAGCACCATCCACTGAGCAGGTTGCACCATCTCTTCAGCACGCACCTCTTGAGCAGACACCATTTGATCAGTAGGCACCTCCTGAGTAGTAATGTCCATCTGATTAGCAGGCACCATTGACTGAGCATGCCGCTCTAGTTGAGTAGGCACATTCATCTGAGCATGAGGCTGCATCGAATGAGCATGCCTCAAGTACTAGTTATAGTATTGATGTAGTTCCACCAGATATTTGACATTTATATGCAGTTCTATTACGATTGTATATTTTTGACATTATATATATATATATATATATGGTGCATGTATTTTATGTTCATGTTGAAGAACTTAATTTACATGTTGGTGTTCATCATGATATGTTTATTGTTAGGTCATGTTAGTTATGTTCATTTAATGTGATTGCAAATAGATGTGTATGTGAGAGTAGTTATTTGACATGAGATGTATATTTGATATTTGCGTTGTGATGATGTTATGCATTGCTTGTGTTTTGTTAGATGATCATGATCATGATGATTAGATTATGCTAGCGAATTTGAATGTGTATGTTAGAATATGATATTTGTACTATGGTTATCATGATTGTGATGTTTATTTTTAATATTAAAACATGATATTTAATAAATATAATGTATTGGTAATTGTAAAATTTTGTAATTGTAATTGTAGTTGTATGTATCGTGATTGTAATTGTATGTAAAGTTGTAATTTTAATTGTAATTGTATGTAAAATATTTATAAAATTGTAATTGTATATATTGTCATGATTCAATTTTATTAAAATTGTAAAATTTGTAAATTTGTAAATTTGTAAAATCGTAATTGTATGTATTGTGATTGTAATTGTAATTGTATGTAAAATTGTAAAATTGTAATTGTAATTGTATTATGAAATTATAAAATTGTAATTGTAATTGTATGTATTTTCATGATTCAATTTTATTAAAACTGCAAAATTTGTAAAACTCTAAATTAATTGTGAATTTTGAACCATAACTACCGTAAGTAAAATGTATACCCTACATATTGTTAAATTACCATAATTGTAAAATTGTAAATTTGTATGAATATAAATAATTGCAAAATAATAAATCTAGAATAATATGAATTTGTGTAACATAATAAAGTTTAGAAAATAATAAAAATAAATTTAGGTTTAGAATTATCATTATTTTATTATGATCTTACATACCAAAAATAATAGACACATTAATACTCTTTTTTAAATTTTGAAGATATCACACACACACACACACATAGATATAGGGTGCATTTATTTAAGTAATGAAATAGTGAAAAAATATTTAAAGCAATCAAGTAGTTGTATTATTTTAGGAATTGGCATAAAAAAAAGAACTTGATATAGTGCATTTCTTTCAAGATCAACACAATTGCAAATTATCAAGTGAAATGATTTTAACATTAACATAATGCAAACCAATTAATTCAAAATACATATTATAATGTTTAGAAAAAAAGAGTCTTAGTTATAAGGTTAAGTCCTCTTCTTTATAAAAACTCATCTTAAATAGTATAAATGATGAAATAACACATGTACCATATCACTCTCTGTTCTCATGATCACCCTCATTATCTTCTAGCTCTCTTGGCATGATAACGTTATTGTTCTAAAAAATATGTTTTGATCTACGGTCATGTCTCAATACAAACCACCAATCCCTATCCAACACATCTGGGTAAAAAAACACATGGTTGTCGTGTTTGGGGAAAACACCAGGCTCCTTAGCTTCATCCCACATCTTTGTAGAGTTGATACATATTAGCTTACTATCACGATATTCCTTTACATTATTTATGTCAAAGGTTTCCCACCACTTGCACCTAAAAATAACACATTGGAAAGAAGAGAAGTCCACCTCAATGATCTCTTGTATCTCTCTGACATAACCTAACATCCCTCGTAATAGGTTTTGATCATGGTGGCTAGCTCGACCATATTGATCAAAATCAACCTCCACTCCACAGTCTTGTATCATGTGTCCATCATCGACATTTTCTATGCGAAAATGGTGTCCATATGCCCACATAGAAGGGAACAAATGCACCTATAAAAAAGTTAAAAAATCATCATGTCATGTGTCTAATAACCTAGCTGTTAAATTATAAAATATAGATGTTACATTTCAAAGGTGAATTATTAAGTTTAAAATGTACATAAATATATTATTACCAAGTTTTTGCACCCAATCCCTATATTTAGCGCATCCTCTTCAGCACGCGGGTGACGACCGGTTGCACTGTATTTCTCTCTGACTTGGTCAAAAATGCAACTGTTGGGGCATATAATTGGTATATTTTATTGTAAATGATTTGTATAAGGCACACTTCTACCATTGAACCGTCTAAATTCCTCTCACTATTCCATTTAATCCTCTTTTGTTCGTACAATGCTACCCACAGTTGTGTCACTTCAGAATTGTAAAGAACAAATTTATTGATTGCTTGAATTTATGAATTCGCTGATGAAATAAAACTGACATATATTACACATGAGATCAAAATATACATTATATCGAAGTTCAATGTGAATATTTACTTTGTGTAAATTTGAAAAATAATAAGTGGCTTACTCTTTATGAAACGCCTTTTTCCATTTGTTTGGAGAAGCTCCCCTTCTCTTTTGTCTTCATCCCTTTCATCATCCCAAATCACCACACCTAGTGTGTTGTCGATCTGTTTGATGTATTCACTGGCATAATAAAAAGACTCATACGATATGTACCGCTCTGCCATAGACCCCTTGGTTTTTTCCCTTTGTCAAAAAAAACCTTTCAATTTCTTCGTGTACCTCTCTAAGAAGAACATCCAACGACAGGAAACCACCCTAACTAATTCAACCTCATCTACTAGGTGGATTAGAAGATGAACGTACATGTCCATGAAACTCATCAGCAGTTCCTTCTCAAATATACAAACAATCTCAACTATCTCGTGACTCCATCGTGGAATGCTAACCACATGAATCTCCTTTGACGTGATCCAATGTACAAATGCAGATAATTTATATATGGCATGTCCTAGGTATTGGGGGAAGTCATGTTTCAAACACCCACACATGAAAAAATGATAATGAGACGACAAAGTTTTGAACAGATGAAATAATATACAAAATTAGTTATGTTTCATGATCTCATGGGATAAAATTTATTAATATAACAAATAATAAAATCATGCTTTTGACATTATACGTACTCTTAGAAGATTCAAATAGTCATGCGATTTCAACCCCAAAAAATGGTCTTCAACGGTGAAGCAATGTCGTAATGAAGACCCATATGAATATGGCACCCTCACATCCATTATAACTTCCTTTTCCAAAGAAAGATCATCTTTTTTTAAAATCCATGGGACATCACCATCTTTGAAATACAAATTCGAGGGACAAGCCTCTAATCTTGTACCTTCTAATTGCCTTGACCAATGTTTCTTTTTAGTTTTTGAAGTAATAATATCTTTCCGAATATAGCTAATGTGCCACTTTGTTTCGATGATATGTGCCTCCATAAAGAAAATGAAACATTTTTAAATATATGCGTGGGATCTAATAAGTGGGTAATCTTAAGATGCTCCAAATATGGGAGGTTATAAAACACAAATTTCCTTTTCATCCCAATGGGAAATTTCTCGACATAGGTGTCGAATAATTCTGGATCATCGAACATAGGCTCCCCATTTGAATCGAAGGTTTCTATAAAATCCTCCTTCTTATCTCTCTCATATTCTCTAAGCCATTCAACTGGTGTTGTTATTGGAGGCCTTTGGGTTCTCTCTCATTTACCATTGAAAGAGGATGTTTCTCTTCTGTAAGGGTGTTCTTCTGGGAGGAATACCCTGGAGCAGTCATACACTAGATTTGGTAGGTTGTTGGACCATCTAGATATTAGAGAAGGTCCACAACATTTACATCCATAATACCATTTTGTTACAAGACCTGTGAAATTATTGTATATAATATGCATGATACTTTAAAGAATATCAGGAAGATCAAAACAATTACAATGAATTAAATAATTAATATGTGAAAGAATATCGTTATGTATAAAAACAAATCAATAAACATGTAATTTAACATAGCAAACTCCTAATCCTTGATAATCATGTTTCATGTAAGCACATATGCCAACGTAAAACTCCTCTATATTGCGATGGGTCTTGATATATCGTAAAAATTTATCCCATCCCATAATTTCTTCAATTCATCTACCAATGGTTGTAAGTAGACATCCATATTCTTTACTTGTATTCTACCAGGGACTATGAGAGCCAACATTAGATGTTCATTCTTCACGGAAAACCATCGGGGGATATTGTTATTGATCACTACTATAGGATAAACATAATATTTTGCGTTCTGGAGGGAACATGGGTTGAAGCCATCCATAGCTATGCTGAGTCGTAGACTTCATACTTCATCCTTGAATTTTTCGGGCCATGTATCCTCTATATGCTTCATGGCGATTGAATCTGTTGGGATTCACATAACTCCCAACTCACTTTTCTATGAGACATGCCATCCTTGCAACATAGCTAATTCTTTGCAATGAAAGAGCCTTTGAATCCTTGGGATTATAGGCATGTGCCTCAATATATTAAAAGGAGGAGCACGTGATTTACCCTTATTTTTTATTTATCATACCTGTCATGCCCAAATTGAGGACATATCTCTTTGTCTGCATATTCTCCTCTATATATAATACAATAATTTGGACATGCATGATATGATATGTACTCAACATCCAAAATTTTCAACAATTTTTTTGCCTCTTCGCAGCTACCGGGCAAGACATTATCACTCAGAAGAACCTTATATTTTAATAACCTATAGTTGGTCATGGACAATATTAAATTTACGATGACAAAAAATATTAACGTTCATAAAATTGACCATTTGTAATGTTGATTGTGTGAAAATATTTCTTAAATATAAGGGACTTGATAGTCAATTATCTCAAAATTTCTGAGAAACATGCATTCAATAAGCAAAATTTTACTTTCAAATTGTACAGTAACATCATTGTCCCCAACTGGGTATACTTTGACTAACTGCCAAGTCCAAAGAGAGGGGTGGTGGAAGAAAATTTAAGGCTTTCGAAAAAGGTATCTGCGATATGAACATCATCCCCTAGCTGATCATCATTCTGGAATGCATCTAACAACATTGTCTCCATGGCAGTCATATCCATTAAGTAATCATCCATACCAACATCTATTTGATTGCCTCCATTACTAGCTTGTGAAGAACTACTATTGTTGTAGTCATTCCTAATTGGTGAATCTGGATGTAGTGGGAATTGAATATGTGGTTGATTCAACCATTCTTGGTATCACTCCTCTCTGATTTTTTCACTTAATTCAACCTTCTATCGATTTGGCATTGTTGTGGGGTACAATGGAAGATGGCAGGTAGGTCTCTCATCATCACTAGAATCCTAATAACTTAAAAAAAAATATTTGAACATGATTAGTACAAAATGGAAGATATCAATTAGTAAGCACGTCAATGCATGATTAATTGGTTTGATGTTGAAATAATTACATTATACCAAACAATTATTACCATCATTGTCCCAGGATTATGGCTAGAAGATGGCATGTGACAATTGGCAGGGTGAAGCAGAAATCCATTTTCATCTACCAACTGCGCCTTGCGGTATGCTTCTCTTGATAAGAGCTTTTGGCGTTTTGGAACTATTTGAATATTTTGTGCATATGAAATCAATTATGAATCTGCATGAACTTGCAAATTTGTATAAATTAATTTTATTCAGCCGATTGACTTGGATAAAAAAAATAAATTCAATTAGATAATGAAAAGATAAATAAAATCTGAAGTAATTACGTCTGGAGATGGATAGGGAGAACTTCGGGTTGAAATTTGAGAAATATTATAGAACGAGCTGGATTTTGAAGAATTTTCCATTTGATATAATTATGAGATTTTCTCCTTGCATTAAAGAAAATTCAACAATAAATTTTGGTGTACATACCTAAAAGTAATTTCGGTGCCTTAAAAAAGGAGTTATTGTTATTGGTGCTAATGTATTATTAACATCACTGGTGCGGTTTTATTACCGGACACACCAGTGCTGTTAGTTAACAAACACACCGAATATCGTGAAAAAAAAAGTAGAACTTTATTACTTTGAAGTGAAAAAAAAAAAGGTAAACTGAAAAATGAGTGGCAAATGATTTTTGGAAATCTAATCCCATAAAAAAGTTCTTTAAATAGTAATAGATATTCATTATTTCATTATTTTTGCAAAATTTTTTAGGGATGGATTTGCACGAGAGATATACCTAGAGAAAGAGAGCACGAGAGCACTGTGGAGAAAAAAAATACTTTCGAACAACAACACTATTCAGAGAATCAGAATTTGAAACATCTGGTGATTCACACAAAAACCCTGTAGTATAGTAAAATTGTTAATTTTACTGTAATAATTGTTTTTTTACAATTTATGCTAGATTTAATACATGCATTGTAAAAATTTTAAATTTTATTGTGCATTTTACTAATAAAATCATTTACAATCTCTATTCCTATTTACATTTAATTAAAATACAGAAAAAAAAAAAATCCATTCTTACGTTAAACCCTTTCTTCTTCTTGTTTATGTGACTTCACAATTAGGGATATTCATTTTAGATTTATAGGGTTTGTGTATATATATATATAGGCCTATGACATCTAACCTTCGGAACCGCTTGCAAAGTCAGATCCCAATCCCTGTCGGCCCTTGCATGATTTTTTAAAAACATCTTTTGTTAATCAGTGCACACTGTTTAAAATAGCACATCGGTGTGCGACTGTAGTATAGCGAACTGGTGCGCGATTTTAGTATAGCGCAACGGGCGCGTATTGACAAAAAACATTGTTTGATAAAAACATTTTTTATTAATTTATGTTTATGTTAATCGGTGCTCTGGTATTAATATAATGGCCCGGGTCTCCTATTGACAAAGAGCGCCGTACGGTGTTTCTACTGTCTTGACGGTGCGTTTATAAAAACCTAACATCTCATTTTCAGTGCGTAAGTTGTGAAAGTTGCACCGGGCATCTAATTTAGATAGAGGCACTGTTTTCTTGATTTTTTTTTTTTATACTTGAAAAGTATGTGATTTATTTATAAAATACATCAATGAATGGTATAGGTTTTATATTGATAAAGAAATGGCTGACAAGAGTTCAAGTAAAAAAAAATACTGATAGCACATCCAGAAAAGCAAAAAAGGCAAGTTCTTTATAAATTCTTTACAAAAATTATTATTTTTGAACTATATGTAAGTTTAACTAATATGTATCGTTTAGTGTGTATCACGCAGAGCCAAAAAATGACGAAGCTTGATAATATTATTTCTAATCTAAGACCAAAAGAGCATAAAATCTTGATGAAAAAATTGCAGAAGGATGAATCAGGTGAATGAAAAAATACTATCGATCCAATATGAGTTTCTTTTTTGAATTTTCATTAATAATATACTTAAAAATATTAGATAACATGTATCAAACCATATATTAATTCGGATATGTTTAATGTTCTACAGGGACCAACAAATGTTCTATAGGGACCAACAACGAAGAAAATGAATGTTGTTCTAAGAAAAAAAAAAGAGAACATGAAAATGAAAATGAATTGCTCCTTAGCTCATTTGGAGTGGTGTTGGAGGTTCACGAAAGGGGGAAAAACTTTTACAAAACTTTGAGGGATCTAATGGAACGAATCTATAGACGTTATTCCCATTTACAATACAAAAATCAATCCAATGATTCCAAGAACTAAATTTTATTTAAACTACAGGAAGAGTTTCCGGAGAATTGGACAATGAGACATGTTAGACTTTTAATAGAAAAAATGTACAACAACAAAAAAGAAGCATTGAAAAAGTAGTATTCCTTTAAATGTTTATATATATATATAAAGAAATCATTTATAAATATCACTTTTGTTATATTTAGTTTTCATATATCAATAAAAAAATTAAATAGTTTATTGTCATGTTAATTTTTCAGGAAGATTATGTAAATCTCAAAGGATGAACACGCTGATATCATAACTATGTCCAAAATGGTGTACAAGGGGATGGTCAAAGAATGGAAATAATTGCATTGCACCAGGAGCCATCTCAACAACGTGCTTCAAATGTAATATGTAATTATTAAAATTTTCGATTAGGTACAATAAATAAATAATTTATCATTAAATATTAATTTTCAAATATTTTATTGTAGAAAAGAAAAGAAAATGGAATCCATTCAGCACATAAAACATGACGACAAGGAAGAAAAGGGTTGATATCTATGTTTGTGAGTAATTGTTACTTCCTTATAACAACTTAACTAGATTTAATTTTTGTATATTTTATGTTGTTTTACATCAATCATCATTGAATGTATTGAAACAAGTGCTAACATACAAAGAAGAACCATTAGAAGAATTGATTTAAATTTCTTTAAATATGGGTTGTCAGTATATGTTGGCATATCAGAAATTAATTGTGGAATTTGTAAGTATCTATCTTGTTTTACATAGCTCCATCTATAATTAATACAAGAAAAAAATCTTTAATATTAAATATATGATATGTTATGGGGTATAAATCTTGCAGGAAAAAAAGTATGGAACTTCGCCAAGAAATGAATTGTTGAAAGATGGCATGAACTTTGGTTTTGAAAGAATGTGTATAGTTCACGAGCCAATTCTTGCTATGGTACATTTCTTTTCGATTTACATTGATGTATATTATTTAATATTGTAATTTTCATTATTCTCACCAATGTATATACACTCATTACACTTTATTTTTATGTTTGTAGATGAAACTTGAAGAAGAAGAAAAAAATCAACACAATGAACAAAACATTCCTCCAAATAACCCAAGTCATGGAAGTAGCTCGAGAAGTGACAACAATTCTAGCAAAGAATGATGATCAATATGTTTGGATATCAAAGCAAGGTGTTGTGTTTTTTGAAATATTTGTCTGTGAAATCAAACATTTTTTTAATGTAATGGATATAGTGTCCCAATTGAAAGACAAAGGGATACCAATAACTATCCCATTTTGTATTACATAGAGTGTCTTATTAACATATATATAATAAAATATCTTTTAATTTATCCTATTACGTTCTCAATTGTCATTGTGAAATGTTACACCACTGATTAAATATATGGATGATTAAATATTATAATGAAGAGATGCGAAATCTGATGATATGATATAACAAATTCATCCAAACATCACATTCAAATGCACTAATAAAAATTCAATTGATATGGATACTGTTATAAGATATGTGTCAACTTTTGATGAATAATGAATTTTAAAAAATTGCAATAATTGCACTGTCACAGGTCGATGTTTCTAAAAACTAGAAAATGAACTCTGGTGGGTGTGTATGATACTATGCATTGGTGCATTTGTATGATACTGCGCACCGGTGCATTTGTATGATACTACGCACCAGTGATTTTCTATGACCTATGAGAACCACATCAAATACCAATACCAATTAAAACTCTCGGTGCACTTTATTGACGACTACGACCTGAGAGGATAGGCGTTGCATGCACCGGTATGGTTTTCCTTTAACGCACCGGTGCGTTTTTATAAGTTAACAATCCAGTGCATTTTAACACATTGACGGCTTGATGCATTTTTACACCTTAACAATGATGATGCATGCACCTTCTATCGGTCTGGTGCGTATTTTTGGGTGACATGCACCGAGACATTGCTAAATGCCTTAGGGCTTCCGAAAATTTTTTCCCATCCTGGTGCTTGGTATGTTTACAGTACTGTTGCATACAGGTTAAAACGCACCGGTTCGTTCACACACAATGCGTGCACCGATGAGAAAAATACTTGTAAAAACCTCTGGCCAGCCAATTTTTTTATTTGTGTTGACGTTTCATTAGAAGCTTTGTCAAAACCTCAGTTACCAAAAACAGATGTTGTAGCAAATGTTTTTTTAACAATTTTGGCCAATTTTATAACACTAAAAACCTCCTTTATAACCTCCACTAGAGGGTTTTTCCTTGTAGTGATTGGCCCTATCCAATATGTCATGGTCCTATTGGTGGATGTGCTGAATGCGGTCAATGAAGTTTTTTTCCTTGCCAATTTTGGACCAGACATGAGCCGAATATGCCTGAGTATCTGTAAATGGTATAGATACATCAATGGGACATAGTGGCTGGAATTCCAAACCCACCTGAAAGGGGCTATGGCCAGTTGAACTATGGAGAGCCTGGTTATAGCTATGCTAGATATAGGGAATACTTTCATCCCATGTACGTAGATGCTTCAAGTTGTACATGGACAAAATGTGTACGATAATATTGTTGATGACCTATGTTTGGCCATTAGTTTTTGGGTGGAAAGCTATGGACTTAGTGATTTTGGTGTCCAGCATCGACCAGAGACTTGACCAAAATGTGATAAGGAATCTGTTGTCCCGATCTTAGATAATGGAATATGGGACCCCAAAGTGTACTCACACTTTATCAAAGAAGAGTTTAACAGTGGCTTATGTTGTGATATTCTTCTTGTAGGCCAGCATAATGGCCATCTTGGAGAATTTGTCGATGACCAAAACAACACAGTCGTTTCCATGATTGGTAGAAGGAAGGCCTGACATATAATCCAAGGAGATAGATTCCTAAGGTTGACTAGGGGTAGGTAGTGGAGGCCTTGCTTCTTGATGGTTGGTTTGGCGATGGCACGGGAAGTGCAGGATCTGATGTACTTCCTGATATCCTATCGAAGGTTCGGCCAATAGAAATACTTATGCAATACTGCCACTATTTTCTAGACCTCGAAATGTCTAGCAACCCGACTGTAGTGTGCTTCACAAATCATCTTGGAATGCTCGCTTGAAGGAACAGAGAGGTGTCCCAGGCGGCACAATAGTGCATCTTGGAGGTGAAATTCTATAACTTTCTTACCTTCTAGGAGCGTCTGGTATATACTGCCGAATTCTGGATCACTTTTGTAGATATGAGGAAAACTTGAAGTCTCGTGCCCACAAGAGTCCAGCATAGTGGTTAGCACCACGATTGACAGGCAGTTGAGGAAGTCTTAAACATTATTGGTACTTCCATTCTTGTACTTGATGTTCAAATGGAACTGTTGTAGGTATGTGGACCATTTCTGATGAAGATCTTTCTACAACTTCCCTTGTGTCTATATGAATTTCAGGGGTCAGTGATATATGTGGACGACCGTTTACTTCCCCACAATGTAAAGCTTTCATTGTCGGCAAGCCTGCACAATTAAATGCATCTCTTTTTTATAGGTGGGATACTTTCGGACTGCTCCAGAAAGTGTCTCACTGTGATAGGCCACTAGATACCCCTACCGAGTAAGACCTGCCCAAATAGCACAGTCATAGGCATCTGTCTTGATCTCAAATTGTTGTTGCAAGTCTAGTAATGTGAGCACTAGTGTAGAACAGAGGTGATGCTTCAAATATAAGAAAGCATTCTATTGAGATTCGTACCAAAAGAATTTGGATTTTTCTCCCCCTTTGCTGACTTGACTCAAAGGCCAAGTGATATGAGAAAACCCCAGCATGAACCTGCAGTATAAATTGGAAAGACCCAGAAAGCTGCAGAGCTCCATTAGAGTGGTTGGGGCTGGCCAATCCCGAATGACTGGGATCTTGGCTAGGTCCACATGCACCCCCCTCTAATCAATTATGTATCCTATATATTGAACCTAGGTCATGCAAAAAGTGCATTTCTCCACCTGTCAAATGTAGTGGAGTGCTCTTCCCTGAAGATCAGGATGTCATCCAAATACACCACCATGAATGATTTGGTAAATGGTCGCAATATGTCTTCCATCAGCCTCTTGAAGCTTGCTGGGGAATTTGTCTACCCGAAAGTCATGACTAGCCACTCAAAAAGGCCCTCCTTGGATTTGAAGGAAATCTTCCACACATTGAAGGGTTTGATTGGTACCTGGTGATAACTAGAATTCAAATCAATATTTCTGAAATATTTGACCCCATTGAGTTCATACAAAAGGTCATCAATCCATGGGATTAGATACCTATTATGGACAGTGATCTTGTTGAACGACCGATAGTCAGTACAAAGTCTCCAAGTCACATCCTTCTTCTGCACCAACATGATCGAGCTCCCATAGGGCGATGAAATTGGATGGATGTGACCTTTCTACAGCGAATCCTAAATTTTACTCTTGATATCATCTTTCTCTAGAACAGAGCGTCGATATATTGGTCCCTATGAAAATTTCTGAATATGCTCAAACATAAACCCTACTATTAAATTTCTGATTTACTTCTCCCACTTACATTAATTTATTAATCTGAAATATTCCACATTAACATCAAAGTAAATACATTAACATACTACAAATACAAATCTAAACTGAATAACATGCAAAATGACAAAGTGACACACAAGGATTTTCTGGACAACTGTCCCCGAAAAAACCCAATGGGGGAAAATTGGTCTTCTGCCTGCTGGAGGTTTTTTATTATTAACTGGAATATAAGTACAATAGATATGGGCACCAAACTTGGTCAACCCGACAGATAAATAAAATATGTAGCTATACCTTTGTTCTTGAGATAGAAAAACTGACTGATTCACACCCTCAAACGAGATTTACAAAAGTCAGCCTTTTCTAGTCTGCAGAAACCCCATCGTTGCTCTGAATCCATCTGTGTCATCCCTGATGGCCTACGTCAGCCCCTGTGCTACTCAGGAAGGGATTGCGTCACCCAATACTAGGTGCCATTGCCCTGGCCGGGCTTGCATCAGCCCTACTGACCTCTTGCTGCCCCTACGTTGCCCCTGTCGGGCTCTTGGTTGCTCTGCATAGCTGCTGCTTCCTCTGTACTACTCTGGTCTTCTGCTTCTCTACCCTTGTTGTACTCCTGGCCTGGGACTACACCATCCCTCCCGCCAATACTGCTCCTCGCTGCAAGTGACACACTTTGAAATTCTTAGCAAACCACGCCCTATAATTTCTTCTTAGCTTCAGTTCTCTGCTAGTTTGTGTGTTCTCCAACTGACCCCAAGCCCTCTTCTTATATTTTTCTCGTTGAAACATCAATGGCCATGATCTAATCTTGAATTGACAACTAATATTAGAATATTCTTGATCTGTGTGACTTAAGTCATTTTCATCACTTATATAATTTAATTAACTTTAATCTTTTAATTTTCCTAATTTAGACTTAGTGTCCTTAATTAAAAAAATTAATTAATTAAATATACCTTAAAGATGATGGAATTTCTTAAATCGCTTTCTGGGTCTTGGAGATCTCGTGTACTCTAGTCCCTCGACAAAGTTTGGGAGCTAGAGCACATCCGATGACACCCCAAAACCCCAAAATCTCTATGCTCCCTCTTATCAAGGAATGTGCTCTAGAAAAACAATTCACCCCAAAATTATGCACTGATCTGTGGTGATGCTTGGCCTATTGCCCTTCATCATTGCGCTGTTGCTGCTCTTCTATACTGATGCCCATGATGTTGCCACAACCACTGCTACATCCGTACTGCAGCTCCCTCTCAAATTGATGCATCGTGATGCTCATAACACTGCCACTGCTAACTGTTGCACTGCAACTCAGTTGCTAAGAGTAAGAAAATGAAGGAATCCTGCCTAATCTTTGATAGACAAGTCGGTTGGGATGCATCTCATCATTGAAGCTCCATAGTTTACTGCTTTGTGCATTCCTCTGAAGGCTACTACGCTATTGTAGCTCTACACTACATAAGTAGACCTTCTCTGCACTGTTGTCCTCTACATTGTTGTTGCGTTGCGCTTTCCTCATGAAGCCTCTGCGCTGCTAGAACACTGCAATGCATACTCTACGCTATTGTTGTATGTGCACTACATTTCTCCCTCATTAGCATGTCAGCTTTGCCTCTGTTCCATCCATGATTCTCTGCACCCACTGCTCCACTTGCCCCGCTATGGTCTTAAGGCTCCCTTAGCTCGTATGTGATCCAAGAGTTGGGCTACTCAAGGATACTGCCACCACTCTATATCTTCTCTACAGATCAATATCACCCCACTTTCATGATTCATGAGCGCTCATGGCTACGTCATCTTCGGAGCCATCGTCTGCTATAATAGCCTTGGAACAAGAATCTTCCTTGTTCTTTTTCTTCTAAGGACAATTGTTGGCGAAATGTCCAAGTTCGTCGCATTGGAAACATTTTATCTTCAAAAGATCACACTTATTTTTCCTTTGCTGCCTCTTTGATGCCAAGGCTACATCTTCCTCTTCTTCCTTCTTCACTTTTCTCTAACTAGTGTTGTATTGTCTTTTGGTCATCCGACGGATTTCCTCTTGTCGAAGGATAGCCCACATGTTGTCCCAGTTGGGAAGGTCCGCTCTGCTGAAGAGACTTTGGAAAAAAGTTTCCTAGTCATTTGTGACTGCATTGAGAGCAATCCTCACCCATACATCATCATCTACCTTGAACCCCATGCCAGTCATATGATCCCAGATCAATTATAGTCTAGATAGATTTCTCTGGATGAATATTCCTTAATACAATGTGGTTAGGGATACCCACATCTCATGAATTTTTGCCTTCTTGGCTAAGTGTGGTACCACATGATATTTTACCCCATCCATGATGAAGCGCTTGGCATGTGTCGTTTCCTCATTATGCTCTGGCAAGAGTTCCACATCGGTCAATGTAGCTAAGAATTTCTCTGGATGCTCCCTCAAGTCGTATGCCTTCATGACTACAAGGATTCTGGCCTTCCAGATTGAAAAGTTGGACAAGATGTCCATCCTATCCTGATCACGCAGTCCATGTGGCGCCATCTTCTCAGATGTTTGTCGAAATTGATCCTCCTCTCTATATTAGAGACTCAGATCTAGAGTCCTTGGTGAGAAAGGCACCCTCTACTCCCTCTAATAATTGACTCCCTCCCTTGTAAGTCTACCAAACAATATGAATCAACTGTCTTCGATCCTTTGATCGATCTAGAGACCTCTTTGGTAGGAAATATTCTGAGAAGTTGTTCTCCTCCAACTCTTTCTCAACTTAGCTTAGGCTAAATTCTGCACTGGCAGAATTTTCACCCCTTCAAAAACTATTGAAGGTATGTAGCTATAGGTTCCAGATCACGAGACTCTGCATAGTAATCAACCTCTGGACTGCATCACCCTGGCTAGCCTTTATGTGATAAGACCGGCCCAACGCAGTGATTGCACAATGTAGGCTCCTCCTAGGTTCCTTTGGGTGGCTCTGCGTTGTCTCTGCCTCAACTAGTGAGGACTTCGTTAACCCTTTACGTGGCTTTGCTACTTTTGCATCCCTCTACTCATGCGCTACCCTATCTAAGTTATATGCTATTGTTGCTTCTTTCTCTGCTGCTTCCTACAACATAGATTCTTCAACCTTCTTTCTAGATATTCAACTAGATCTGCAATCCCTCTGATACCATTTGAAAATTTCTAAATATGCTCAAACATAAACCCTACTGTTAAATTTATGATTTACTTCTCCTACATACATTAAGTTATTAATCTGAAATCTTCATCATTAACATTGAAGTAAATACATTAACAACTTACAAATAAAAATCTAAACTAAATAACATGTAAAATGACAAAGTGACACACACGTATTTTCTAGACAACTGTCCTCGAAAAAACCCAATGCGGGAAATCCGGTTTTCTAGCTGTTGGAGGATTTTTATTATTATGCAGAATTTAAGTACAACTGATCTGGGCACGAAACTTGGTTAACCCAACAGAGAAATAAAATATGTAGCTATACCTCTGTTCTAGAGAAAAAAAAAACTGATTGATTCACACCCTCAAACAAGATTTACAGAACTTAGCCTTTTCCGCTCTGCAGAAACCCCAACGCTACTCTGAAGCCCTCTGCGTCAACCCTGCTAGCCTCTTGTTTCCCCTGCGATGCCCCTGTTGGGCTCTCGATTGCTCTATGTAGCTGCTACTTCCTCAGTGCTGCTATGGTCTGCTACTTCTCTGCCCTTGTTGTACTCTTGTCCTGAGACTACACCATCACCCTCGCCAATACTACCCCTCACTGCAACTGAAACACTTCTGAAATTTTTAGCAAACCATGCCCTAGAATTTCAGCTTAGCTTCAGTGCTCTGTTAGTGTGTGTGTTCTCCAACTGACCCCAAGACCTATTCTTATACTTTTCTCATTGAAACCTCAACGACCATGATCTAATCTTGAACCGATGGCTAAGATTAGAAGATGCTTGATCTGTGCAACTTAAGTCATTTTCATCACATGTAGAATTTAATCTTTTAATTTTCCTAAGTTAGACTTAGGGTCCTTAATTAAAAATATTAATTAATTAAATATCTCTTAAACAGGATGGAATTTCTCAAATCTCTTTCTGGGACTTGGAGATCTCATGTACTCTAGTCCCTCCATAAATTTTTGGAGCTTCCTACCCCAACACCCCAAAATCTCAACTGTCCATTGGGTAGCGGCGCACTTAGGGTCAGATTGATGGATTGCTTGACTTGACAATGCAGAGGTACCCTTGTAGGTGAGGTGAAGATGTCCCCATACTCCCCCATGACCTTTTGCATCTGTTTTTTTCATGTGGAGGAGCCCTTTCTGGAGGTCGTGGCCACAATCTTCTTCTTTCCACGAGGGAGGATCATCAAGAAAAAAAATTCCTAGTCTTGGAAATGAGATTACTACATTGTTTTGTAGTGATCAAAGATATGGTCGTAGGTAGTGCTACCCCTGGTATCCTGTACAACTTATTTCCAAAAGTAACAATAAAAATGAGAGGCTTAGACTCATACAAAATATGTCAATTCCACAAGTATGGTTGGGCTAATAATACATAAAAAGAATCGAGAGGAGAAATATCACATAACACCTCATCCGTGAAGGGTTTGATGTTGTAGGTAATATGCCACTACTAGCTAACACGGAGATCTCATCCTTGGTGAGGCCACCTATTGGTGTACGATTGTGGGTGTGTTGTGGTCAGCAAGTCCAACTGCTTCATGCCCTTTACTGAAATGAGGTTCTTTTAGCTCCTGCTGTCGATAATGAACTACAACGGGGAACCCTTCACCCACATCTGGGAATATAAGAGGCATTCCCCTCCTATAGATCTTCGCTTTCCTCGTTCTGGATCTTGGTGGTGGAAACTATGGTGTTAGGCTCCACATCGATAATCTGCTTCCCTTTGTCATTCCCCTTGTTCGGTTCTAACTTAGATTCAGAACATGCATCTGATTAAGAAGCCTTCATCTTGGCCACCAATGACTACTTGGACCGACACTTGTGTTGTGAATGGGGCTCATATGGAACTCACACCACTTCCCCTTCTCCTTCTTTGGTTTCCTGGTGTTTTTCTTCTCTTACGACTTTGGCAGGTTGTCTTGGGCTGCCATGTCTTGCCTTTGTCCTTTATTGTATGGTTTGGGGGCACCTTTACCTTACTTCTAATTCGTAGATCCAAAGTCTCACTTCTTCTATTTGAATTTCTGCCCAATATTGGTAGCATATTAGGTATGTTGCACCAAGTGAGGAGGTGTTGAGGAACTTCATTTCATCCTAAATGTATATGCGTAGACAACTACAGTGCTTCAACACCAAATGTTTCTCTAAATCTTTGATACCCAACTTTGTGCGCAAGGTATGGAACAAATTCATCATCTTAAGCACATCTTGATCCCTTTGTTGTCGCGGCGTAGTACATTACATGTACTTGTCCTCATAGCTCCCCATGGGATAATATTATTCCTTGATGGTATCTCGGAAAGAATTCCAAGTGGGTGCAGCTGAGAACAAGGAGGGTCTCCTCTCGTTCTTTTTATCACAGTAGGTTTCCAACCAGTCCTTGACATGGGGGGTGACTTTGAGGAGTGCAAAAGTAATATTTTTTTGATTGGAAAATTCATGAACCAAGAAATATCATTCTAATAGATTCAACCATATATCTAAGTTGTTTGCATCTATTTAGACCTCAAATATTATAATGTCAAAGTTTACTTGCATTGTAAAAGGAGTGGTGCCTCCAGAGTGGCTGTGAATGAAGATGTGCCACTGGTGGGTAGTTGTTGAAGGATCTGGGAAAAAATATCCATCATTTCATTCCTTTGTTTCTCGAGGGCCTCCTCAAGCAATATTTTTATAGGATCTTTTGCTCACTCATCTTTCTTTTCTTCCTCCATGGGAGGCCATTAGGGTTTGTGAGGTTGATCTTGCAATGGTTCAACCAGATCGAGCCCTAACTCCTTATATCCTTACCTCGTTGGGGACATGCAAAGAAAGATCGAGAAAGAGCAGACAGCTCTGATACCACTGGTCGGGACTTATGCTGGAACACAATAAATTACAGAAATAAACATAAATGCAGATATGTAATAGGAATAACACTTCATCTCATTAATATCAAATACTGAAAAAAATCTTACAGATAGAATGGAATATAAACTAGCTCGGGCGATGGTAGGTTATGTTAGAGAAGATATGTGGTGGCTACATGCCTCTGAACTACATTACAATGAGGCTCAAGGGCCTTTTTAATATTTAAAAACATGGGAAAAACCTAAACAACCAAAACCCTAACCCCGAAGATTTAACACCAAGAGTTTGAGGGCCCCGTTGGGGTTAGTTGGGAAACCAACTTCCTAGGGTCGCAACTTGGTCATATTGTCTCTGTTTGGCGCGTATAATATATAATCAAAAATATTTCCTTGAGTAAGACAAGATTTGTCAGAGGGCCCTCCTATGGCTACAGTCCTATAACAAACCTCAAGAAAATGTCATATAAGGGGTCAAACTGTTCCATAAGTTCACGATCCGAAAATTGCTAAAAATAGTAATTGATGTTATAAAAAAGGAAAATTATGAAACCGACTAGTGGTCTAGGTGGAATAGGTGGGTGGACACCAATATCCACCTCGATAAATAGCTCTGTATAATGTTGTCCCATACAGCCTTTGCAGTATTTAGATGCATTACCTTCACAAATTCTAATTTTCCCAAGATTCCCAAAAGAACATTTAAAACCTTTGCATTGGTCTCATATTGTTTTTTTCCTACCTCATCTATGGGAATGGAGGATGGATACTGATAGCCTCCTTCAACAATTTCCCAAACATCAACTCCAAGTGACTGCAGGTACACTCTCTTTCTGACTTTCCAGAAAACCAAGTTCGTTCCTTTAAATAATGGTGCAGATAGAGAATAATCCCTCTTGATTTCTCATCTTAATCAATATCCTTTCAAGTCATCAAGCTTCTTCTGAAGGACCTCCTATGATACCAATTGTTAGGAAAAGTACTGAGAGGGGGGTGTGAATCAATATTTTACACACTTCAATTTCCAATTTCTTATACTGATTTATATATGCTACTGTTATAAGGAAAACTAGCGTACACACGTGAGTGTTATTAAAGGAACTTGTGTATATCAAGATAAATTATTTGATCATTAATTTCATCATATGTTCAACATTAACCAGTGCATCATTACTTCATTATTCATAAATTAATTAGTAAGTATGAGAAGTTAAAAATCAGATAGAACATCAACACACGAAAACTATATCAACACATATGAACACCAGTATTTTAGGTGAAAATCCAATGTGGGAGAAAACGACCATTGTTGTCATCTATGTCTTCTTCTTTTATTCAAAAAATAAACTTCTTACCAACTTTTATCTTTGTAGAATCTAACCAGCACACAGGCTCCTACTTGCATAAGGCTACAAAATTCTCTCATTCCATCTCCTATTGGAAGGAAGCTACAAACCCTTTTTCTGAATACTTCTCAATCCACTTCCAACATTGAACCAAAGAATTTTTAAATCAACTACCCAATTACTGAATCATCAGAATCATCAAACAATCACTAAATCTTAATCAGCCATAACAAATCCATATCGGATCATATTAATGCACAATTTTTCATAAGAATACCAGACCATATACTGTTCATTACAGAAAGAAAATCCTGTCACTCCAAACCTTGATCAGTCATATGTCATAAAATATACGCTATTGTTCTGAATCATACCTGTATATGCACACACTTACCTCGAATAATACCTGCATACAAATCTCAAATCATTGATAACTAAATCTGAATCACTGTACCACTGAATCGATCACATATTGAAACTATCACAAATCACTAAACCAAATATAGATCAGCACACAATAGTATCATCACCTATAACCATTCCATTCCATAATCAATTAAACCCCAACCAATATTGTCAAACATATATTATTATAAGAAGGACTTCATTGAAAGATACTAATAAACATAACAAGATTGATCAAACATCATCACCAACTCATACTGCAAAATCCTAGCATGTATAAGCGACTCTTACAAAAAAAATCCCTGTATGTACACACTTCTAATGCTTAACATTTGCGTACAAATTATGAACTTTCACAGAATGTATGCATGACTATCTAGAAGGAGATCCGCTTATGTATGCTACCTCTCAGAGGCAAACCGACGTAGAGATATGAAATCATTGAATCATGTCTTTACTGCAACCACAACACATACTTCACAATATTACCATCACACATTCATGTTAGAGTATCATTATCACCACAGATCTATGACTACTATAGATTTTCAACAAGCCAATCAAATAAGAACATATGATACCATACTTCATATCTTTCATATTTGTGTCTTTTCCTTTCTCCTTACCACACACATGTTTTAGATCAAATCATTCATAGATAACAAAACATTTACACACCTAACACTTTGATATCCATCTCCTTATATAGCATAATCCTCAGTTAATACCTTATTCCAATCCCTTAGTAATGTCGATGGTATTCTTTGACGGTATCGAATATCTGTTGTCACAATCATTAATATGGATCAATACCACGGTAAAGACCCTTGATATTCTAATTACCGTGTTGCAGAATATGCACGAGACTTCTCTTTACCATACCTGCGTATGTACGTGATCTTGTTTTACAAGACATGCGTACACTTTTTCACACTTTTTTTTTATCATACCTCTGTCTCTGAACTTGACATTCCTTTGTCCATCTCACCTATCACATGTATTCCATTCTACATAATCATTCAGTTACTATAATGTTTACATTTTTATTAAGTAGGTTTCCATCAAGGAAAAGACATTAGCCATAATTCCAACACATGTGACCAAAGATAGTCATTTATATGCGATTTTTAGTAGTTTTTTTATTCACTAATTTTTTTTTTCTACTATTGGTAGGAGAAATAAGATGCTAGGAAAATTCATTGAAATTAGTGCTTGGATAGCGAAAACATAGGACTGAATCAAGGGATTAATGATTACGAGTCCAATGCAGTGTTGAAGGTGGCATACTCTAGTCTTCCCAAAATAATTGCAATGCTTCTATTTGAAGGTTTCATGTAGAAGGTTCATAGTATAAAAGAGTTATTTATTTTAATATGAAGCCAAGATGATCCTAATAGTGATAATGCATGCATAGTAGTTGATTCTGGATGTTGTTGAATTTTTTTTATGGGAAATAAATAGAAGAAAATATATATTAATAATGGGCTCAATAGAGAGTATGTAGACTTTAGTAGAAAAAAGAAAAATGTTAAAGAAATAGACATTTCAAAAAATTAATAGAATATTGTGGTTCTAAATAAGACAAAATTTTGTAAAGCTTTATAAAACTTATTGGAGTAGAAAATGAATCAGACATTGTAATTTTATTATTTTCACATTTTCATAGAACTCCTTTGTAATACTCTACCTAAAATTTAGAAAGACATAGAGAGGTCCTTTCAAACTAAACTTATATATATATATATATATATATATATATATATATATATATATATATATATATATATATATATATATATAAAAATTAAAATAAATATTTTAAGTAATATTTATCATTTCTTTTATATAAAAGGTTAAATAGAAAAATAATTACAAATATTTATTTAAAATATAAGAGTCGATAACAAATTGAATAAAACAATTAGACGAGTAATCATCTGTATATTCATCATAACCCAACCCCTATGGTAAAATTTAAAAAAAATTGTAGTTGTAGTCTTTGAATTGCATTTTTTATAGTGGAGATGGATTTAGCACTATCAAAACCCCTCAGGCACCCAAAATATTGAAGTTTAAAGACTTTAGTCTAGATTTTAAAAAAAATCTGCCGAAATTTTTCATAATCTTACCGAAATATCTGGTTATTCTGAGTTATTCTGTTGGTTTTTTAGACTATGGTAAAATATTCGTGAAGTTCAAAGTTATTTACAAAATATTTAAATGTTTCGAATGTTTATTTAAATTGAAAAATTAATAACAAATTTTTAAATGATGTGGAGTTTTGTTAATTTTATAGGTTTGAAATTAGGTAATTGAATTCAATATAGAAAGCCTGCATGGCAAAGAGCCTGTTTCGACTTAATTAATACAAATTATGTGAACAAATTTTATCAAGAGACAAATGTTAAGTTAAGCCTTAAAGAAAAGACCAATGATAAGTTAAGTATTTAGAGAGAGCCAATCTCGAGATTGAGAAAACAGTAATAAAGAAACAATATGCAAAATACTATTTTCCAAACAATAATATGGGTTTAACCTCCATTTCTTTGGGCATTATGCAAAGACCCCAAATTCAAATAAGTAAAAATCCCCTCGCAGAGAGCCTTTGGGTGCTCGGAGGAGTAAACAAAAACAAAAGGAACGATTAGCTTCAAATAGAACTCAATATCAATTAAAGAAAAATCCCAGCAAAAGTTGCAAGCAACTCGATAAGAGCTAGCAGAGGAGATTGGGTACCTGTAGACAACATTGAGGAATTTGCGTAAGTAAAAGTCATAACCAAGAACTGTAAATGGAGGAAGTAGGGGGGTGTAACCTCACCTGCAAGAAACATTAACCAAATGTCAGAAACTTGAATAGAACAATTAATATGAAATTACTGAGAGGAAATCAAGGCAAAAAATGGGTTTATAAACACGTTTCTCCTAAGAAAATTACCTCATTTACATGGGCACGAAAAACTTGTCAAACACAAATAAGGCACGGGGTCAATAAAATACATTTATAGGAATTAGTAATGTAAGCTAGTGCCATAAAAATTTCCACTGATATGAACATTTACCTAAAGCCGAAATCATTGTATTCATGCAGGCGTCTCCAATTGAAGCGATACCTCGGATAGAGAACAAAGTTTCATCACGGTGACAAGACCAAAGTGTAGACAAAATAAGCTTTGAAACTGGAAGTGGAAATGAAAGAAAAACCCTTAGCTTTGTGCAGAAGGAACAACTATGCGAAGCCATAAGACAAAGAATAAAAAAATGACGTTACTATGCAGACAGGTGAGGAGGAGAGGGTGCATACCTTGTCGCAGCACAGAACAGTCAGAGGAATAGTCTTGGCGGTGGGAGTTGCAGAGTCGGTAGAGGAACGACACAAATGAGATGGTTAGGGTTTGAGAGGGGTAGGGTTACACCCTAACCACCTCCAATCCGCTATCGTTCATTGATAAACAAACAACCCAAGGGCTAAGCAATGCCCAAATTCCAAACCTGTAAGTACATCATTAAACCCTCATTAAATTGAATCTACAATTGTACCTCGCAAATATTCTCTGGTGACATTAATGCAGCAGGATGGCAAGAGATTTAATTGACAAATTAAGTGCGAGTCAAAATCATGAAAGATTTCGAGTACCATAATCCAATTGTAATATGATTTATATATATACCAAAACCAATGTTATGTCTCATGCCCAAATCATAGCAGATATGATAGGTCACCGAAAAGTGATATAATATGGTTGTAAAATAAACACCATACTTATGTTTAAGTGATGCGGTCTCATACTGAGGGCCTAGTCCAAGGGGTTACGGGAGTATAGTGACCCTTATTTATATGTAAAATGTTTTCAACTCAATTGACAATTCTATTGCATGCTTGGACATAAGGTTAGGATGGTTAAATTAATATGATTAGAATGTTAGTTAGGATGTGAAATATTTTTTTTCATTGTTATGTAAATATTTTTCTAACGTTTGATGAGTAGACGTTACACATATCTTACATGTTCAGTGTAGATTTTTAGAGTGACTTTTCTTAGGAGTTCATTGAAATCCAAAAACATATCTCACATTTTCAGTGTAGTTACTGAGGAAGATGGAACTTGTTCATGACTTCGAAGTTTCAAACAATTTTCTCAGCAACTTCACAGGAGTCTCCTGTAGAGATTCTGTCAATTTCCTAAGGTCTGAGTACAATCTAGAATTGGATAAGAAAAAAACCCACACAAAATAATGTTTCCCCATGTGGATGAAAGATCTACAACAACCTAAGATGATTGATTTGCTAAAATTTTAGTAACTTCCAGTATTTCATGGAGTAATTGCAAATGCTCATCAGATTCCTCATTTGGAAGGGAGAAATTTAACACTCGGAAGTGATGATTTCTTTACAGGAAAAGCAATATGTTCATGGGTTTAATAAAAATGAACAAGTTGAAAGGTTGCACAAATTAAGATTTAGTTCACAGTTAAAAAACTCTCATCTAAAGGTAGAAAAACTTTCAATCATCTAACATTGGATCTGATACAATAAAGCATTGAATGATTTTTGGGAAATTCTTCCCAATAGCTTAAAGATAAATAAACTAATAATAATAATAATAAAATTAAAAAATATTTATCATTTCTTTTATATAAAAAATTAACTAGAAAATATAATTACAAATATTTATTTAAAAGATAAGAGTTGATAAATAAAACAAACCGACGAGTAATTGCCCATATCTTCATCATAACCCAGCCCCTGTCGTTTTAATATTCGTGAAGTTCAAAGTTATTTACAAAATATTGAAATGTTTCAAATATTTATTTAAATTCAAAAAAAATAATAACAACTTTTTAAATGATATGGAGTTTTGTTAATATTATAGGCTTGAAATTAGGAATAATATATTTATTTGATACTAAAATTATTTACTCAGGTAAACGTGTAAGTGTTAATGTGGTATTTTTAGTAAGATAAAGAGTCAAAAAATAATAATAACAAATTTTTAAATGATCTCGAGTTTTGTTAATATTATAGGCTTGAAATTAGGAATAATATATTTATTTGATATTAAAATTATTTAGTCAGGTAAAGGTGTAAATGTTAATGTGGTCTTTTTAGTGAGCTAAAGAGTTAGTATGGTTTATATTAAATATTAATTTCAAAAATTTAGGTAACTTAAACATTTATAAAATTAATATTTTCAGATAAGAAGTTAATTATATATATATATATATATATATATATATATATATAATTTAACTATATATTTTTCATAATGACATAATAGATTAATAATTTTGATAATATTTATTTAAAATTTTACTATCTATCATTTTAACATTAATTATAATTATAATTCAATTATTTAACTTTACATAATTTCATATTAATAATTAAAGAAATTAAATTATTTATTAAAATTTTAATTATTATTAAAATAATAAATTTAACTTAAAATATATAATATTTTGTTATAAATAAAATAAATTCAAATCATAATATTAATTAAAAATATATTTAAATAATATATAACTTTTACTTAATAAATAAAATGTAATATTATTAAGTTTAAACAATATTGATTATAATTAAATTAAAGATAACAAAATTTAGTCATAAATATAATTCGGTGAGAGGTATTCATTCTTTGACCCTTCACTCGAGGTGCAAGTGGAAATACATGAACTCTTTATTGACTATACAATCTAGATTCGAGAGTATAGTACATTGGAAATACATATATCCCCAAAGTGCACACTACACTACATTGGAAATACATAGATCTGAATCTGATTATGAGAATTTCCACTGAGCTCGGACTCCAACCATGGTCGCATTAAGCAAGAATGCAGAAGCAGTAATGTAGTGTCCACAACTACCATACCACTAGGTCGCTTTTCTATCTTTTGGTGAATTTTGGCTTAATGCATCTTGGCAGTTATGAAAGATAAAATAGAAGCTAACCCATTTCGACATAACGAGACATTGCGAAGCACTGTGTATCCATCTGCCAAAAGATTTTATAACCCCAAATCTTCCTATTGTGATAAACCCTACCATGTAAAGTAATTGTAAACCAAAAATAATTTCTCGATCAATGAGTGCCTAAAATAGCCTCACTTTTAGATTTGCAAATATAATTTCAAATCAAAGACATCCATTGCCAAAGAAATTGGGAAGGTGTATTGGGTTTATATTGGTAGGGGTTAAATAATGTGATTTTTAGAGGTATTTTCCAATATGTGCTCAAATTAAAGGTATTGTTTAATATGCTATGATCGAACATGATATGTTAGAGGTTCGTTGAGTGAAATCCCTGTGTGTCAACTATTCTCTTTTTAGGTTTGATCATATCTAGCTCATTAAGTAGCAAAGCCATCAAAAAGAGTCATATAGTGGAAACTCATGAATCATCATAAATTAATATAATGTCTAAGTAAAAACTAAGCATCATTAACATACTATAACCAATCACTGTGAAAACTAGAAATAATAACTAATTGAAGCATATCAAAGACTTTCCTTGAGTCCATCCCACTATTTCTTCATCTCAGAGAAACATACATGACTGTGTAGATAAAAAATCAAACATATACGCAATTGTCCTTCCTGTAATCCGTGTACAGAAATTAAATTGTAGTAATTTACAGTCTCAAATCCTCGTGAACATGAAATATCTATCAGAATAATTAACAGAGTGATGAAGCCAAGAAAACTCCTTTTTTTTGTCTGATATATTCAAAATAATCACATGGAAGTGGCTTTGTAAATATATTTGTAGCTTGTTCCTTTGAAGGAACATATTCCAGTTTGACCTTTTGTTCAACCACCTGTTCTCTTAGAAAGTGACATTTGATTGGAATATTTTTGGTTTCTGAGTGCATGTTAAGATTTTTGGAAATAATTATGGCACTAGTATTGTCACAAAGAATATGTAGAAGTTGAGGAAAAGTGATTTGAATGTATTTCAAAGTTTGCATCATCCATAGAAGTTGAGTAAAACAAGATGCAACAACAACGTAGACTACCTTAGCACTAGATAAAGTAATGAATATTTTTTTTTTATTGAAGCATGATACCAAGCGAGGTCCCAAATAAAATTCTCCTCCACTAGTACAGTTTCAACCATCAATATTTCTAGAAGTAATTGATATTCTTTATCAGATTCAACTTCTTCATCATTTGAAATACCATCATTATCTTCGTATGTGTAGAATTTTTTCTTGTTTTTCAACCTTCATATAACATTTAATTTTTCAAAATTCTTCCCTTTCCCATGGTTTTCTTTATAAGGGAATCTAGCAACATAGTGACCAACTCTTCCACAAGAAAAGAATTTGATAGGAAGCTTACCTCTACATTTTCCAATTCCTACTTGAAATTTCTTCACAAATTTTTCCTCTTCTTCATTTGATATGTAGCCTGATTTCTTAAGCTCCTCCTTTTATTTTCCTTTATAAGTAGCTTTGAATGTTTCTTATCTGATATTTGATGGGCCCTATTATCTCATCTCATAAGTTGTTAAGATCCCATGAAGTTTTTCAATAGTAATATTCTTCAAATCATGCATTTATTCAATGGAAGAGACTTTTGAATCAACTTTTTGGGTTATAGATCTTAGGATTTTCTCAACAAGCATCGAATATTTTACATCATCACCAAGATTTCTCAATGAGTTAATAATCTCATCTACCATAAGAAGCAAACTTGCAATAATTTCACCACTATGAATTATAAGAGTTTGATATTGAATTCTAAATGTTTGAAGTTTGACACTCTTTACCTTAGTGTCACCTTCATAGATTTGTATGATCTTGTCCCATATATCCTTTGCAATATTTCAATGCATGACCTTCAAAAATTCTAATTCTGTCAAACTTCCCAAAAGAACATTTACAACCTTTGAACTGGTCTCGTATTACTTATTTCCCGCCTCATCTGTAGGAATGGAGTATGGATACTGATAGCCTCCTTCAACGATTTCCCAAAAATCAACTCCATGTGACTGAAGATACGCTCTCATTCTGACTTTCCAAAAAACCAAGATCGTTTCATTAAACAATGGTGCAGATAGAAGATACTCCCTCTTGATTTCTCATCTTGATGAATCTCCCTTCAAGTGATCAAGCTTATTATGAAGGACCTGCTCTAATACCAATTGTTAGGAAAATTACTGAGAGGGGGGGAGTGAAAAAATATTTTACACACTTCAATTTCCAATTTCCAATATTGATTTATATACGCTTCTGTTATAGATGAAACTAGCGTACATACGTGACTGTTATTAAAGAAACCTACGTATATCTAGATAACTTATCTGATCATTAATTTCATCATTTTTTCAACATTAATCAGTGCATAATTACTTCATTATTCATTAATTAATCAGTAACTATGAGAAGTTAAAAACTAGATAGAACATCAACACACAAAAGCCATATCAACACATGAACACTAGTGTTTCAGGTGGAAACCCAATGTGGGAGAAAATGACCGTTGTTTTCATATATGTCTTTTTATTTTATTAAAAAGAGAAACTTCTTACAATCTTGTACCGTTGCAGACTCTAACCAACACGTAGGCTCCTCCCAGTAGAAAGATACAACCTTCTCTAGTTTTATAGCTCCTATTGGAAGGAAGCTACAAACCCCTTGTTGAAGACTGCTCCTTGTGGATAAATTTTTAGAATGTTTCAAAATTGATGCAGTTCCAAAATTAAAACCCAACAATGAAATCAAATACCCAATTACTGAACCAACTGAATCATAAAATTAATCACTCAATCTTAACCAACCATAACTAATCCATATCATATCATATTAATGAACATTCACTCATAAGAATACCATATCATATATTGGAAGACATCTCTAGCTTAGACCTCTAAATTTTTGTGATAATGTTACATATTCTCCTTCAGGTTGATTTAATAGATTTTACTGTTTAGCTTTGATTAAGTTATAGTTTTATGGCTTACCACGAATGTGACCTAAACATCCTAAAATGCAAATCTAGCATGAGAAAACAACAATATTTTCTCTTTCAATGAAAATATAGCTAGGGAAGGGAAGAAACATTCAATGTGAAACCCAAAATGTGCAGAAAAAAAGATGCAAGATGTAATCTTCCTTTCAATGCAACTATTCCTAATCTAATGCACATTCCAAACACTAAATGCCAAATAAAATTTTTGTCTTTTCACCACACTTAATTTTTGAAATCAAGAAAACTAAGATGCAAATTTCTAATTACTAATTCAAATATACATTTCATAACAAGGACTTAAATAACAAGTCATTCAAGTGATTAGAAATAAAATAAGACAAGTTTGCAAATGAGCAAACGATAAGAACAAAGAAAAATTGAAACCAAATTGTATCAAAGGAAAACAAACACAAGTGAAAATTGAATGGGGGTTTTAGAGAGACCACAAGACAATAAAGCCTAAAGGAAGCTCAGTTGGAAGAAGGCTGATGAATGAGAGGCTCAAAAACCAAGGCAAACTTGTGTAAAAACAGGGACCAACTCTTGTGCAGGGAGGGTACTAGTGCTTTGTAACACTGGGATAGAGTGAGCCAGGGTGAGGTGTAACACTCTGTCAGAGGCACTAGGGGAGTGTTAGGCTTGGGAAAGAGGTTTCTGACATAAAAATTTTAAAATAGGTTGAATGAAGCCACTTCCTAGGTTTGTTCTTGGTTATATGATGCAACAAAGGTCTGTCAAGGAGGTAATCAAACACAAAGGACAAGGTAAACCACCAAGGGTATACTTTGTTCCATAATATGGTCACCAATTTGTTATACAATATTTACGATTGTAGAAAAAGGTATCTCCCCTAGGTTTGGTGGTCAACCTAGAACAATAGAGAGAAAAGGAACCCAATTTTTTTCCTCAAATTAAATAGATGACAGAGTGAGGCCTACCTAGAAACTGTTGCAAGCTTCACTCCTTTAGCTTGGAAGGTCCAATTCCAGCTATGACCGCCAAAATTAGAACCTGCACAATTAGATAATGAAATGCAAGAAACTATGTTATGTATGCAATATCATCTAAAAAATCTATTCAATAGATCAACATAGTATTGAAATAGGTTAAATAACAACATCACATATAGGAAAGAAATATTTTAATTAATATAAATGGAAGGAGATTACAACCAAAAGTGGAAATTGATCTTGTAGAAGAGCTCCTCCAAGTTGTTGACTCATCCTTTCCTTGTCACAATATGTACCTACAGTAACCCTATGCATGCAATGATAACTACTTGCTGCAACAACATAGGGGAGGAATCATTCTCCAAATCCAATCATTACCTCTAGCATATGAGAGGGTAAATAGATAGGAGAGAGGGATAAGTTGGGAGTTATTATCCAATTACCATTCTAGGGCTTTAGATCCACCTTTGATGGAGGGATAGGATCAAAGGATAAGTGGTGAAAACCCCAAAGTAGGTTAGGATAAGATATGAGTGTCAATCCAAGGTAATTAGTTGAAAAAAATTCTAGAAACTCCTATAAGGTGAATCTTTCGAAATCCCACTCGTTATCCCAGGATTATAGAACCAACACAAGTGCAAAAGAGGGAAACCTGCTCGTGACCAATGCTAGCCATATTGGAGTAAGTTGTAGGTGAACACACCCAGGTGAACACACCCCAATAGGGTTCCAGGGAGTGTTGGTCCTCAAACTGGATCAGATAGGGCACTTTAGGGTTGAAATTGTGAGGGATGAGAGGTACATCACTTAGGGATTTGTGCAAGATGATGAAAAGGGGAATTGGATGTTGACTGATCCCATTAGGAGGCTTACTTTGATTGGATGTGAGAAAATGTCCTATAACAAGGTGGGTGGCCACCAATATCCACCTAGATCATCTTTACATGATCTTTACATAAAGAGATAGATATGCCATTTATAACCAAAATCGAAGACCTGAATAGTGAGGTAGAAACACCATGATTGTCATCAAAAATCATCATACACTATAAAGGAATCTACAATGTGAACATCTTCATCACCATCATGAAGTAGCATCAATCTGAAATAACGTCAATATATGACCAATGCTTTCAAGCATCACCAAGAAACTTCAATATTACAAGACATAGAATTGAGAAACAACATCATCAACAATATATTTAGCATATATGTTCATCAATTTCAATAATCAATGAAAAATATCATCATTTAGCGAGTAGTGCTCAAGCAAATATAATTACAACAATGTGTTATTAGAAGTATAATAGATGCTCCCTCTGAACCTGTGCCAGCTCATGGGGGCTTCTCTGCGGGAGAAATACCATAGCACATCGGTTCATATTAGGAGATATATAATGAGGAAAAAATGACATAAGATATTGGGGAATATATAGGGGGTAAAGGGTTTTTATTGGCAAGTATAAAAAGTGGAGCTCAAAGTTAATGAAAAAATATAAAGGGGTATAAAAAAGTTAATGAAAAAATGGATAACTACAATATATACTGAAAGTAGGGGCTTTTTAAATTGGGAAGGTGTATTGGGTTTATATTGGTAGGGGGTTAAATATGTGAATTTTAGAGGTATTTTCCAATATGTACTTAAATTAAGGGTGTTGTTTAATATGCTATGATCGAACATGATGTGTTAGAGATTCATTGAGTGAATCCCCCATGTGCCACCTATTCTCTTGTCAAGTCCGATCATATCTAGCTCATCAAGCAACAAAGCCATAAAAAAGGGTCATATAGTGGAAACTCATGAATCATCATAAATTAATATAATGTCTAAGTAAAAACTAAGCATCATTAACAGACTGTAACCAATCACTGTCAAAACTAAAAATAATAACTAAATTGAGCATATCAAAGACTTTCCATGAGTCTATCCCAATGTTTCTTAATCTCAGAGAAACATACATGACTGTGTAGATCAAAACTCAAGTATATATGTGATTTTCCTTCATGTAATCCGCATACAGAAAGTAAAATGTAGTATTTTACAGTCTCAACTCCTCCTAAACATGAAATATTTGTGAAAATAATTAACAGAGTGATGAAGCCAAGATAAATCCTATTATTTGTCTAAGATATTCAAAATAATCAAGTGGAAGTGGCTTTGTAAATATATCTGCATCTTGTTCCTTTGAAGGAACATATTCCAATTTGACGTTTTTTTCAACCACTTGTTCTCCCAGAAAGTGAAATTTCATTGGAATATGTTTTTTTTGTTTTTGTTTTTGTTTTTTTTTGTTTTTGTTTTTGTTTTTTTTTTTTTTTTCTGAGTGGATGACAATATTTTTAGAAATAATTATGGCAGTAGTATTGTCACAAAGAATAGGTACAAGTTGGGGACAAGTGATTCGAATGTCTTGCAATGTTTGCATCATCCATAAAAGTTGAGTACAACAAGATGCAACAACAATGTATTCTGCCTCAGCACTAGATAAAGCAATGAATCTTTGTTTTTTGTTGAAGCATAATACCAAGCGAGGTCCTTAATAAAATTCTCCTCCACTAGTACTCTTTCGACCATCAATATTTCTAGAAGTAATTGATATTCTTAATCATATTCAACTTCTTCATCATTAGAAACACCATCACTATCTTCATGTGTGTAGAAACCTTTCTTGTTTTTAAACCTTCATATAACTTTTACTTTTGAAAAATTCTTCCCTTTCCCATTGTTTTCATTATAAGGGAATTTAGCAACATAGTGAACAACTCTTCCACAAGCAAAGCATTTGATAGGAAGCTTACCTCTAAATTTTCCAATTCCTACTTGGAATTTCTTCACAAAATTTGCCTCTTCTTCATTTGATATGTAGCTTGATTCCTTAAGCTCCTCCTTTTCTTTTCCTTTATAAGTAGCTTTGAATGTTGCTTCTCTAATATTTGATGGACCCTATTCTCTCATTTCATAATTTGTTAAGATCCCATGAAGCTTTTCAATAGTAATATTATCAGAATCATGCATTTATTCAATGGAAGATACTTTTGAGTCAACTTTTTTGGGTTATAGATCTTAGGATTTTCTCAACAAGCATCGAATATTTTACATCATCACCAAGATTTCTCAATGAGTTAATAATCTCATCTACCTAAAGAAGGAAACTTGCAATACTTTCACCACTATGCATTATGAGAGTTTCATATTGAATTCTAAATGTTTGAAGTTTGACACTCTTTACCTTAGTGTCACCTTCATAGATTTGGATGATCTTGTCCCATATATCCTTTGCAATATTTCAATGCATGACCTTAAAAAATTATAATTCTACCAAACTTCCCAGAAGAAAATTTACAATCTTTGAATTGGTCTTATATTACTTCTTTCTCGCCTCATCTATGGGAATTTAGGATGGATAGTGAGAGCCTCCTTCAACGATTTGCCAAAAATAAACTCCAAGTGACTATAGATACGCTCTCATTCTAAATTTCTAGAAAACCAAGTTCGTTCCATTAAAAAATGGTGTAGATAGAAGATACTCCCTCTTGATTTATCGTCTTGATGAATCTCCCTTCAAGTGATCAAGCTTCTTCTAAAGGACCTACTCTAATACCAATTGTTAGGAAAAGTACTGAGAGGGGCGGAGTGAATTAATATTTTTCACACTTCAATTTCCAATTTCTAATATTGATTTATATACGCTATTGTTATAAAGGAAACTAGTGTACTTACGCGATTGTTATTAAAGAAACCTGAATATATCTAGATAACTTATCTGATCATTAATTTCATCATTTGTTCAACATTAATTAGTGCATCATTACTTCATCATTCATCAATTAATTAGTAAGTATGAACAGTTAAAAACCAGATAGAACATCAACTCACAAAAACCATATCAACACATGAACACTAGTATTTTAGGTGGAAACCCAATGTGGGAGAAAACGACCATTGTTGTCATATATGTCTTCTTATTTTATTAAAAAGAGAAACTTCCTACAATCTTGTACCAGTGCAGACTCTATCCAACACATAGGCTCCTACATGTAGAAGGATACAACCTTCTTTAGTTTTGTAGCTCCTACTTGAAGGAAGCTACAAAGCCCTTTCTGAAGAATGCTCCTTGTGGATCACTTTTTACAATGTTTCAAACTTGATCCAATTCCAACATTAAAACCCAACAATGAAATCAAAAACCCAATTACTAAACCAATTGAATCATAAAATGAATCACTCAATCTTAATCAACCATAACTAATCCATATCAGATCACATTAATGCACATTCATTCATAAGAATACCATACCATATAGTGTTCATTAAAGAAATCAAATCTAGTCACTGCAAACCTTGATCAATTATATGTCAGAAAGTATATGTTATTGTTCTAAATCATACCTGCACATGTATGTGCTTGCCTTGAACAAGACCTGCGTAGAGATCTCGAAACACTGATAACTAGATTTGAATAAAATTACCACTAAATCAGTTACATGTTGAAATCATCACAGATCACTAAACCAAATGCAAATCACCACACAATAGTATCATCTCTAGTCAACATTCCATTCCATAATCAATTACACCCCAACCAATACTGTCAAACACAAATTATTATAATAAGTACTTCATTGAAAGATAACAAAAAACATAAAAAGACTTATCAAACATCATAAAAAACTCATACTGAAGAACCCTAGCATGCATACGCAACTATTACAAAACACATCCATGTATGTACGAGCTTACTTAAAATTTTTGAACTTTCACAAAATGTATACCTGACTATCTAGAAGGAGATCTACGTATGTACGCTACTTCTCAAAATAAAACCAACATAGAGATATGTAATCACTGAATCATGTCTTCACATCAACCACAACACATACATCACAAACCTTACTGTCACACAGTCATGTTAGAGCATCATTATCACCAGAGATCTTAGAAATTTGCAACGAGAAAATCAAATAAGCACATATGATACCATACTTCAGATCTTTCAGATCTGCGTCTTTTCCTTGCTCCTTGGTGCACACCTATTTTAGATCAAATCATTCATAGATAACACAAAACTTACGGGTGAGGTAGTTACCTACCCAAGCTCTCTAGAGGAGAACATGAAAAAATATCGAAAGAAAGCCAAGAGGATAATTGGAACATGAGGCATGAAAGGAGAGCGTTCAGAAGGAAATCTTCGATAGAAAACGAAAAAATCTACATTTGGTTAGCTAGTGCAGTTAGTCACTAGCTTGGAAGTTCATAATCTAAAATTGGCTAAGTGTAGTTATGATTAGAAAATGTGGTTCTACCCTGTAAGCTACTATTGGTGTGAGGTTATATCGGGGGTAGATGCAGTGAGGAAGACTGGTATCTAGGTTTGGTGGAGTATTGTTACCCCAGTGGTTGGGGTTTGAGGTTGACGAAACCGACTTGAATTCAGATAAGTACCCTTAAAAAATTATATAATTTCGCTGGGTTTGATGATATATCTACAGAGTAATTCTTTAGTAGGAATATTACTCTTAATATAGGTAAGAAAGGGAGTTTGGAATATTGGGGCCTGTATAAGCGAACAATTTATTCCAACGATTAAACTGTAGACCGAACCATGGTTCTATTATGAAATTATGCATGTCGCAGGTGACAAAGTAAATTATTTAAATATCTTAATAGTTTTGAAGCCTGGGGAAGTGGGTTAGTCCCTGGCCTGTTGTTGTTAAGGCATCGGTTAAGGGAACAATTCCATTTTTGCAAGTTTAATCATAATAAAACTATGAATTGGTGTCATGTTAAACCAGTAATGTCAAATTGTAATAGAAGGTGAATAAAATAGTAATCTAGGGTTCTATAAAATGGAAGTTTAGTTTCTAGGTCTGGCCAAGGGATTGGAAATCCAGAAAAATTCCTTGTCTCACTAAAGTGGAGAGCAACGAAAATTTTTACCAAGAATTGCATCAGAATGAAATGGGACAAAAAATCAATACATGAGTTAATTAAAAGGCCAACTAGCACATGTAATTCTCGACAAAACAAATTTTTCATAAACAGAAATGTATTATCTTCATAATTTCCATAATTATTTAACTTGAAACTATTAACTGTAAAAAAATAAATAAGAACAGACACTAAAATTGAGATTTTGAATGATTATTTACTTAGTAACTGAAAAAGGGTTGAACCCTTAGAAAGAACTGTATGTCATTTGCAATAACCATCAATAATGAAATCCAATAAAACCTAAAGTAACAATTCCGAGTTACAGTCAAAATAATATGTAATATTTATAACAAGTGAGAGTCAAGCTCAGGATTAATAAAAACTAGCATATCAATTTCATTAACAAAAGAGTCATCTGTATCATGCACCATCAATTTACAACCGAGGACTAATAAACCCTTAACACCTATAATTTTAACTGTAAGAACCTCACAAAGGAGTGATATGTAATAGATACAAGACTATTTAACCTAACCCTCATAGCGTTTTTCCCATAAAATCGTTCGAAAATATTTATGTCTATACATCCCAACCGGAAGCTAAGAGAGAAAATACACACCTGGTACAATATAAGAGATGTCAAACACTTCCTAAGAAGACATAATAACTAGGTATGAACTGATTAAAGGATTAGAGAAAATGTGCCTATACAGAGTCAAAAAAATAGGGGTGATATTTTAATCGCCAATCTTATAACGATGAATAAATAGAGTAATTTTTTCCAATGAGTAGTAATGAGGAGGCCACACGCACGAGACTAACAACTTGATTGTTTAAGGAAACCCATGTCAAGTAAATTGCACCTACAATCAAATATCGCCAACACTTGAACTGTAAGGGAAAACCTAGTGTAAAGAACATAAGCCCCAGCCACTGGGTAAGTAAATATATACTTTCCATAACATAGGAGCTAGGATGTTGTTATCTCCTTGGGAGAAAAAACGCAGAAAAGGATATTGTTGCATGGACAACTAGTCCAGCCATTTATAAGAGAAGTGAAAAATGAATGAATAATTCCAAACAAATTTAGTAACAAATGAGACCAAGGCTCGAAACCTTACGTGGTACTAGATTCGACGCCTCTCCCCTTGTAGAAGAGCAAGAGGTCGATGGAACCTTGCTAAGAAATTTGACATAACAACAAACCCTTATTGGTAGCAGAGAGTGAAAAAATGGAACGAGGGACGTGCAACTCAGGTTCAAAAGCGGGAGAGGGGTAGGTTAGTTTCTCTCTAACCTCCCAAATCAATCTGCACTGTTCAATAAGCCAGGTTGGGGAGAACTGCATCTCGAGAAGCTACATGCTAAATGGACGAACACAATGCATCCTTTAGAGAGTTTGGATATATGTGTTGATAGCAGGGTCGAGATGTTATAAATATAAATTAATGTAACCTTACCCATAGTCATATCATAGCATAGAAAAAACTTAATGAGACATGGTGGGTTGGATAACCATTAGTTTACGGTCTACAAGTATATAGAGTATATATTTGTTATCACAATCGATTTATATTAATATTGCAATATATCTATGTAAAAAAACGCTAAATAATTCTTAAAATCATATTTCTCAAATTTATGTCCAATTATGTCTAAATTCATTTAGCTCACATTTATTTTTATGTGTTTATTTTTTTTTACAAATCTGTTATCTAACATTAAATTAACTCAAGAATATGATAAATGATAAAGCGATGTGAAATAATGAATTTTAAACCTAATAAAATTTTTTCCCTAAAAATAATAAAACTCAATAGTTTTATGGTATGATGTCAAATTATATCAAATCATAGATGCATGATTCAAATCACTTTCGAATTTTCTTTTAAATAATATAGTTTGACAGATTCTTTATTTTAATTTTTTTAATAAAAAATTGTTAATCGATTTGTGTAAACTATATATAAAGTAATTAAACGAAGTAGCTGATGGATGTTGTCGTCTTCCAGCCACGATGAAGGTCGTCTTCCAGCCATGAAATGAAACGAAGTAAATCAATCAATCAATAAATCAATTATGGGTTCATTGAATTTTCATTATGTTCACAGACCAGCGAGTCAATAATTCACTTACCGTATCATATTAATATTTACAGTGAAGTTAAAATTATATTTCACAACAGGTCAACAAAAATGTTATACCAAAATATATCTGGACTAATAATGCATAAAATTAATCATTTAAATTATCTTTCAGCAACAATATTGTACTAAAAGATATATTGACTAATAATATATAAATTTAATCATAAAAAATCTCTTCACTAATAATACATAAATGTACCTTTCGATAAATTATCTTTCAACAACATTATTGTACTAAAAAATATCTTGACTAATACTACATAAATTTAATCATAAAATATTTCTTCACTAATAATACATAAATAAATGTACCTTTCGACCGCATTGTTGTCCTAAAAAGATATTTTGACTAATAAATATACATGAATTTAATCATCTTTTCAACACATAATAGATAAGAACATAATAAAAAATAAGCTTGAAAATTAAATTTACTGTCAACTGAATGGAATAAAAAATAAGCTTGAAAATTAAATTTACTGACAACTGGAACTACTGGAAACCTTCCGCAAAATTGGTGGAAAAATTCAAATATGGTGTTAGAGGGTAGCACATCATTGCATGCTATACATATCAGCTAGTTTGATCAAAGATGAAAATAATCCAATGGAGATCTTCCATGAAAGAAGACAATTTCACACCAACTTCTTGTTTTCACAACACAATGTCATGTACATAGTTTTCAAACTACCAATCTTGATACCATAATGTAATAGATACAATGTCACAAACTGCACACCAACTCGTTACTTTCATAATGTACACAATTACATAATCAATGTGTGACTAACATTCTAAATGTAATTCTTTAGCAATAGAATAATATTGACCACAACCAATAAACCCATTGCCCAGGATTACAATCTAACCATTTAACACATAAAACAAAGTTTTGTTCATATATTAAATCAAAATAAAAATAGTTTATGAGGAATTGCAGTAACATTCTTACACATTGAAAAAAAAATTCTGGTAAATATATTTTCCATTTTATTAGTGGTTATGACTCCCTTTAGACTACCCATAAGGTTATTTTTATTTACAATTAATTGAAATGGATGGAAATTAGACACCTGATAAAGAGAAAATTATACACTCTCTTGATGGTTATAGTAGCTTTAATTTAGCATGCAAATTATTTGCAAATACCCTTGCATATATTGCTATTTTCAATGTTAATTTCCACAAAATGCAATTAACAAAATAAGTACATTGTTCTTAACCACACACACTACACGTATTAATATCTAAAATATAAATTAATAATTTAGTTTTATCAATTATGTTAAATATCCCTAGTGTGATTGATTTTTAAGGGTATTGTTTTATAGAATGATATATGTTTGAAACTCCATGATAGTTAAGAAAAGACACTTAAATTTTATTCATGTTTAAGAGTTAATGTGACCCAGACATGTTACAATGAGGCTCAAGGGACATTTTATTATTGAAAATTAAAGGAAAACCCTAAAAAAACAAAAAACTAACCCCATAAGATGAAATTCCAAGAGTTTGTGGGACTCGTTGGGGTTAGTTGGGCAGGCAATTCCTTGAGGTCATAACTTGGTCACATGATCTCTGTTTGGTGCGTACAATACCTCGTTGGAAAGGTATATTTTATTAATACAATATTTTCTACATACCCTTGCTTACAACAATGGGTCTGCTACAGACCTACAATAAACACCATTTAGGGGGCCAAAACAACTCCGGAAGTTCAGGACCGAAAAAACTGCTAAAAATACTAAATGCTGCAATAATCAAGGAAAGAGATGAAACCAACTTGGGGTTTAGGTGGAATAGGTGGATAGCCACCAATATCCACCTGGATCATCTTTACATGATATTTACATCAAGAGATAGATATTCCATTTATAACCAAAATTGGAGACCTCAATAGTGAGGTAGAAAGACCATGATTGTCATCAGCAACCATCATATACCATAAAGGAACCTGAAATGTGAACATCTTCATCACCATCATGAAGTAGGATGTAGCATTAATATGAAATAGCATCAATATATGACCAATTATTTCAAGCATCACCAAGAAACTTCAATATTACAAGACATAGAATTGAGCAACAACGTCATCAACAATATCTTTAGCATATCTCTTCATCAATGTCACAAAGAAATGAAAAATATCATCATTTAGCAAGTAGTGCTCAAGCAGCTACAATTCCAAAAATGTGCTATTAGAAGAATAATAGATGCTCCCTATGAACCTATGCCAACTATTCTCTTGTTAGGTATGATCATATCTAGCTCATCAAGCAACAAAGCCATCAAAAAGAGGCATATTGCAGCAACTCATGAATAATCATAAATTAATATTATTTCTAAGTAAAAACTAAACATCATTAACAGACTGTAAAAAATCAGCGTCAAAAATATAAATAATAACTAACTCAAGCATATCAAATAATTTCCCTGAGCCTGTCCCACTCTTTCTTCATTTTAGAGAAACATGCATGACTGCATATATCAAAACTCACATATATACATGACTGTTCTTCATGTAATCCGCGTACATAAAGTAAACTCTAGTAATTTACACTCTCAACTCCCCTTGAACATGAAATATCTTTCAGAATAATTAATAGAGTGATGAAGCTGATATGACTCCTATTTATGTCTGAGATATTAAAAAGAATCACGTGGAAGTGGCTTTGTAAATATATATGCAACTTGTTCCTTTGAAGGAACATATTCTAGTTTGACCTTTTGTTCAACCATCTGTTCTCTCAGAAAGTGATATTTTATTGGAATATGCTTGGTTTTTGAGTGCATGGCAGAATTTTCAGAAATACTTATAGCACTAGTATTGTCACAGAGAATAGATACAAGTTGGGGACAAGTGATTTGAATGTATTTAAATGTTTTCATCATCCATATAAGTTGAGTACAAAAATATGTAATAACAACATATTCCTCCTCAGCAATAGATAAAGCAATGAATCTTTGTTTTTTAATGAACCATGATACCAAGCAAGGTCCCAAATAAAATTCTCCTCCACTAGTACTCTTTCGACCATCAATATTTCTAGAAGTAATTAATATTCTTGATCAGATTCAATTTCTTCATCATTTGAAAGACCATCACTATATTCGTGTGTGTAGAAAATTTTCTTGTTTTCAAACCTTCCTCTAACATTTAATTTTGCATAATTCTTCCCTTTCTGATGGTTTTATTTATAAGGGAATTTAGCAGCACAATGACCAACTCTTCCAAAAGTAAAGCATTTGAAAGGAAGCTTACCTCTAAATTTTCCAATTCTTACTTGGAATTTCTTCACTAAATTCACCTCTTCATCATATGATATGTAGTCTGATTCCTTAATCTCCTCCTTTTATTTTCCTTTATAGGTAGCTTTGAATGTTGCTTCTCTAATATCTGATGGACCCCCTTTTCTCATTTCATAAGCTGTTAAGATCCCAGGAAGCCATTCAATAGTAAGATTATTCAAATCACGCATTTCTTCAATGGAAGAGACTTTTGAATCGAATTTTGGGGTTAGAGATCTTAGGATTTTCTCAAAAAGAATCAAATATTTTAATAATTCACTAATATTTCTCATTGAATTAACGATCTCATCTACCCTAAGAAAGAAATAATTTGCAATACTTTCACCACTATGCATTATGAGAGTTTCATATTGAATTCTAAATGTTTGAAGTTTGGCACTCTTTACCTTAGTGTCACCTTCATAGATGATATGTACTTATGAAGGAACTCAATAAAATAAAAAAAATAAACATAAAATCAGAGATGTAGCAGAAATAACACTTCATTCATTAATATCAAATACTAAAAAAAAATTCTTATAAACAGAATGGAAAATAAAGTAGCCTGGGCAATGGTAGCTTATGATCTCTGAGAAGAGACATGGTAGTTACATGCCTCTAAAATGCATTAAAATGAGGCTCAAGGGAATTTTTATTATTGAAAAACATGGAAAAACCCTAAACAACCAAAAACCTAACCCTAGGAGAATGGAACACCAAGATTTTGTGGGCCCCATTGGGGTTAGTTGGGCAGCCAATTTCCTGAGGTTGTAAGTTGGTCATATTATCTTCGTTTGGTGCGTACAATATACCATCAAAAATATCTCTCCAAGTAATATAGGATTTGATGCAGACCCCTTCATATGGCTACATGTCTATAGCGGACCTCAAAAAAATTCCGTTTAGGGGGTCAAAACTGCTCTGGAATTTCAGGACTGAAAAAATTGTTAAAAATACTAATTTTTGCTATAAGCAAGGAAAGTGGTGAAACTGACTAGGGGTCTAGGTGGAATAGGTGGGTGGCTACAAATATCCACCTAGAACATTCCTCCCCACTTAGGAAGAAATGGTCCCCATTGCGTTAAGAGCCTCCATGAGGTGAGGAAATTTCTGTTGAATCTAGTCCCAGGTGAACCACTTTCCCTAGTGAAGGAGTTGGTTTTCTTTGAAAATTTGATACAGCTAGATCCTCTAATAGTGGGTGTTATTGATATATGTATCCATGATTTGACCAATTGTGGCTTATTCCATGAAGTATGGATTTAAATCCATCGGTGTGAGTTGTTCTCTAATGTTAGATGTGTCTAATAATGGTGGAAAGTAGGGCTAAAGGTGGTCCACATTGAACACTGGGTGGAAACCAAGGAATGGTGGAATACTGAGCTCGAAGGAATTGTCCCCTACAACCTTAGTGATGGTGTATGGCCTAGCTCAGAGTGGGCAAAGCTTGCAGTGGACTCCAGCGAGGCGCTCCTTTTGCAAATGTAGCCAAACTTTGTTGCCCACCTGGAATTTATATGGAACCCAATGCTTATCATGTCGGTGCTTGTACTTAGCGTTCAATAGAAGGAAAAGACCCTCTAGCAGATGTTTTTGAGAAAGCCCTTATAAAAATAGCCCAGATATCCGTTTGTAGCGGAGGTCACTAGAGGAGGTTAGCAGGTGGAATTTTTTGCTGATGTTTTTTTGCGGTGCATTCTCATCATACATGCACCAATGTGCTTGATATGTATGTAACGCACTGGTGCATAGTAGAGGCTAAAGAAGCAATGCAGAGTTATTTTTTAGTACTATGAAGACATCGGTGCACTTCACACATACAATGCACCGGTGTGTTTTATATAGAGCGCACTGGTGCGTACTATAAAATAGCACACCGAGACAATGTGCTCTCCATACAAACTACACCGGTGCATCTCAATAATCCAATGCACCATAGCGAAGTGCAGTGTGCCATTGGTAAAACTGCCTGGTGCATCTCATAAACAAGTGCATCGAAAAGGTTTAATTTAAAAAAATTACCGGTCGTAAAAAACTTCATTTTTACTTGTTACAGTGCTATATAGCTCTCAAGCATCAATGTGAGCTTTTATTCTCTGAGGCGCTTTGCCATTGGTGCTCCCATTGCTCGCATTGCTTCCGTCCATTGCTCACTGTGTCGAGTTTGAATTTTCCAAAATGGTGGGAAAATTTGATTTTTAGTATTCCTCAGCAAAGATTCGTCCTAGATGTACAAATGTGTAGGAAATCTACTTGTTCCTCACCAAATTAACCTTTTAGCGGGTTAATTTCTCAAATTCAGTTAAAATTTACCCTTTAAAAAAAAAAAATTGTGTGGTGCATTCGAGCTGTTTGGCTCGCACTATTCGTGGTTCTGCATGTAAATTTACAGGCCACACTATGAACGATGTTAACAGAAATCGCATCAGGTTCTAGTGCGGTACTGAGAAAAAGCAGACCACTTTAACACTAAAATAGTGTAGTGTGTTTCGATTGCTGGCCGCATCGACCATTTAAAATTTTAAAAAATAACACTCCATGTACGGCTGTACGGCGGTGTGGTCGTTTACCGGAACGGACCATGAATTATGTATGGCTATCGGGTGGTGCTTTGTGCTATAACAACTGCCCTGGGGTGGGTATTTTGGTCAATGCACTACACAAAATAGATTTTTTGTTTTCATGGTGCGTGAAGTTTTTTCATGCGCACCGTGGGCCGTGCGCGATAGACAAGTACACATCGGTAGCGGTGCATGACTATTTTTTTGGGGTGCACCGAATATTTTTTTTTTTTCGATAAAATATATATATATATATATATATAGATATATATATATATATATATATATATATATATATATATTTGTCATTTAATAAAAAAAATTAGGCTTTATGTATGAAGGAGGCTGATGTATTTAATATGTGAATCATTTAGTGACATCAACAGAGAGAGGAAAGGAAACAACAAGAGCATATGGAGGACAATTATAACATGATACAATAGTCGGAGGCATGGGAGAGGGAGAGAATTTTGTACCCTTTCCCTATTATGACATCCACCTAGTTTCTCTTAAGGGACGTAGGCCTCCTTAACTTATACGAGGAGGCTACATCCCTGAAGGAGAACAATGGATTATTAGGACAATTGATCTATAGGTGGGATGCCAACTGACAAGCTTTCTGGGTCGGTCCTGGCGAGTGGTACTAGCCCACTGAGGAGGAAATTTATTTTATTACTGGCCTATCTAGGAGAGGGTAGTATTTTCCCTAGTTCCCAGATGTCCCCATCGGTTATCCAATAGGGAGTCAGTTGGCGTACTCCTAGAGATACATTAGGGATGATATAATTTCTCCTATTGATTTTTAGGTGTTAGGTGGTCAGTTACTCATTGATTTGTTTGGTCCAAAGGAGGTGAGGTGCCTCTCACTACTACTGATGACCATTGCACACTATACTAGTGATGGGAAGCGTATTAGTTCCCCTCTTTTTATTTTATGTTGATTCTTTATTCCAGACGCCACGACTTGTGAGAAGGTCTACCATTTTTTTGTGGAAGTTTTGTATAGAATTATATATATTTCATTCTCAGGCACGTGGGAGGTTGACCTTCCCTTTTGCTTCAGAGTTATTTTGTTAATTTTTTGAGAGGTTTCCTGAGACAAGGTCTACTTTTGTTTGGTAGCCTCGTATGCCGAAGTTACATGTGCAGATGCAAATGTCGGGCCAGATGATGCCCAAGAGGGGCCTGTCTAACTATCCAGCTAGGATATCTAGTGATGCGCTGGAGATGTTAGCCAGTGTTGATGATCACATGTTTGTGATGGTGTCGTGTTCATACGTGGGTTTGGATTGGCAAGGGTGCACCAAAATCCTCTTCACATAGGATGAGCCGCCAGATGCTAGAGGTAATATAAGTATTTTATTTAAATTAATGTAGTTTCATTTTATTGTCTTAATTAATTAGAATAAAATTTGTTCTAACACGTTCTTTAACTTGTTTTATTAAATTGTTTAATGAAATTGTCTAATTATTATTGTGTACTAAATATTTTGTAGATAGTGGCACATTCATTGGAGACATGATTCCACCCCCACCAGATGATCCTGTAGATCATGATGTGGAGATGGCGGAGGCCACAGATCAGGGTGACATACCTCCTTGGGTTCAGATACCTGTAGGCATGTGCCATAGGGAAAACATACGATTCAGGATGGAGTTGGGTGATCGACTGTGTCGACTCCTAGTTGATGAGTGAGTCCACCCTACGACGATCAGAGAGATATATACTGATTGTACACTCATAGAGATTTGGAGGGACATGCCCCATGATATGATGAGCTTTATGCATCAAATCATCAGATATTCTAGGCTACTGGTGCCTAGGAGAGATAGGCGCCATGGAGATGTGCGATGGAGAAGATCATTGGATGATCATGATCATGAGGGGAGTGATCATTCTAGTACTCCACCTCCTCATTATTCACCTTGCACCAGAGATGAGCAGCCAACATCTAGTCCTGAGCAGACATCTTTTGAGTCCTAAGCAGGCACTTGATCATGAGCAGGCACGTCCATCTAAGAAAGCACCATCCACTCAGCAGGTTGCACCATCTCTTCAGCAGGCACCTCTTGAGCAGACACCATTTGATCAGCAGGCACCTCCTGAGTAGGAATGTCCATCTGATCAGCAGGCACCATTGACTGAGCAGGCCGCTCCAGTTGAGTAGGCACATCCATCTGAGCATGAGGCACCATCGAATGAGCATGCCTCGAGTACTAGTTATAGTATTGATGTAGTTCCACCAGATATTTGACATTTATATGCAGTTCTATTACGATTGTATATTTTTGACATTATATATATATATATATATATGGTGCATGTATTTTATGTTCATGTTGAAGAACTTAATTTACATGTTGGTGTTCATCATGATATGTTTATTGTTAGGTCATGTTAGTTATGTTCATTTAATGTGATTGCAAATAGATGTGTATGTGAGAGTAGTTATTTGACATGAGATGTATATTTGATATTTGCGTTGTGATGATGTTATGCATTGCTTGTGTTTTGTTAGATGATCATGATCATGATGATTAGATTATGCTAGCGAATTTGAATGTGTATGTTAGAATATGATATTTGTACTATGGTTATCATGATTGTGATGTTTATTTTTAATATTAAAACATGATATTTAATAAATATAATGTATTGGTAATTGTAAAATTTTGTAATTGTAATTGTAGTTGTATGTATCGTGATTGTAATTGTATGTAAAGTTGTAATTTTAATTGTAATTGTATGTAAAATATTTATAAAATTGTAATTGTATATATTGTCATGATTCAATTTTATTAAAATTGTAAAATTTGTAAATTTGTAAATTTGTAAAATCGTAATTGTATGTATTGTGATTGTAATTGTAATTGTATGTAAAATTGTAAAATTGTAATTGTAATTGTATTATGAAATTATAAAATTGTAATTGTAATTGTATGTATTTTCATGATTCAATTTTATTAAAACTGCAAAATTTGTAAAACTCTAAATTAATTGTGAATTTTGAACCATAACTACCGTAAGTAAAATGTATACCCTACATATTGTTAAATTACCATAATTGTAAAATTGTAAATTTGTATGAATATAAATAATTGCAAAATAATAAATCTAGAATAATATGAATTTGTGTAACATAATAAAGTTTAGAAAATAATAAAAATAAATTTAGGTTTAGAATTATCATTATTTTATTATGATCTTACATACCAAAAATAATAGACACATTAATACTCTTTTTTAAATTTTGAAGATATCACACACACACACACACATAGATATAGGGTGCATTTATTTAAGTAATGAAATAGTGAAAAAATATTTAAAGCAATCAAGTAGTTGTATTATTTTAGGAATTGGCATAAAAAAAAGAACTTGATATAGTGCATTTCTTTCAAGATCAACACAATTGCAAATTATCAAGTGAAATGATTTTAACATTAACATAATGCAAACCAATTAATTCAAAATACATATTATAATGTTTAGAAAAAAAGAGTCTTAGTTATAAGGTTAAGTCCTCTTCTTTATAAAAACTCATCTTAAATAGTATAAATGATGAAATAACACATGTACCATATCACTCTCTGTTCTCATGATCACCCTCATTATCTTCTAGCTCTCTTGGCATGATAACGTTATTGTTCTAAAAAATATGTTTTGATCTACGGTCATGTCTCAATACAAACCACCAATCCCTATCCAACACATCTGGGTAAAAAAACACATGGTTGTCGTGTTTGGGGAAAACACCAGGCTCCTTAGCTTCATCCCACATCTTTGTAGAGTTGATACATATTAGCTTACTATCACGATATTCCTTTACATTATTTATGTCAAAGGTTTCCCACCACTTGCACCTAAAAATAACACATTGGAAAGAAGAGAAGTCCACCTCAATGATCTCTTGTATCTCTCTGACATAACCTAACATCCCTCGTAATAGGTTTTGATCATGGTGGCTAGCTCGACCATATTGATCAAAATCAACCTCCACTCCACAGTCTTGTATCATGTGTCCATCATCGACATTTTCTATGCGAAAATGGTGTCCATATGCCCACATAGAAGGGAACAAATGCACCTATAAAAAAGTTAAAAAATCATCATGTCATGTGTCTAATAACCTAGCTGTTAAATTATAAAATATAGATGTTACATTTCAAAGGTGAATTATTAAGTTTAAAATGTACATAAATATATTATTACCAAGTTTTTGCACCCAATCCCTATATTTAGCGCATCCTCTTCAGCACGCGGGTGACGACCGGTTGCACTGTATTTCTCTCTGACTTGGTCAAAAATGCAACTGTTGGGGCATATAATTGGTATATTTTATTGTAAATGATTTGTATAAGGCACACTTCTACCATTGAACCGTCTAAATTCCTCTCACTATTCCATTTAATCCTCTTTTGTTCGTACAATGCTACCCACAGTTGTGTCACTTCAGAATTGTAAAGAACAAATTTATTGATTGCTTGAATTTATGAATTCGCTGATGAAATAAAACTGACATATATTACACATGAGATCAAAATATACATTATATCGAAGTTCAATGTGAATATTTACTTTGTGTAAATTTGAAAAATAATAAGTGGCTTACTCTTTATGAAACGCCTTTTTCCATTTGTTTGGAGAAGCTCCCCTTCTCTTTTGTCTTCATCCCTTTCATCATCCCAAATCACCACACCTAGTGTGTTTTTGATCTGTTTGATGTATTCACTGGCATAATAAAAAGACCCATACGATATGTACCGCTCTGCCATAGACCCCTTGGGTTTTTCCCTTTGTCAAAAAAAACCTTTCAATTTCTTCGTGTACCTCTCTAAGAAGAACATCCAACGACAGGAAACCACCCCAAATAATTCAACCTCATCTACTAGGTGGATTAGAATATGAACCTACATTTCCATGAAACTCATCAGTAGTTCCTTCTCAAATATACAAACAATCTCAACTATCTCGTGACTCCATCGTGGAATGCTAACCACATGAATCTCCTTTGACGTGATCCAATGTACAAATGCAGATAATTTATATATGGCATGTCCTAGGTATTGGGGGAAGTCATGTTTCAAACACCCACACATGAAAAAATGATAATGAGACGACAAAGTTTTGAACAGATGAAATAATATACAAAATTAGTTATGTTTCATGATCTCATGGGATAAAATTTATTAATATAACAAATAATAAAATCATGCTTTTGACATTATACGTACTCTTAGAAGATTCAAATAGTCATGCGATTTCAACCCCAAAAAATGGTCTTCAACGGTGAAGCAATGTCGTAATGAAGACCCATATGAATATGGCACCCTCACATCCATTATAACTTCCTTTTCCAAAGAAAGATCATCTTTTTTTAAAATCCATGGGACATCACCATCTTTGAAATACAAATTCGAGGGACAAGCCTCTAATCTTGTACCTTCTAATTGCCTTGACCAATGTTTCTTTTTAGTTTTTGAAGTAATAATATCTTTCCGAATATAGCTAATGTGCCACTTTGTTTCGATGATATGTGCCTCCATAAAGAAAATGAAACATTTTTAAATATATGCGTGGGATCTAATAAGTGGGTAATCTTAAGATGCTCCAAATATGGGAGGTTATAAAACACAAATTTCCTTTTCATCCCAATGGGAAATTTCTCGACATAGGTGTCGAATAATTCTGGATCATCGAACATAGGCTCCCCATTTGAATCGAAGGTTTCTATAAAATCCTCCTTCTTATCTCTCTCATATTCTCTAAGCCATTCAACTGGTGTTGTTATTGGAGGCCTTTGGGTTCTCTCTCATTTACCATTGAAAGAGGATGTTTCTCTTCTGTAAGGGTGTTCTTCTAGGAGGAATACCCTGGAGCAGTCATACACTAGATTTGGTAGGTTGTTGGACCATCTAGATATTAGAGAAGGTCCACAACATTTACATCCATAATACCATTTTGTTACAAGACCTGTGAAATTATTGTATATAATATGCATGATACTTTAAATAATATCATGAAGATCAAAACAATTACAATGAATTAAATAATTAATATGTGAAAGAATATTGTTACGTATAAAAACAAATCAATAAACATGTATTTTAACATAGCAAACTCCTAATCCTAGATAATCATGTTTCATGTAAGCACATATGCCAACGTAAAGCTCCTCTCTGTTGCGATGGGTCTTGATATATCGTAAACATTTATCCCATCCCATAATTTCTTCAATTCATCTACCAATGGTTGTAAGTAGACATCCATATTCTTTACTTGTATTCTACCAGGGACTATGAGAGCCAACATTAGATGTTCATTCTTCACGGAAAACCATCGGGGGATATTGTTATTGATCACTACTATAGGATAAACATAATATTTTGCGTTCTGGAGGGAACATGGGTTGAAGCCATCCATAGCTATGCTGAGTCGTAGACTTCATACTTCATCCTTGAATTTTTCGGGCCATGTATCCTCTATATGCTTCATGGCGATTGAATCTGTTGGGATTCACATAACTCCCAACTCACTTTTCTATGAGACATGCCATCCTTGCAACATAGCTAATTCTTTGCAATGAAAGAGCCTTTGAATCCTTGGGATTATAGGCATGTGCCTCAATATATTAAAAGGAGGAGCACGTGATTTACCCTTATTTTTTATTTATCATACCTGTCATGCCCAAATTGAGGACATATCTCTTTGTCTGCATATTCTCCTCTATATATAATACAATAATTTGGACATGCATGATATGATATGTACTCAACATCCAAAATTTTCAACAATTTTTTTGCCTCTTCGCAGCTACCGGGCAAGACATTATCACTCAGAAGAACCTTATATTTTAATAACCTATAGTTGGTCATGGACAATATTAAATTTACGATGACAAAAAATATTAACGTTCATAAAATTGACCATTTGTAATGTTGATTGTGTGAAAATATTTCTTAAATATAAGGGACTTGATAGTCAATTATCTCAAAATTTCTGAGAAACATGCATTCAATAAGCAAAATTTTACTTTCAAATTGTACAGTAACATCATTGTCCCCAACTGGGTATACTTTGACTAACTGCCAAGTCCAAAGAGAGGGGTGGTGGAAGAAAATTTAAGGCTTTCGAAAAAGGTATCCGCGATATGAACATCATCCCCTAGCTGATCATCATTCTGGAATGCATCTAACAACATTGTCTCCATGGCAGTCATATCCATTAAGTAATCATCCATACCAACATCTATTTGATTGCCTCCATTACTAGCTTGTGAAGAACTACTATTGTTGTAGTCATTCCTAATTGGTGAATCTGGATGTAGTGGGAATTGAATATGTGGTTGATTCAACCATTCTTGGTATCACTCCTCTCTGATTTTTTCACTTAATTCAACCTTCTATCGATTTGGCATTGTTGTGGGGTACAATGGAAGATGGCAGGTAGGTCTCTCATCATCACTAGAATCCTAATAACTTAAAAAAAAATATTTGAACATGATTAGTACAAAATGGAAGATATCAATTAGTAAGCACGTCAATGCATGATTAATTGGTTTGATGTTGAAATAATTACATTATACCAAACAATTATTACCATCATTGTCCCAGGATTATGGCTAGAAGATGGCATGTGACAATTGGCAGGGTGAAGCAGAAATCCATTTTCATCTACCAACTGCGCCTTGCGGTATGCTTCTCTTGATAAGAGCTTTTGGCGTTTTGGAACTATTTGAATATTTTGTGCATATGAAATCAATTATGAATCTGCATGAACTTGCAAATTTGTATAAATTAATTTTATTCAGCCGATTGACTTGGATAAAAAAAATAAATTCAATTAGATAATGAAAAGATAAATAAAATCTGAAGTAATTACGTCTGGAGATGGATAGGGAGAACTTCGGGTTGAAATTTGAGAAATATTATAGAACGAGCTGGATTTTGAAGAATTTTCCATTTGATATAATTATGAGATTTTCTCCTTGCATTAAAGAAAATTCAACAATAAATTTTGGTGTACATACCTAAAAGTAATTTCGGTGCCTTAAAAAAGGAGTTATTGTTATTGGTGCTAATGTATTATTAACATCACTGGTGCGGTTTTATTACCGGACACACCAGTGCTGTTAGTTAACAAACACACCGAATATCGTGAAAAGAAACAGTAGAACTTTATTACTTTGAAGTGAATAAAAAAACAGTAAACTGAAAAATGAGGGGAAAATGATTTTCAGAAATCTAATCCCATAAAAAAGTTCTTTAAATAGTAATAGATATTCATTATTTCATTATTTTTGCAAAATTGTTTAGGGATGGATTTGCACGAGAGATATACCTAGAGAAATGGAGCACGAGAGCACTGTGGAGAAAAAAAATACTTTTGAACAACAACACTATTCAAAGAATCAGAATTTGAAACATCTGGTGATTCACACAAAAACCCTGTAGTATAGTAAAATTGTTAATTTTACTGTAATAATTGTTTTTTTACAATTTATGCTAGATTTAATCCATGCATTGTAAAAATTTTAAATTTTATTGTGCATTTTACTAATAAAATCATTTACAATCTCTATTCCTATTTACATTTAATTAAAATACAGAAAAAAAAAAAATCCATTCTTACGTTAAACCCTTTCTTCTTCTTGTTTATGTGACTTCACAATTAGGGATATTCATTTTAGATTTATAGGGTTTGTGTATATATATATATAGGCCTATGACATCTAACGTTCGGAACCGCTTGCAGAGTCAGATCCCAATCCCTGTCGGCCCTTGCATGATTTTTTAAAAACATCTTTTGTTAATCGGTGCACACTATTTAAAATATCACACTGGTGTGCGATTGTAGTATAGCGCACTGATGCGCGATTTTAGTATAGCACAACGGGCACGTATTGACAAAAAACATTGTTTGATAAAAACATTTTTTATTAATTTATGTTTATGTTAATCGGTGCTCTGGTATTAATATAATGGCCCGGGTCTCCTATTGACAAAGAGCGCCGTACGGTGTTTCTACTGTCTTGACGGTGCGTTTATAAAAACCTAACATCTCATTTTCAGTGCGTAAGTTGTGAAAGTTGCACCGGGCATCTAATTTAGATAGAGGCACTGTTTTCTTGATTTTTTTTTTTTATACTTGAAAAGTATGTGATTTATTTATAAAATACATCAATGAATGGTATAGGTTTTATATTGATAAAGAAATGGCTGACAAGAGTTCAAGTAAAAAAAAATACTGATAGCACATCCAGAAAAGCAAAAAAGGCAAGTTCTTTATAAATTCTTTACAAAAATTATTATTTTTGAACTATATGTAAGTTTAACTAATATGTATCGTTTAGTGTGTATCACGCAGAGCCAAAAAATGACGAAGCTTGATAATATTATTTCTAATCTAAGACCAAAAGAGCATAAAATCTTGATGAAAAAATTGCAGAAGGATGAATCAGGTGAATGAAAAAATACTATCGATCCAATATGAGTTTCTTTTTTGAATTTTCATTAATAATATACTTAAAAATATTAGATAACATGTATCAAACCATATATTAATTCGGATATGTTTAATGTTCTACAGGGACCAACAAATGTTCTATAGGGACCAACAACGAAGAAAATGAATGTTGTTCTAAGAAAAAAAAAAGAGAACATGAAAATGAAAATGAATTGCTCCTTAGCTCATTTGGAGTGGTGTTGGAGGTTCACGAAAGGGGGAAAAACTTTTACAAAACTTTGAGGGATCTAATGGAACGAATCTATAGACGTTATTCCCATTTACAATACAAAAATCAATCCAATGATTCCAAGAACTAAATTTTATTTAAACTACAGGAAGAGTTTCCGGAGAATTGGACAATGAGACATGTTAGACTTTTAATAGAAAAAATGTACAACAACAAAAAAGAAGCATTGAAAAAGTAGTATTCCTTTAAATGTTTATATATATATATAAAGAAATCATTTATAAATATCACTTTTGTTATATTTAGTTTTCATATATCAATAAAAAAATTAAATAGTTTATTGTCATGTTAATTTTTCAGGAAGATTATGTAAATCTCAAAGGATGAACAAGATGATATCATAAATATGTCCAAAATGGTGTACAAGGGGATGGTCAAAGAAATGGAAATAATTGCATTGCACCAGGAGCCATCTCAACAACGTGCTTCAAATGTAATATGTAATTATTAAAATTTTCGATTAGGTACAATAAATAAATAATTTATCATTAAATATTAATTTTCAAATATTTTATTGTAGAAAAGAAAAGAAAATGGAATCCATTCAGCACATAAAACATGACGACAAGGAAGAAAAGGGTTGATATCTATGTTTGTGAGTAATTGTTACTTCCTTATAACAACTTAACTAGATTTAATTTTTGTATATTTTATGTTGTTTTACATCAATCATCATTGAATGTATTGAAACAAGTGCTAACATACAAAGAAGAACCATTAGAAGAATTGATTTAAATTTCTTTAAATATGGGTTGTCAGTATATGTTGGCATATCAGAAATTAATTGTGGAATTTGTAAGTATCTATCTTGTTTTACATAGCTCCATCTATAATTAATACAAGAAAAAAATCTTTAATATTAAATATATGATATGTTATGGGGTATAAATCTTGCAGGAAAAAAAGTATGGAACTTCGCCAAGAAATGAATTGTTGAAAGATGGCATGAACTTTGGTTTTGAAAGAATGTGTATAGTTCACGAGCCAATTCTTGCTATGGTACATTTCTTTTCGATTTACATTGATGTATATTATTTAATATTGTAATTTTCATTATTCTCACCAATGTATATACACTCATTACACTTTATTTTTATGTTTGTAGATGAAACTTGAAGAAGAAGAAAAAAATCAACACAATGAACAAAACATTCCTCCAAATAACCCAAGTCATGGAAGTAGCTCGAGAAGTGACAACAATTCTAGCAAAGAATGATGATCAATATGTTTGGATATCAAAGCAAGGTGTTGTGTTTTTTGAAATATTTGTCTGTGAAATCAAACATTTTTTTAATGTAATGGATATAGTGTCCCAATTGAAAGACAAAGGGATACCAATAACTATCCCATTTTGTATTACATAGAGTGTCTTATTAACATATATATAATAAAATATCTTTTAATTTATCCTATTACGTTCTCAATTGTCATTGTGAAATGTTACACCACTGATTAAATATATGGATGATTAAATATTATAATGAAGAGATGCGAAATCTGATGATATGATATAACAAATTCATCCAAACATCACATTCAAATGCACTAATAAAAATTCAATTGATATGGATACTGTTATAAGATATGTGTCAACTTTTGATGAATAATGAATTTTAAAAAATTGCAATAATTGCACTGTCACAGGTCGATGTTTCTAAAAACTAGAAAATGAACTCTGGTGGGTGTGTATGATACTATGCATTGGTGCATTTGTATGATACTGCGCACCGGTGCATTTGTATGATACTACGCACCAGTGATTTTCTATGACCTATGAGAACCACATCAAATACCAATACCAATTAAAACTCTCGGTGCACTTTATTGACGACTACGACCTGAGAGGATAGGCGTTGCATGCACCGGTATGGTTTTCCTTTAACGCACCGGTGCGTTTTTATAAGTTAACAATCCAGTGCATTTTAACACATTGACGGCTTGATGCATTTTTACACCTTAACAATGATGATGCATGCACCTTCTATCGGTCTGGTGCGTATTTTTGGGTGACATGCACCGAGACATTGCTAAATGCCTTAGGGCTTCCGAAAATTTTTTCCCATCCTGGTGCTTGGTATGTTTACAGTACTGTTGCATACAGGTTAAAACGCACCGGTTCGTTCACACACAATGCGTGCACCGATGAGAAAAATACTTGTAAAAACCTCTGGCCAGCCAATTTTTTTATTTGTGTTGACGTTTCATTAGAAGCTTTGTCAAAACCTCAGTTACCAAAAACAGATGTTGTAGCAAATGTTTTTTTAACAATTTTGGCCAATTTTATAACACTAAAAACCTCCTTTATAACCTCCACTAGAGGGTTTTTCCTTGTAGTGATTGGCCCTATCCAATATGTCATGGTCCTATTGGTGGATGTGCTGAATGCGGTCAATGAAGTTTTTTTCCTTGCCAATTTTGGACCAGACATGAGCCGAATATGCCTGAGTATCTGTAAATGGTATAGATACATCAATGGGACATAGTGGCTGGAATTCCAAACCCACCTGAAAGGGGCTATGGCCAGTTGAACTATGGAGAGCCTGGTTATAGCTATGCTAGATATAGGGAATACTTTCATCCCATGTACGTAGATGCTTCAAGTTGTACATGGACAAAATGTGTACGATAATATTGTTGATGACCTATGTTTGGCCATTAGTTTTTGGGTGGAAAGCTATGGACTTAGTGATTTTGGTGTCCAGCATCGACCAGAGACTTGACCAAAATGTGATAAGGAATCTGTTGTCCCGATCTTAGATAATGGAATATGGGACCCCAAAGTGTACTCACACTTTATCAAAGAAGAGTTTAACAGTGGCTTATGTTGTGATATTCTTCTTGTAGGCCAGCATAATGGCCATCTTGGAGAATTTGTCGATGACCAAAACAACACAGTCGTTTCCATGATTGGTAGAAGGAAGGCCTGACATATAATCCAAGGAGATAGATTCCTAAGGTTGACTAGGGGTAGGTAGTGGAGGCCTTGCTTCTTGATGGTTGGTTTGGCGATGGCACGGGAAGTGCAGGATCTGATGTACTTCCTGATATCCTATCGAAGGTTCGGCCAATAGAAATACTTATGCAATACTGCCACTATTTTCTAGACCTCGAAATGTCTAGCAACCCGACTGTAGTGTGCTTCACAAATCATCTTGGAATGCTCGCTTGAAGGAACAGAGAGGTGTCCCAGGCGGCACAATAGTGCATCTTGGAGGTGAAATTCTATAACTTTCTTACCTTCTAGGAGCGTCTGGTATATACTGCCGAATTCTGGATCACTTTTGTAGATATGAGGAAAACTTGAAGTCTCGTGCCCACAAGAGTCCAGCATAGTGGTTAGCACCACCATTGACAGGTAGTTGAGGCAGTCTTAAACATTATTGGTACTTCCATTCTTGTACTTGATGTTCAAATGGAATTGTTGTAGGTATGTGGACCATTTCTGATGAAGATATTTCTACAACTTCCCTTGTGTCTATATGAATTTCAGGGGTCAGTGATATATGTGGACGACCGTTTACTTCCCCACAATGTAATGCTTTCATTGTTGGCAAGCCTGCACAATGGAATACATCTCTTTTTTATAGGTGGGATACTTTCGGACTGCTCCAGAAAGTGTCTCACTGTGATAGGCCACTAGATACCCCTACCGAGTAAGACCTGCCCAAATAGCACAGTCATAGGCATCTGTCTTGATCTCAAATTGTTGTTGCAAGTCTAGTAATGTGAGCACTAGTGTAGAATAGAGGTGATGCTTCAAATATAAGAAAGTATTATGTTGAGATTCTTACCAAAAGAATTTGGATTTTCCTCCCCCTCTGCTGACTTGACTCAAAGGCCAAGTGATATGAGAAAACCCCAGCATGAACCTGTAGTATAAATTGGAAAGACCCAGAAAGCTGCAGAGCTCCATTAGAGTGGTTGGGGCTGGCCAATCCCAAATGACAAGGATCTTGGCTAGGTCCACATGCACCCCCCTCTAATCAATTATGTATCCTATATATTGAACCTAGGTCATGCAAAAAGTGCATTTCTCCACCTGTCAAATGTAGTGGAGTGCTCTTCCCTGAAGATCAGGATGTCATCCAAATACACCACCACGAGTGAGTTGGTAAATGGTCGCAATATGTCTTCCATCAACCTCTTGAAGCTTGCTGGGGAATTTGTCTACCCGAAAGTCATGACCAGCCACTCAAAAAGGCCCTCCTTGGATTTGAAGGCAATTTTCGACACATTGAAGGGTTTGATTGGTACCTGGTGATAACCAAACTTCAAATCAATATTTCTGAAATATTTGGCCCCATTGAGTTCATACAAAAGGTCATCAATCCATGGGATTAGATACCTATTATGGACAGTGATCTTGTTGAACGACCGATAGTCAGTACAAAGTCTCCAAGTCACATCCTTCTTCTGCACCAACATGATCGAGCTCCCATAGGGCGATGAAATTGGATGGATGTGACCTTTCTACAGCGAATCCTAAATTTTACTCTTGATATCATCTTTCTCTAGAACAGAGCGTCGATATATTGGTCCCTATGAAAATTTCTGAATATGCTCAAACATAAACCCTACTATTAAATTTCTGATTTACTTCTCCCACTTACATTAATTTATTAATCTGAAATATTCCACATTAACATCAAAGTAAATACATTAACATACTACAAATACAAATCTAAACTGAATAACATGCAAAATGACAAAGTGACACACAAGGATTTTCTGGACAACTGTCCCCGAAAAAACCCAATGGGGGAAAACTGGTCTTCTGCCTGCTGGAGGGTTTTTATTATTAACCAGAATATAAGTACAATAGATATGGGCACCAAACTTGGTCAACCCGATAGATAAATAAAATATGTAGCTATACCTTTGTTCTTGAGATAGAAAAACTGACTGATTCACACCCTCAAACGAGATTTACAAAAGTCAGCCTTTTCTAGTCTGCAGAAACCCCATCGTTGCTCTGAATCCATCTGTGTCATCCCTGATGGCCTACATCAGCTCCTGTGCTACTCAGGAAGGGATTGCATCACCCAATACTAGGTTCTGTTGCCCTGGCCGGGCTTGCGTCAGCCCTGTTGACCTTTTGCTGCCCCTATGTTGCCCCTGTTGGGCTCTTGGTTGCTCTGCATAGTTGCTGCTTCCTCTGTACTACTCTGGTCTTCTGCTTCTCTACCCTTTTTGTACTCCTGGCCTGGGACTACACCATCCCCCCACCAATACTGCTCCTCGCTGCAAGTGACACACTTTGAAATTCTTAGCAAACCACGCCCTATAATTTCTTCTTAGCTTCAGTTCTCTGCTAGTTTGTGTGTTCTCCAACTGACCCCAAGCCCTCTTCTTATATTTTTCTCGTTGAAACATCAATGGCCATGATCTAATCTTGAATTGACAACTAATATTAGAATATTCTTGATCTGTGTGACTTAAGTCATTTTCATCACTTATATAATTTAATTAACTTTAATCTTTTAATTTTCCTAATTTAGACTTAGTGTCCTTAATTAAAAAAATTAATTAATTAAATATACCTTAAAGATGATGGAATTTCTTAAATCGCTTTCTGGGTCTTGGAGATCTCGTGTACTCTAGTCCCTCGACAAAGTTTGGGAGCTAGAGCACATCCGATGACACCCCAAAACCCCAAAATCTCTATGCTCCCTCTTATCAAGGAATGTGCTCTAGAAAAACAATTCACCCCAAAATTATGCACTGATTTGCGGTGATGCTTGGCCTATTGCCCTTCATCATTGCGCTGTTGCTGCTCTTCTATACTGATGCCCATGATGTTGCCACAACCACTGCTACATCCGTACTGCAGCTCCCTCTCAAATTGATGCATCGTGATGCTCATAACACTGCCACTGCTAACTGTTGCACTGCAACTCAGTTGCTAAGAGTAAGAAAATGAAGGAATCCTGCCTAATCTTTGATAGACAAGTCAATTGGGATGCATCTCATCACTGAAGCTCCATATTTTATTGCTTTGTGCATTCCTCTGAAGGCTACTACGTTGTTGTAGCTCTACACTACATAAGTAGACCTTCTCTGCACTGTTGTCCTCTACATTGTTGTTGCGTTTCACTTTCCTCATGAAGCCTCTGCGTTGCTAGAACACTGCAATGCATACTCTACGCTATTGTTGTATGTGCACAACATTTCTCCCTCATTAGCATGTCAGCTTTGCCTCTGTTCCATCCGTGATTCTCTGCACCCACTGCTCCACTTGCCCCGCTATGGTCTTAAGGCTCCCTTAGCTCGTATGTGATCCAAGAGTTGGGCTACTCAAGGATACCGCCACCACTCTATATCTTCTCTACAGATCAATATCACCCCACTTTCATGATTCATGAGCGCTCATGGCTACGTCATCTTCGGAGCCATCGTCTGCTATAATAGCCTTGGAACAAGAATCTTCCTTGTTCTTTTTCTTCTAAGGACAATTGTTGGCGAAATGTCCAAGTTCGTCGCATTGGAAACATTTTATCTTCAAAAGATCACACTTATTTTTCCTTTGCTGCCTCTTTGATGCCAAGGCTACATCTTCCTCTTCTTCCTTCTTCACTTTTCTCTAACTAGTGTTGTATTGTCTTTTGGTCATCCGACGGATTTCCTCTTGTCGAAGGATAGCCCACATGTTGTCCCAGTTGGGAAGGTCCGCTCTGCTGAAGAGACTTTGGAAAAAAGTTTCCTAGTCATTTGTGACTGCATTGAGAGCAATCCTCACCCATACATCATCATCTACCTTGAACCCCATGCCAGTCATATGATCCCAGATCAATTATAGTCTAGATAGATTTCTCTGGATGAATATTCCTTAATACAATGTGGTTAGGGATACCCACATCTCATGAATTTTTGCCTTCTTGGCTAAGTGTGGTACCACATGATATTTTACCCCATCCATGATGAAGCGCTTGGCATGTGTCGTTTCCTCATTATGCTCTGGCAAGAGTTCCACATCGGTCAATGTAGCTAAGAATTTCTCTGGATGCTCCCTCAAGTCGTATGCCTTCATGACTACAAGGATTCTGGCCTTCCAGATTGAAAAGTTGGACAAGATGTCCATCCTATCCTGATCACGCAGTCCATGTGGCGCCATCTTCTCAGATGTTTGTCGAAATTGATCCTCCTCTCTATATTAGAGACTCAGATCTAGAGTCCTTGGTGAGAAAGGCACCCTCTACTCCCTCTAATAATTGACTCCCTCCCTTGTAAGTCTACCAAACAATATGAATCAACTGTCTTCGATCCTTTGATCGATCTAGAGACCTCTTTGGTAGGAAATATTCTGAGAAGTTGTTCTCCTCCAACTCTTTCTCAACTTAGCTTAGGCTAAATTCTGCACTGGCAGAATTTTCACCCCTTCAAAAACTATTGAAGGTATGTAGCTATAGGTTCCAGATCACGAGACTCTGCATAGTAATCAACCTCTGGACTGCATCACCCTGGCTAGCCTTTATGTGATAAGACCGGCCCAACGCAGTGATTGCACAATGTAGGCTCCTCCTAGGTTCCTTTGGGTGGCTCTGCGTTGTCTCTGCCTCAACTAGTGAGGACTTCGTTAACCCTTTACGTGGCTTTGCTACTTTTGCATCCCTCTACTCATGCGCTACCCTATCTAAGTTATATGCTATTGTTGCTTCTTTCTCTGCTGCTTCCTACAACATAGATTCTTCAACCTTCTTTCTAGATATTCAACTAGATCTGCAATCCCTCTGATACCATTTGAAAATTTCTAAATATGCTCAAACATAAACCCTACTGTTAAATTTATGATTTACTTCTCCTACATACATTAAGTTATTAATCTGAAATCTTCATCATTAACATTGAAGTAAATACATTAACAACTTACAAATAAAAATCTAAACTAAATAACATGTAAAATGACAAAGTGACACACACGTATTTTCTAGACAACTGTCCTCGAAAAAACCCAATGCGGGAAATCCGGTTTTCTAGCTGTTGGAGGATTTTTATTATTATGCAGAATTTAAGTACAACTGATCTGGGCACGAAACTTGGTTAACCCAACAGAGAAATAAAATATGTAGCTATACCTCTGTTCTAGAGAAAAAAAAAACTGATTGATTCACACCCTCAAACAAGATTTACAGAACTTAGCCTTTTCCGCTCTGCAGAAACCCCAACGCTACTCTGAAGCCCTCTGCGTCAACCCTGCTAGCCTCTTGTTTCCCCTGCGATGCCCCTGTTGGGCTCTCGATTGCTCTATGTAGCTGCTACTTCCTCAGTGCTGCTATGGTCTGCTACTTCTCTGCCCTTGTTGTACTCTTGTCCTGAGACTACACCATCACCCTCGCCAATACTACCCCTCACTGCAGCTGAAACACTTCTGAAATTCTTAGCAAACCACGCCCTAGAATTTCAGCTTAGCTTCAGTGCTCTGTCAGTGTGTGTGTTCTCCAACTGACCCCAAGACCTCTTCTTATACTTTTCTCATTGAAACCTCAACGACCATGATCTAATCTTGAACCGATGGCTAAGATTAGAAGATGCTTGATCTGTGCAACTTAAGTCATTTTCATCACATGTAGAATTTAATCTTTTAATTTTCCTAAGTTAGACTTAGGGTCCTTAATTAAAAATATTAATTAATTAAATATCTCTTAAACAGGATGGAATTTCTCAAATCTCTTTCTGGGACTTGGAGATCTCATGTACTCTAGTCCCTCCATAAATTTTGGGAGCTTCCTACCCCAACACCCCAAAATCTCAACTGTCCATTGGGTAGCAACGCACTTGGGGTCAGATTGATGGATTGCTTGACTTGACAATGCAGAGGTACCCTTGTAGGTGAGGTGAAGATGTCCCCATACTCCCCCATGACCTTTTGCATCTGTTTTTTTCATGTGGAGGAGCCCTTTCTGGAGGTCGTGGCCACAATCTTCTTCTTTCCACGAGGGAGGATCATCAAGAAAAAAAATTCCTAGTCTTGGAAATGAGATTACTACATTGTTTTGTAGTGATCAAAGATATGGTCGTAGGTAGTGCTACCCCTGGTATCCTGTACAACTTATTTCCAAAAGTAACAATAAAAATGAGAGGCTTAGACTCATACAAAATATGTCAATTCCACAAGTATGGTTGGGCTAATAATACATAAAAAGAATCGAGAGGAGAAATATCACATAACACCTCATCCGTGAAGGGTTTGATGTTGTAGGTAATATGCCACTACTAGCTAACACGGAGATCTCATCCTTGGTGAGGCCACCTATTGGTGTACGATTGTGGGTGTGTTGTGGTCAGCAAGTCCAACTGCTTCATGCCCTTTACTGAAATGAGGTTCTTTTAGCTCCTGCTGTCGATAATGAACTACAACGGGGAACCCTTCACCCACATCTGGGAATATAAGAGGCATTCCCCTCCTATAGATCTTCGCTTTCCTCGTTCTGGATCTTGGTGGTGGAAACTATGGTGTTAGGCTCCACATCGATAATCTGCTTCCCTTTGTCATTCCCCTTGTTCGGTTCTAACTTAGATTCAGAACATGCATCTGATTAAGAAGCCTTCATCTTGGCCACCAATGACTACTTGGACCGACACTTGTGTTGTGAATGGGGCTCATATGGAACTCACACCACTTCCCCTTCTCCTTCTTTGGTTTCCTGGTGTTTTTCTTCTCTTACGGCTTTGGTAGGTTGTCTTGGGCTGCCATGTCTTGCCTTTGTCCTTTATTGTATGGTTTGGGGGCACCTTTACCTTACTTCTAATTCGTAGATCCAAAGTCTCACTTCTTCTATTTGAATTTCTGCCCAATATTAGTAGCATGTTAGGTATGTTGCAGCAAGTGAGGAGATGTTGATGAACTCCATTTCCTCCTAAATGTATATGCGCAGACAACTACAGTGCTTCAACACCAAATTTTTCTCTGAATCTTTGATACCCAGCTTTGTGCGCAAGGTATGGAACAAATTCATCAGCTTAAGCACTTCTTGATCCCTTTGTTGCCGCAGCGTATTACGTTACATGTACTTGTCCTCATAGCTCCCCATGGGATAATATTATTCCTTGATGGTATCTCGGAAAGAATTCCAAGTGGGTGCAACTGAGAACAAGGAGGGTCCCCTCTCGTCCTTTTTATCACAGTAGGTTTCCAACTAGTCCTTGACATGGGGGGTGACTTTGAGGAGTGAAAAAGTAATATTTTCTTGATTGGAAAATTCGTGAACTGAGAAATATCATTCTAATAGATTCAACCATGGTGTCTGCATCTATTTAGACCTCAAATATTAGACTGTCAAATTTTACTTGCACTATAAAGGAGTGGTGCCTCCAGAGTGGCTGCGAATGAAGATGCACCACTGGTGGGTAGTTGTTGAAGGATCTGGGAAAAAATATCCATCATTGCATTCCTTTGTTTCTCGAGGGCCTCCTCAAGCAATATTTTTATAGGATCTTTTGCTCACTCATCTTTCTTTTCTTTCTCCATGGGAGGCCATTAGGGTTTGTGAGGTTGATCTTGCAAGGGTTCAACCAGATCGAGCCCTAGCTTCTTATATCCTGACCTCGTTGGGGACATCCAAAGAAAGATCGAGAAAGAGCAGACGGCTTTGATACCACTAGTTGGGACTTATGCAGGAACACAATAAATTACATAAATAAACATAAATGCAGAGATGCAATAGGAATAACACTTCATCTCATTAATATCAAATACTGAAAAAAATTCTTACAGATAGAATGGAATATAAACTAGCTTGGGTGATGGTAGGTTATGTTAGAGAAGATATGTGGCGGCTACATGCCTCTGAACTACGTTACAATGAGGCTCAAGGGCCTTTTTAATATTTAAAAACGTGGGAAAAACCTAAACAACCAAAACCCTAACCCCGAAGATTTAACACCAAGATTTTGAGGGCCCCGTTGGGGTTTGTTGGGAAACCAACTTCCCAGGGTCACAACTTGGTCATATTATCTTTGTTTGGCGCATACAATATATCATCAAAAGTATTTCTCTGATTAAGATAAGATTTGTCGGAGGGCCTTCCTATGGCCACAATCCTACAACGAACCTCAAAATAACGTCATATAAGGGATCAAACTATTCCATAAGTTCACGATCCAAAAACTGCTAAAAATAGTAATTGATGCTATAAACAAGGAAAATTATGAAACCAACTAGTGTTCTAGGTGGAATAGGTGGGTGGACACCAATATCCACCTCGATAAATAGCTCTATATAATGTTGTCCCATATAGCCTTTGCAGTTTTTAGATGCATTACCTTCACAAATTCTAATTTTTCCAAGATTCCAAAAAGACCATTTAAAACCTTTTCATTGGTCTCATATTGTTTTTTTCCTACCTCATCTATGGGAATGGAGGATGGATATTGATAGCCTCCTTCAACAATTTCCCAAACATCATCTCCAAGTGACTGCAGATACACTCTCTTTCTGACTTTCCAGAAAACCAAGTTCGTTCCTTTAAATAATGGTGCAAATAGAGAATAATCCCTCTTGATTTCTCATCTTGATCAATATCCTTTCAAGTCATCAAGCTTCTTCTAAAGGACCTCCTATGATACCAATTGTTAGGAAAAGTACTGAGAGGGGGGAGTGAATCAATATTTTACACACTTCAATTTCCAAATTCTTATACTGATTTATATATGCTACTGTTATAAAGAAAACTAATGTACGAATGTGAGTGTTATTAAAGGAACTTGTGTATATCCAGATAACTTATTTGATCATTAATTTTATCATATGTTCAACATTAACCAGTGCATCATTACTTCATTATTCATAAATTAATTAGTAAGTATGAGTAGTTAAAAATCAGATAGAACATCAACACAAAAAAACTATATCAACACATATGAACACTAGTATTTTAGGTGAAAACCCAATGTGGGAGAAAACGACCATTGTTGTCATCTACGTCTTCTTCTTTTATTCAAAAAATAAACTTCTTACAAACTTGTATCTTTGTAGAATCTAACCAGCACGGAGGCTCCTACTTGCATAAGGCTACAAAATTCTCTCATTCCATCTCCTACTGGAAGGAAGTTACAAACCCTTTTTCTGAATACTTCTCCTTGTGGATCACTTTTCAGAAATTTTCAATCTTGACCCACTTCCAACATTGAACCAAAAATTTTTGAAATCAACTACCCAATTACTAAACCATCGGAATCATCAAACAATCACTAAATCTTAATCAACCATAACAAATCCATATCGGATCATATTAATGCACAATTTTTCATAAGAATACCAGACCATATACTGTTCATTACAGAAAGAAAATCCTGTCACTCCAAACCTTGATCAGTCATATGTCATAAAATATACGCTATTGTTCTGAATCATACCTGTATATGCACACACTTACCCTGAATAATACCTGCATACAAATCTCAAATCATTGATAACTAAATCTGAATCACTGTACCACTGGATCGATCACATATTGAAACTATCACAAATCACTAAACCAAATATAGATCACCACACAATAGTATCATCACCTGTAACCATTCCATTCCACAATCAATTAAACCCCAACCAATATTGTCAAACATATATTATTATAAGAAGGACTTCATTGACAGATACTAATAAACATAACAGGACTGATCAAACATCATCACCAACTCATACTGCAAAAACCTAGCATGTATAAGCGACTCTTAGAAAACAAATCCATGTATGTACACACTTCTAATACTTGACATCTGCGTACAAATTATGAACTTTCACAGAATGTATGAACGACTATCTAGAAGGAGATCCGCTTATGTATGCTACCTCTCAGAGGCAAACCGACGTAGAGATATGAAATCATTGAATCATGTCTTTGCTGCAACCACAACACATACTTCACAATATTACCATCACACATTCATGTTAGAGTATCATTATCACCACAGATCTATGACTACTATACATTTTCAACAAGCCAATCAAATAAGCACATATGATACCATACTTCATATCTTTCAGATCTGTGTCTTTTCGTTTCTCCTTGGCGCACACATGTTTTAGATCAAATCATTCATAGATAAAAAAACATTTACACACCTAACACGTTGATATCCATCTCCTTATATAGCATAATCCTCAGTCAATACCTTATTCCAATCCCTTAGTAATGTCGATGGTATTCTTTGACGATATCAAATATCTGTTGTCACAATCATTAATATGGATCAATACCATGGTAAAGACCCTTGATATTCCAATTACCATGTTGCAGAATATGTACGAGAGTTCTCTTCACCATACCTGCGTATGTACGTGATCTTGTTTTACAAGACATGCGTACACTTTTTCACACTTTTTTTTTTATCATACCTCTATCTCTGAACTTGACATTCCTCTGTCCATATCACCTATCACATCTATTCCATTCTGCATAATCATTCAGTTACTATAATGTTTACATTTTTATTAAGTAGGTTTCCATCAAGGAAAAGACATTAGCCATAATTCCAACACATGTGACCAAAGATAGTCATTTATATGCGATTTTTAGTAGTTTTTTTATTCACTAATTTTTGTTTTTCTACTATTGGTAGGAGAAATAAAATGCTAGGAAAATTCATTGAAATTAGTGCTTGGGTGGCACAAACATAGGACTGAATCAAGGGATTAATGATTACGAGTCCAACACAGTGTTGAAGGTGGCATACTCTAGTCTTCCCAAAATAATTGCAATGCTTCTATTTGAGGGTTTCATGTAGAAGGTTCATAGTATCAAAGAGTCATTTATTTTAATATTAAGGAGTGGTCAATCGTCTCCACCATGGACATAAACATTGAGAAGGAAGAGTGGCCTATGGTCCATATCAACACCATTGCGGCCAATGGATAGGCGCCATGAAGACACTATGATGGATTGTTCAATAACAATTACTTTTCTCACAAACAAATTATTATGAAGCCAAGATGATCCTAATAGTGATAATGCATGCATAGTAGTTGATTATTGATATTGTTGAATTTTTTTTATGGGCAATAAATAGAAGAAAATATATATTAATAATGGGCTCAATAGAGAGTATGTAGACTTTAGTAGAAAAAAGAAAAATGTTAAAGAAATAGACATTTCACAAAATTAATAGAATATTGTGGTTCTAAATAAGACAAAATTTTGTAAAGCTTTATAAAACTTATTGGAGTAGAAAATGAATCAGACATTGTAATTTGATTATTTTCACATTTTCATAGAACTCCTTTGTAATACTCTACCTAAAATTTAGAAAGACATAGAGAGGTCCTTTCAAACTAAACTTATATATATATATATATATATATATATATATATATATATATATATATATATATATATATATATATATATATATATATATATATATACATATATATATATATATATATAAATAAATATTTTAAGTAATATTTATCATTTCTTTTATATAAAAGGTTAAATAGAAAAAATAATTACAAATATTTATTTAAAATATAAGAGTCGATAACAAATTGAATAAAACAATCAGACGAGTAATCGTCTGTATATTCATCATAACCCAACCCCTATGGTAAAATTCAAAAAAAAATGTAGTTGTAGTCTTTGAATTGAATTTTTTATAGTGGAAATGGATTTAGCACTATCAAAACCCCTCAGGCACCCAAAATGTTGAAGTTTAAAGATTTTAGTCTAGATTTAAAAAAAATTCTGCCGAAATTTTTCATAATCTTACCGAAATATCTGGTTATTCTGAGTTATTCTATTGGTCTTTTAGACTGTGGTAAAATATTCGTGAAGTTCAAAGTTATTTATTTAAATTGAAAAATTAATAACAAATTTTTAAATGATGTGGAGTTTTGTTAATTTTATAGGTTTGAAATTAGGTAATTGAATTCGATATAGAAAGCCTGCATGGCATAGTCGCATGCATGGCAGAGAGCTTGTTTCGACTTAATTAAAACAAATTATGCGAACAAAGTTTATAAAGAGACAAATATTAAGTTAAGCCTTAAACAAACGACCAATGATAAGTTAAGTATTTAGAGAGAGCCAAGGTCGAGATTGAGAAAATAGTAATAAAAAAACAATATGCAAAATACTATTTTCCAAACAATAATATGGGTTTAACCTCCATTTCTTTGGGCATTATGCAAAGACCCCAAATTCAAATAAGTAAAAACCCCCTCGCAGAGAGCCTTCGGGTGCTTGGAGGATTAAACAAAAACAAAAGGAATGATTAGCTCCAAATAGAACTCAATATCAACTAAAGAAAAATCCCCGCAAAAGTTGCAAGCAGCTTGATAAGAGCTAGCAAAGGAGATTGGGTACCTGTAGCCAACATTGAGGAATTTGCGTAAGGCAAAGTCATAACCAAGAACTGTCAACGGAGGAAGTAGGGGGGTGTAACCTCACCTGCAAGAAACATTAACCAAACGTCAGAAACTCGAATAGAACAATTAATATGAAATTACCGAGAGGAAAGAAAGGTAAAAAATGGGCTTTTAAACACGTTTATCATAAGAAAATTACCTCATTTACATGGGCACGATAAACCTGTCAAACAAAAATAAGGCACGGGGTCAATAAAATACATTTATAGGAATTAGTAATGTAAGCTAGTGCCATAAAAATTTCCACTGATATGAACATTTACCTAAACCCAGAATCGTTGTATTCGTGCAAGCGTCTCCAATTGACGCGATACCTCGGACAGAGAACAAAGTTTCATCATGGTGACAAGACCAAAATGTAGACAAACTAAGCTTTGAAACTGGAAGTGGAAATGAAAGAAAAACCCTTAGCTTTGTGCAGAAGGAACAATTATGTGAAGCCATAAGACAAAGAATAAAAAAATGATGTTACTATACAGACAGGTAAGGAGGAGAGGCTGCATACCTCGTCGCAACACAGAATAGTCGGAGGAATAGTCATGGCGGTGGGAGTTGCAGAGTCGGTAGAGGAGCGACACAAATGAGATGGTTAGGGTTTGAGAGGGGTAGGGTTACACCCTAACCACCTCCAATCCGCTATCGTTCATTGATAAACAAACAACCCAAGGGCTAATCAATGCCCAAATTCTAAACCTGTAAGTACATCATTAAACCCTCATTAAATTTAATCTACAATTGTACCTCGCAAATCTTCTTTGGTGACATTAATGCAGTAGGATGGCAAGAGATTTAATTGACAAATTAAGTGTGACATGAAATCATGAAAGATTTTGAGTACCATAATCCAATTGTAATATGATTTATATATATACCAAAACCAATGTTATGTCTCATGCCCAAATCATAGCAGATATGATAGGTCACCGAAAAGTGATATAATATGGTTGTAAAATAAACACCATACTTATGTTTAAGTGATGCGGTCTCATACTCGCTATAGGACAATTTTCAATGTAGTTACTGAGGAAGATGAAACTTGTTCATGACTTCAAAGTTTCAAACAATTTTCTCAGCAACTTCACAAGAGTCTCCTATAGTGATTCTGTCAATTTCCTAAGGTCTGAGTACAATCTAGAATTGGATAAGAAAAAAACCCACACAGAGTAATGTTTTCCCATGTGGATGAAAGATCTACAACAACCTAAGATGATTGATTTGCTAAAATTTTAGTAACTTCCAGTATTTCATGGAGTAACTGCAAATTCTCATCAGATTCCTCATTTGGAAGGGAGAAATTTAACACTCGGAAGTGATGATTTCTTTACAGGCAAAGCAATATGTTCATGGATTTAATAAAAATGAACAAGTTGAAAGGTTGCACAAATTAAAATTTAGTTAACAGTTAAAGGACTCTCATCTAAAGGTAGAAAAACTTTCAATCATCTAACATTGGATCTGATACAATAAAGCATTGAATGATTTTTGGGAAATTCTTCCCAATAGCTTAAAGATAAATAAACTAATAATAATAATAATAAAATTAAATAATATTTATCATTTCTTTTATATAAAAAATTAACTAGAAAATATAATTACAAATATTTATTTAAAAGATAAGAGTCGATAAATAAAACAATCCAACGAGTAATTGCCCATATCTTCATCATAACCCAGCCCCTGTCGTTTTAATATTCGTGAAGTTCAAAGTTATTTACAAAATATTGAAATGTTTTGAATATTTATTTAAATTAAAAAAAATTAATAACAAATTTTTAAATGATCTGGAGTTTTGTTAATATTATAGGCTTGAAATTAGGAATAATATATTTATTTGATACTAAAATTATTTACTCAGGTAAACGTGTAAGTGTTAATGTGGTATTTTTAGTAAGCTAAAGAGTCAAAAAGATAATAATAACAAATTTTTAAATGATCTCGAGTTTTGTTAATATTATAGGCTTGAATAATATTTTAACAAGCCTATAATATTAACAAAACTCGAGATCATTTAAAAATTTGTTATTATTATTTTTTTGACTCTTTAGCTTACTAAAAATACCACATTAACACTTACACGTTTACCTGAGTAAATAATTTTATAGGCTTGAACCCCCGATCGGGGTGTACACATGCCATCATGACAACGGGAGGAGGCAACTTGGCAAGCGCTCCCGTCATTTACAATTATGATCATTTAAACATGCAATGCCAGTCCAGCGAAACGAAGTGTGGGAGCGCCGGCAAAGGGACGTTGGCGTATGACGGCCAGGCTATCTGTCAGACCAGCGGAAAAGCAGGTCAGAAAGCGGTAAGTTTTTTAACCTTGCCTTCTCCGTCTTGCATGCATTATCTCTTGCATGCGAAATATTGGCGGAAGGAACGAAGGAGTGCTACAGCCCTGCAACCTGGTTATAGCGAGATTCTAAACGGGTATGTCTTTACAATAACCTCTGCGCTTATGATGTTATTTGTAGCAGCTATGGTATACAGAGAAGAAGGTAGTTTAGAAATGATGTTGTTTCTGTTGTTTATTAACCGTCAGGAACCAAAATTGAACCCTGTCCCTCCTTGTTTTCGCGATCCTTGTTACTCTCAGATACCTGATGCATACTCTGTGCGATGGTACGGGAGTAATACCCTCAGTTCTATGTCTAACCACCGAGACAGCCAGGTTCCTATAGGGCGTCACGCCTCTAATAGAAACACCCTCCTAGCCATTTCAGGGAATAGTAATGGTAATATGAGGTGTCATAGCAGTAACAGTAGTTTTTACTCCCTCCGGCAGAACCAAGGCCTAACTCATTTAACTGTCGAGAACCTCTGCCATCCTGTGTCAACTTCTGGTCTGGGAAAAGTAAATACAAATTATATGAATGTTATAGTTTATTATTTGAAGGGGATGACAGAGTCGGTATGGCCAGAGCCCGAACAGGGCCAGTGCCTGTCCAACCAAAGCTCGTTTTATATTGAAGATAATTACCAGAGTCCTACCATCCCTCTTAGTAGTCGTAACCCCAGTCGTAAGAATTTGGCTGAACCTCCGCCTCATCTGATGGCCCAGAAGTATAAAAATGATATGAAACAGAGGGGTTTATCCAACTCTGTCAATCAAATATCCAAGGGCACCGTAAGGTGCATACATTGTCTTAAATCCTTTTCTCATTTGATTTACTTCTGTATGCCAGTGTTAGTTAATAATTTCCACTCAGCTATGGGAAAGCGACACCATAGAACAACCACGGATAAGGGAAAGCAGCAGGCTCAGAATGAACCCGCTCCGAAGAAAAGGGGAAGGAAAACATATTTGGAACACCTAGAAACACTGGCAGTAAATTATGTTATGAGAAATCCTTCGGCAGTGAGAAATGATATCCGTGGATGGGAACAAGAAATACAGCAGGAACCAGAAGATATGGAAACAGAGGCAGAGATCCTCAATTTTATAACAGATCCAGGTCATACAAGGGGCAGGTTTACTTTATTTAATCAAACAGTTCATACATATTGGATATTAAAATGTTTGATAGCAAAGGCAGTCCAGAGTGCCCATACAGTGCAGGTAAAGGCAGAAACAATGCAACCAGACCTACATACCCAGGCTCAACTCTTGGAGATTCAGGACAATCAGTAGCATCTGAAGATCACTCAATACCAGACTGCAGACAGGGTTAGTAGGCTAGACGAAAAAGTGGGTCGCATGGAGAAGACCCTCCAGAAGATTCTGCAACAACTGAACCAGGCAGAAATGCCAGGGTCTAATGTCAAAGACCCTGCCCCAGTGTCCTCATATGAGGGGTAGATAATGTCTAGATTTGATGAAAACTTGTTAATTTTGAACTTTTAAAATTTCTGTATGTTTGTATATATTAAAGTAGAGGTGCAGTCAGTGCAAGAGAATCATAGACGCAAGAGACAATTTCAATTTTGGGATGCAAACCATGTTTTTAGAAGGTCAATAAACCTGGTTTCCCTACTGGGTAGGTTGAGACCAAGAATGACTTTATATTTTTTGTAACCTGTCTTAAAATATAAATAGAAATGGCGAGGTCACACTGAATTTACAAAAAAAAAAAATTATTATAGGCTTGAAATTAGGAATAATATATCTATTTGATATTAAAATTATTTAGTCAGGTAAAGGTGTAAATGTTAATGTGGTCTTTTTAGTGAGCTAAAAAGTTAGTATGGTTTATATTAAATATTAATTTCAAAAATTTAGGTAACTTAAACATTTATAAAATTAATATTTTCAGATGAGAAATTAATTATATATATCTATATATATATGTGTGTGTGTGTGTGTGTGTGTGTGTGTGTGTGTGAAGTTAATTTTACATATATATATATATATAATTTTAATTATAGTTTAATTATATATTTTTCATAATGACATAATAGATTAATAATTTTGATAATATTTATTTAAAAGTTTACTATCTATCATTTTAACATTAATTATAATTATAATTCAATTATTTAACTTTACATAATTTCATATTAATAATTAAAGAAATTAAATTATTTATTAAAATTTTAATTATTATTAAAATAATAAATTTAATTTAAAATATATAATATTTTGTTATAAATAAAATAAATTCAAATCATAATATTAATTAAAAATATATTTACATAATATATAACTTTTATTTAATAAATAAAATGTAATATTATTAAGTTTAAAAAATATTTACATAATATATAACTTTTATTTAATAAATAAAAGATATTATTATTAAGTTTAAAAAATATTTATTATAATTTAATTAAAGATAACAAAATTTAGCCATAAATATAATTCGGTGAGAGGTATTCATTCTTTGACCCTTCACTCGAGGTGCAAATGGAAATACATGAACTCTTTATTGACTATACAATCTAGATTCGAGAGTATTGTACATTTGAAATACATATATCCCCAAAGTGTGCACTACACTACATTGGAAATACATAGATCTAAATCTGATTATGAGAGTTTCCACTGAGCTCGGACTCCAACCATGGTCGCATTAAGCAAGAATGCAGAAGCAGTAATGTAGTGTCCACAACTACCATACCACTAGGTCGCTTTTCTATCTTTTGGTGAATTTTGGCTTAATGCATCTTGGCAGTTATGAAAGATAAACTAGAAGCTAACCCATTTCGCCATAATGAGACATTGCAAAGCACTGTGTATTGATCTGCCAAAAGCTTTTATAACCCCAACTCTTCCTGTTGTGATAAACCCTACCATGTAAAGTAATTGTAAACCAAAAATAATTTCTCGATCAATGAGTGCCTAAAACAGCCTCACTTTTAGATTTACAAATATAATTTCAAATCAAAGACATCCATTGCCAAAGCAATTGGGAAGGTGTATTGGGTTTATATTGGTAGGGGTTAAATAATGTGATTTTTAGAGGTATTTTCCAATATGTGCTCAAATTAAGGGTATTGTTTAATATGCTATGATCGAACATGATATGTTAGAGGTTCGTTGAGTGAAATCCCTGTGTGTCAACTATTCTCTTTTTAGGTCTGATCATATCCAGCTCATTAAGCTGCAAAGCCATCAAAAAGAGTCATATAGTGGAAACTCATGAATCATCATAAATTAATATAATGTCTAAGTAAAAACTAAGCATCATTAACATACTATAACCAATCACTGTAAAAAATAGAAATAATAACTAACTGAAGCATATCAAAGACTTTCCCTGAGTCTTTCCCACTATTTCTTCATCTCAGAGAAACATACATGACTGTGTAGATAAAAAATCACACATATATGAAATTGTCCTTCCTGTAATCCGTGTACAGAAATTAAATTGTAGTAATTTACAGTCTCAACTCCCCGTGAACATGAAATATCTATCAGAATAATTAACAGTGATGAAGCCAAGATAACTCCTTTTTTTTTGTCTGATATATTCAAAATAATCACATGGAAGTGGCTTTGTAAATATATTTGTAGCTTGTTCCTTTGAAGGAACATATTCCAGTTTGACCTTTTGCTCAACCACCTGTTCTCTCAGAAAGTGACATTTGATTGGAATATTTTTGGTTTCTGAGTGCATGTTAAGATTTTTGGAAATAATTATGGCACTAGTATTGTCACAAAGAATAGGTAGAAGTTGAGGACAAGTGATTTGAATGTATTTCAAAGTTTGCATCATCCATAGAAGTTGAGTAAAACAAGATGTAACAACAACATAGACTACCTTAGTACTAGATAAAGTAATGAATATTTTTTTTTTGTTGAAGCATGATACCGAGCGAGGTCCCAAATAAAATGCTCCTCCACTAGTATAGTTTTGACCATCAATGTTTCTAGAAGTAATTGATATTCTTTATCAGATTCAACTTCTTCATCATTTGAAATACCATCATTATCTTCGTATGTGTAGATATTTTTCTTGTTTTTAAACCTTCATTTAACATTTAATTTTTCAGAATTCTTCCCTTTCCCATGGTTTTCTTTATAAGGTAATTTAGCAACATAGCGACCAACTCTTCCACAAGAAAAACATTTGATAGGAAGCTTACCTCTAAATTTTCCAATTCCTACTTGAAATTTCTTCACAAAATTTTCCTCTTCTTCATTTGATATGTAGCCTGATTTCTTAAGCTCCTCCTTTTATTTTCCTTTATAAGTAGCTTTGAATGTTTCTTCTCTAATATTTGATGGACCCTATTCTCTCATCTCATAAGTTGTTAAGATCCCATGAAGTTGTTCAATAGTAATATTCTTCAAATCATGCATTTATTCAATGGAAGAGACTTTTGAATCAAATTTTTGGGTTATAGATCTTAGGATTTTCTCAACAAGCATCGAATATTTTACATCATCACCAAGATTTCTCAACGAGTTAATAATCTCATCTACCCTAAGAAGGAAACTTGCAATACTTTCACAACTATGAATTATAAGAGTTTGATATTGAATTCTAAATGTTTGAAGTTTGACACTCTTTACCTTAGTGTCACCTTCATAGATTTGTATGATCTTGTCCCATATATCCTTTTAAATATTTCAATGCATGACCTTCACAAATTCTAATTCTACCAAACTTCCAAAAAGAACATTTACAACCTTTGAATTGGTCTCATATTACTTATTTCCCACCTCATCTGTGGGAATGGAGGATGGATAATGATAGCCTCCTTCAATGATTTCCCAAAAATAAACTCCATGTGACTGAAGATATGCTCTCATTATGTCTTTCCAAAAAACCAAGATCGTTTCATTAAACAATGGTGCAGATAGAAGATACTCCCTCTTGATTTCTCATCTTGATGAATCTCCCTTCAAGTGATCAAGCTTATTATGAAGGACCTGCTCTGATACCAATTGTTAGGAATAGTACTGAGAGGGGGGGAGTGAAAAAATATTTTACACACTTCAATTTCCAATTTCTAATATTGATTTATATATGCTACTGTTATAGATGAAACTAGTGTACATGCGCGACTGTTATTAAAGCAACCTGCGTATATCTAGATAACTTATCTGATCATTAATTTCATCATTTTTTCAACATCAATCAGTGCATCATTACTTCATTATTCATTAATTAATCAGTAACTATGAGAAGTTAAAAACTAGATAGAACATCAACACATGAAAGCCATATCAACACATGAGCACTAGTATTTCAAGTGGAAACCCAATGTGGGAAAAAACGACCGTTGCTGTCATATATGTCTTCTTATTTTATTTAAAAGAGAAACTTCTTACAATCTTGTACCGGTGCAGACTCTGACCAAAACGTAGGCTCCTCCCTGTAGAAGGATACAACCTTCTCTAGTTTTATAGCTCCTATTGGAAGGAAGCTACAAACCCCTTGTTAAAGACTACTCCTTGTGGATAAATTTTTAGAATGTTTCAAAATTGATCCACTTCCAACATTAAAACCCAACAATGAAATCAACTACCCAATTACTGAACCAAATGAATCATAAAATTAATCGCTCAATCTTAATCAACCATAACTAATCCATATTAGATCATATTAATGCACATTCACTCATAAGAATACCATATCATATATTGGAAGACATCTCTAGCTTAGACCTCTAAATTTTTGTGATAATGTTATAAATTCTCCTTAAGGTTGATTTAATAGATTTTACTATTTAGCTTTGATTAAGTTATAGTTTTATGGCTTACCACGAATGTGACCTGAACATCCTAAAATGCAAATCTAGCTTGAGAAAACAACAATATTTTCTCTTTCAATGAAAATATAGCTAGGGAAGGGAAGAAACATTCAATATGCAACCCAAAATGTGCAGAAAACAAGATGCAAGATGTAATCTTCCTTTCAATGCAACTATTCCTAATCTAATGCACATGCCAAACACTAAATTCCAAATAAAATTTTTGTCTTTTCACCACACTTAATTTTTGAAATCAAGAAAACTAAGATGCAAATTTTTAATTACTAATTCAAATATACATTTCATAACGAGGACTTAAACAACAAGTCATCCAAGCGATTAGAAATAAAATAAGACAAGTTTGCAAATGAGAAAACAATAAGAAGAAAGAAAAATTGAAACCAAATCGTATCAAAGGAAAATAAACACAAGTGAAAATTGAATGGGGGTTTTAGAGAGACCACAAGACATTAAAGCCTCAAGGAAGCTCAGTTGGAAGAAGGCTGATGAATGAGAGGCTCAAAAACCAAGGCAAACTTGTGTAAAAATAGGGACCAACTCTTGTGCAGGGAGGGTACTAGTGCTTTGTAACACTGGGACAGAGTGAGCCAGGGTGAGGTACAACAATATGTCAGAGGAACTAGGGGAGTGTTAGGCATGGGAAAGAGGTTTCTGACATAAAATTTTTAAAATAGGTTGAATGAAGCCACTTCCTAGGTTTGTTCTTGGTTATATGATGCAACAAAGGTCTGTCAAGGAGGTAATCAAACACAAAGGACAAGGAAAACCACCAAGGGTATACTTTGTTCCATAATATGGTCACCAATTTGTTATACAATATTTACGATTGCAGAAAAAGGTATCTCCCCTAGGTTTGGTGGTCAACCTAGAACAATAGAGAGACAAGGAACCCAATTTTTTTCCTCAAATTAAATAGATGACAGAGTGAGGCCTACCTGGAAAATGTTGCAAGCTTCACTCCTTTAGCTTGGAAGGTCCAATTACAGCTATGACCACCAAAATTAGAACCTACACAATTAGATAATGAAAGGCAAGAAACTATTTTATGTATGCAATATCATCTAAAAAATCTATTCAATAGATCAACATAGTATTGAAATAGGTTAAATAAAAACATCACATATAGGAAAATGGAGAAATATTTTAATTAATATAAATGGAAGGAGATTACAACCAAAAGTGGAAATTGATCTTGTAGAAGAGCTCCTCCAAGTTGTTGACTCATCCATTCCTTGTCACAATATGTACCTATAGTAACCCTATGCATGCAATGATAACTACTTGTTGCAACAACATAGGGGAGGAATCATTCTCCAAATCCAATCATTACCTCTAGCATATGAGAGGGTAAATAGATAGGAGAGAGGGATAAGTTGGGAGTTATTATCCAATTACCATTCTAGGGCTTTAGATCCACCTTTGATGGAGGGATAGGATCAAAGGATAAGTGGTGAAAACCCCAAATTAGGTTAGGATAAGATATGAGTGTTAATCCAAGGTAATTAGTTGAAAAAAATTCTGGAAACTCCTAGAAGTTGAATCTTCCGAAATCCCACTGGTTATCCCAGGATTATAGAACCAACACAAGTGCAAAAGAGGGAAACCTGCTCGTGACCAATGCTAGCCATATTGGAGTAAGTTTTAGGTGAACACACCCCAATAGGGTTCTAGGGAGTGTTGGTCCTCAAACTGGATCAGATAGGGCACTTTAGGGTTGAAATTGTGAGGGATGAGAGGTACATCACTTAGGGATTTGTGCAAGATGATGAAAAGGGGAATTGGATGTTGATTGATCCTATTAGGAGGCTTACTTTGATTGGATGTGATAAAATGTCCTATAACAAGGTGGGTGGCCACCAATATCCACCTATATCATCTTTACATGATCTTTACATAAAGAGATAGACACGCCATTTATAACCAAAATCGAAGACCTGAATAGTGAGGTAGAAACACAATGATTGTCATCAAAAACCATCATACACTATAAAGGAATCTACAATGTGAACATATTCATCACCATCATGAAGTAGGATGTAGCATCAATCTGAAATAACGTCAATATATGATCAATGCTTTCAAGCATCACCAAGCAACTTCAATATTACAAGACATAGAATTGAGAAACAACATCATCAACAATATATTTAGCATATATGTTCATCAATGTCAATAATCAATGAAAAATATCATCATTTAGCGAGTAGTGCTCAAGCAAATATAATTACAACAATGTGTTATTAGAAGTATAATAGATGCTCCCTTTGAACCTGTGCCAGCTCATGGGGGCTTCTCTACGGGAGAAATACCATAGCACATCGGTTCATATTAGGAGATATATAATGAGGAAAAAATGACATAAGATATTGGGGAATATATAGGGGGTAAAGGGTTTTTATTGGCAAGTATAAAAAGTGGAGCTCAAAGTTAATGAAAAAATATAAAGGGGTATAAAAAAGTTAATGAAAAAATGGATAAATACAATATATACTGAAAGTAGGGGCTTTTTAAATTGGGAAGGTGTATTGGGTTTATATTGGTAGGGGGTTAAATATGTGAATTTTAGAGGTATTTTCCAATATGTACTCAAATTAAGGGTGTTGTTTAATATGTTATGATCGAACATGATGTGTTAGAGATTCATTGAGTGAATCCCCCATGTGCCAGCTATTCTCTTGTCAAGTCCGATCATATCTAGTTCATCAAGCAGCAAAGCCATAAAAAAGAGTCATATAGTGGAAAATCATGAATCATCATAAATTAATATAATGTCTAAGTAAAAACTAAGCATCATTAACAGAATGTAACCAATCACTGTCAAAACCAAAAATAATAACTAAATCGAGCATATCAAAGACTTTCCCTGAGTCTATCCCAATGTTTCTTAATCTCAGAGAAACATACATGACTGTATAGATCAAAACTCAAGTATATATGTGATTTTCCTTCATGTAATCTGCATATAGAAAGTAAAATGTAGTAATTTACAGTCTCAACTCCTCCTGAACATGAAATATCTGTCAAAATAATTAACAAAGTGATGAAGCCAAGATAACTCCTATTATTTTTCTAAGATATTCAAAATAATCAAGTGGAAGTGGCTTTGGAAATATATCTGCATCTTGTTCCTTTGAAGGAACATATTCCAATTTGACGTTTTTTTCAACCACTTGTTCTCCCAGAAAGTGAAATTTCATTGGAATATGAGTTTTTTTTTGAGTGGATGACAATATTTTTAGAAATAATTATGGCACTAGTATTGTCACAAAGAATAGGTACAAGTTGGGGACAAGTGATTTGAATGTCTTGCAATGTTTGCATCATCCATAAAAGTTGAGTACAACAAGATGCAACAACAATGTATTCTGCCTTAGCACTAGATAAAGCAATGAATCTTAGTTTTTTGTTGAAGCATAATACCAGGCGAGGTCCCAAATAAAATTCTCCTCCACTAGTACTCTTTCGACCATCAATATTTCTAGAAGTAATTGATATTCTTAATCATATTCAACTTCTTCATCATTAGAAACACCATCACTATCTTCGTGTGTGTAGAAACTTTTCTTGTTTTTAAACCTTCATATAACTTTTAATTTTGAAAAATTCTTCCCTTTCCCATTGTTTTCCTTATAAGGGAATTTAGCAACATAGTGAACAACTCTTCCACAAGCAAAGCATTTGATAGGAAGCTTACCTCTAAATTTTCCAATTCCTACTTGGAATTTCTTCACAAAATTTGCCTTTTCTTCATTTGATATGTAGCCTGATTCCTTAAGCTCCTCATTTTATTTTTCTTTATAAGTAGCTTTGAATGTTGCCTCTCTAATATTTGATGGACCCTATTCTCTCATTTCATAAGTTGTTAAGATCCCATGAAGTTGTTCAATAGTAATATTATCGGAATGATGCATTTATTCAATGGAAGAGACTTTTGAATCAACTTTTTGGGTTATAGATCTTAGGATTTTCTCAACAAGCATCGAATATTTTACATCATCACCAAGATTTCTCAATGAGTTAATAATCTCATCTACCTAAAGAAGGAAACTTGCAATACTTTCACCACTATGCATTATGAGAGTTTCATATTGAATTCTAAATGTTTTAATTTTGACACTCTTTACCTTAGTGTCACCTTCATAGATTTGGATGATCTTGTCCCATATATCCTTTGCAATATTTCAATGCATGACCTTAAAAAATTCTAATTCTACCAAACTTTCCAAAAGAAAATTTACAATCTTAGAATTGGTCTCATATTACTTCTCTCTTGCCTCATCTATGGGAATTTAGGATGGATAGTGAGATCCTCCTTCAATGATTTCCCAAAAATAAACTCCAAGTGACTGCAGATACGCTCTCATTCTGACTTTCTAGAAAACCAAGTTTGTTCCATTAAAAAATGGTGTAGATAGAAGATACTCCCTCTTGATTTATCGTCTTGATGAATCTCCCTTCAAGTGATCAAGCTTCTTCTAAAGGACCTGATCTGATACCAATTGTTAGGAAAATTACTGAGAGGGGCGGAGTGAATTAATATTTTTCACACTTCAATTTCCAATTTCTAATATTGATTTATATATGCTACTGTTATAAAGGAAACTAGTGTATGTACGCGATTGTTATTAAAGAAACATGCATATATCTAGATAACTTATCTGCTCATTAATTTAATCATTTGTCCAACATTAATTAGTGCATCATTACTTCATCATTCATCAATTAATTAGTAAGTATGACAAGTTAAAAACCAGATAGAACATCAACTCACAAAAACCATATCGACACATGAACACTAGTATTTTAGGTGGAAACCAAATGTGGGAGAAAACGACCATTGTTGTCATATATGTCTTCTTATTTTATTAAAAAGAGAAACTTCTTACAGTCTTGTACCAGTGCAGACTCTATTCAACATGTAGGCTCCTTCCTATAGAAGGATACAACCTTCTTTAGTTTTCTAGCTCCTACTCGAAGGAAGCTACAAAGCCCTTTTTGAAGAATGCTCCTTGTGGATCACTTTTTAGAATGTTTCAAACTTGATCCAATTCCAACATTAAAACCCAACAATGAAATCAAATACCCAATTACTAAACCAACTGAATCATAAAATCAATCACTCAATCTTAATCAACCATAACTAATCCATATCAGATCACATTAATGCACATTCATTCAGAAGAAAACCATACCATATAGTGTTCATTAAAGAAATCAAATCTTGTCACTGCAAACCCTGATCAATTATATGCCAGAAAGTATATGTTATTGTTCTAAATCATACCTGCGCATGTATGTGCTTACCTCGAACAAGACCTGCGTAGAGATCTCGAAACACTGATAACCAAATACAAATCACCACACAGTAGTATCATCTCTAGTCAACATTCCATTCCATAATCAATTAAACCCCAACCAATACTATCAAACACAAATTATTATACTAAGTACTTCATTGATAGATAACAAAAAACATAAAATACTCATCAAACATCATAAAAAACTCATACTGAAGAACCCTAGCATGCATACGCAACTATTACAAAACACATCCATGTATGTACGAGCTTACTTAAAAATTCCGAACTTTCACAGAATGTATACCTGACTATCTAGAAGGAGATCTACGTATGTACGCTACTTCTCAAAGGCAAACCAACATAGAGATATGTAATCACTGAATCATGTCTTCACTGCAACCACAACACATACATCACAAACCTTACCGTCACATAGTCATGTCAGAGCATCATTATCACCACAGATCTTAGAAATTTTCAACAAGAAAATAAAATAAGCACATATGATACCATACTTTAGATCTTTCAGATCTGCATCTTTTCCTTGCTCCTTGGTGCACACTTGTTTTAGATCAAATCATTCATAGATAACACAAAACTTACGGGTGAGGTAGTTACCTACCCAAGCTCTCTAGGGGAGAACATGAAAAAATATCAAAAGAAAGCCAAGAGGATAATTGGAACATGAGGCATGAAAGGAGAGCGTTCAGAAGGAAATCTTTGATAGAAAACAAAAAAACTCTAGATTTGGTTAGCTAGTGCAGTTAGTCACTAGCTTGGAAGTTCAATCTAAAATTGGCTAAGTGTAGTTATGATTAGAAAATGTAGTTCTACCCTATAAGCTACTATTGGTGTGAGGTTATATTGGGGGTAGATGCAGCGAGGAAGACTGGTATCTAGGTTAGATGGAGTATTGTTACCCAAGTGGTTGGGGTTTGAGGTTGATGAAACCAACTTGAATTCAGATAAGTACCCTTAAAAAATTATATAATTTCTCTGGGTTTGATGATATATTTACAGAGTAATTCTTTAGTAGGAATATTACTCTTAATATAGGTAAAAAAGGGAGTTTGGAATATTGGGGCCTGTATAAGCAAACAATTTATTCCATCGATTAAACTGTAGACCGAACCATGGTTCTATTATGAAATTGTGCATGTCGCAGGTGAAAAATTAAATTATTTAAATATCTTAATAGTCTTAAAGCCCGGGGAAGTGGGTTAGTCCCTGGCCTGTTATTGTTAAGGCATCGGTTAAGGGAAAAATTTCATTTTTGCAAGTTTAATCATAATAAAACTATGAATTGCTGTCATGTTAAACCAGTAATGTCAAATTGTAATAGAAGGTGAATAACATAGTAATCTAGGGTTCTATAAAATGGAAGTTTAGTTTCCAGGTCTAGGCAAGGGATTGGAAATCCAGAAAAATTCCTTGTCTCACTAAAGTGGAGACCAACAGAAAATTTTACCAAGAATTGCATCAGAATGAAACAGGACACAAAATCAATACATGAGTTAATTAAAAGGCCAACTATCACATGTAATTCTTGACAAAACAAATTGTTCATAAACAGAAATGTATTATATTCATAATTTCTATAATGATTTAACTTGAAACTGTTAACTGTAAAAAAGTAAATAAGAACAGACACTAAAATTGAGATTTCGAATGATTATTTACTTAGTAACTGAAAAAGGGTTGAACCCTTAGAAAGAACTGTATGTCATTTGCAATAACCATCAATAATGAAATCCAATAAAACCTAAAGTAACAATTCCGAGTTACAGTCAAAATAATATGTAATATTTATAACAAGTGAGAGTCAAGCTCGGGATTAATAAAGACTGGCATATCAATTTCATTAACAAAAGAGTCATCTGTATCATGCACCATCAATTTACAACCGAGGACTAATAAACCCTTAACACCTATAATTTTAACTGTAAGAACCTCACAAAGGAGTGATATCTAATAGAGACAAGACTATTTAACCTAACTCTCATAGCGTTTTTCCCATAAAATCGTTCGAAAATATTTATGTCTATACATCCCAACTAGAAGCTAAGAGAGAAAATACACACCTGGTACAACAGAAGAGATGTCAGACACTTCCTAGGAAGACAAAATAACTAGGTATGAACTGATTAAAGGCTTAGAGAAAATGTTCCTATATAGAGTCAAAAAAATAGGGGTGATATTTTAATTGCCAACCTTATAACAATGAATAAATAGAGCAATTTTTTCCAATGAGTAGTAATGAGGAGGCCACACGCACGAGACTAACAACATGATTGTTTAAGGAAACCCATGTCAAGGAAATTGCACCTACAATCAAATATCCCAACACTTGAACTGTAAGGGAAAACCTAGTGTAAAGAACGTAAGCCCCAGTCGCTGGGTAAGTAAATATATACTTTCCATAACATAGGAGCTAGGATGTTGTTATCTCCTTGGGAGAAAAAACACAGAAAAGGATATCGTTGCATGGACAACCAGTCCAGCCATTTATAAGAGAAGTGAAAAATGAATGAATAATTCCAAACAACTTTAGTAACAAATGAGACCAAGGCTCAAAACCTTACGTGGTACTAGATTCGACGCCTCTCCCCCTGTAGAAGAGCAAGAGGTCGATGGAACCTTGCTAAGAAATCTGACATAACAACAAACCCTTATTGGTAGAAGACAGTGAAAAAATGGAACGAGGGACGTGCAACTCAGGTTCAGAAGCGGGAGAGGGGTAGGTTAGTTTCTCTCTAACCTCCCAAATCAATCTGTACTGTTCAATAAGCCAGGTTGGGGAGAACCGCATCTCGAGAAGCTACATGCTAAATGGACAAACACAATGCATCATTTAGAGAGTTTGGATATGTGTTGATAGCAGGGTCGAGATGTCATAAATATAAATTAATGTAACCTTACCCATAGTCATATCATAGAAAAAACTTAATGAGACATGGTGGGTTGGATAACCATTAGTTTACGGTCTACAAGTATATAGAGTATATATTTGTTATCACAATCGATTTATATTAATATTGCAATATACCTATGTAACAAAACACTAAATAATTCTTAAAATCATATTTCTCAAAATTATGTCCAATTATGTCTAAATTCATTTAGCTCACATTTATTTTTATGTGTTTTTTTTTTTTTTTTACAATTCTGTTATCTAACATTAAATTAACTCAAGAATATGATAAATGATAAAGGGATGTGAAATAATGAATTTTAAACCTAATAAAATTTTGTCCCTAAAAATAATAAAACTCATTAGTTTTATGGTATGATGTCAAATTATATCAAATCATGGATGCATGATTCAAATCACTTTCGAATTTTCTTTTAAATAATAAAATAGTTTGACAGATTCTTTATTTTAATTTTTTTAATAAAAAATTGTTAATCGATTTGTGTAAATTATATAAAGTAATTAAAAATAAAGCTTTTAAGCGTTTCACAAGTTTCATTTTATGTTTTGAACTATTTGGTGTTATTATTAGTGATATCAAGTCATTTTTTTTTTCTTTTTTTTCAAATGAATTTAAGAAACGAAAGGGTTGGGAGTTGTGCTAGGCTCCATTGGATGGAGCCTAGCACAAATAATAACAAAAGTTAAGATGATGAAGATGGCTTGCAGTAGATATGTTAAATCTTCAATCCAGTCGTACAAACCAGCCATCGTGGAATTGGCAGTGGTTTTTTGTTTTTTTGGTAATAAAGGCAGTGACTGAGGTCAATATTGAATATATTGGTGGAGACATTGCACCGTTTTTCCAACTTTAATACATTATTTCAGCGTTTATTCAAGTAGCCGATGGATGTTGTCGTCTTCCAGCCACGATGAAGGTCGTCTTCCAGCCATGAAATGAAACGAAGTAAATCGATCAATCAATCAATCAATTATGGGTTCATTGACTTTTCATTATGTTCACAGACCAGCGAGTCAATAATTCACTTACCGTATGATATTAATATTTACAGTGAAGTTAAAATTATATTTCACAACATGTCAACAACAATGTTATACCAAAAGATATCTAGACTTATAATGCATAAAATTAATGTTTTAAATTATCTTTCAACAACAATATTGTACTAAAATATATCTTGACTAATAATATATAAATTTAATCATAAAAAATCTCTTCACTAATAATACATAAATGTACCTTTTGATAAATTATCTTTCAACAACATTATTGTACTAAAAAATATCTTGACTAATACTACATAAATTTAATCATAAAAGATTTCTTCACTAATAATACATAAATAAATGTACCTTTTGACAGCATTGTTTTCCTAAAAAGATATTTTGACTAATAAATATATATGAATTTAATCATCTTTTCAACACATAACAGATAATAAAAAATAAGCTTGAAAATTAAATTTACTGTCAACTGAATGGAATAAAAAATAAGCTTGAAAATTAAATTTACTGACAACTGAAACTACTGGAAACCTTCAGATATGGTGTTAGAGGGTAGCCCATCATTGCATGCTATACATATCAGCTAGTTTGATCAAAGACGAAAATAATCCAATGGAGATCTTCCATGAAAGAAGACAACTTCACACCAACTTCTTGTTTTCACGAGACAATGTCATGTACATAGTTTTGAAACTACCAATTTCTTTGTTTTGGTACCATAATGTAATAAATACAATGTCACAAACTGCACACCAACTCGTTACTTTCATAATGTACACAGTTACATAATCAATGTGTGACTAACATTCTAAATGTAATTCTTTAGCAATAGAATAATTTAGCAATAGAATAATATTGACCATAACCAATAAACCCATTGCCCAGGATTATAATATAACCATTTAACACATAAAACAAAGTTTTTTTCATATATTAAATATAAATAAAAATAGTTTATGAGGAATTGCAGTAACATTCTTACACATTTAAAAAAAAATTCTGGTAAATATATTTTCCATTTTATTCGTGGTTATGACTCCCTTTGGACTACCCATAAGGTTATTTTTATTTACAATTAATTGAAATGGATGGAAATTAGACACTTGATAAAGAGAAAATTATACACTCTCTTTATGGTTATAGTAGCTTTAATTTAGCATGCAAATTATTTGCAAACACCCTTGCATATATTGCTATTTTCAATGTTAATTTCCACAAAATGCAATTGACAAAATAAGTACATTGTTCTTAACCACACATACTACACGTATTAATATCTAAAATATAAATTAATAATTTAGTTTTATCAATTATGTTAAATATCCCTAGTTTGATTGATTTTTAAGGGTATTGTTTTATAGAATGATCTATGTTTGAAACTCCATGATAGTTAAAAAAAGACACTTAAATTTTATTCATGTTTAAGAGTTAATGTGACGTAGACATGTTAATAGACTTAGAAATAATTAGTGCTCAAGAGAGATAAGAAATATGAGGTTTTGTGTCATTGATAAAATATTGAATTGTAAAACACAAAGGATTTTGTTTGTTAGAAACTAACTTAACAATCATGATTTTATGTGACTATGACATATGAAAGGATTAAACTCTCTTCTCGATTTAAATTTCCTTTAAATATTTGGTTAGAAACAAGTTGTTTACTCTACGTGCTTTGATTTCTTTAAGGATTAGTCTATATATTATATATTATAGAGAAAATATAAAAATAGTCTATATATTATAAAGAAAATAGAAATAATGACTTTAATAGAAATATCAATATTGAAGATCACACCAATATATCCAGTATATAAATTTGAATGTGTTATATGTAAATATAATAGTTATTGGCTTACTTTTACATATTTAAAGGGTATTAATAAAATATTGTGCTTTTAATAGAGACGAGCTTTTATAATAGTTATTATATCTACATATAAAAAAAGGAAATTTACATTTTATACTAACTTTATAAGAAAAAAAAATGATATTTAATGTTTTTCAAAATAAATATGGTTTTTTTTTTGGTTCTATTTTAATTACATATTCATTTTTATTGGGCCGAGGGTGCTCTATAGCCCAGTATATAGGGATGTGTAGATGTAATGTGTGTAATGTAAACTTTTGATATGTCAGGCCTAATATATAGAGATGTGTAGATGTAATGTGAGTAATGTAAACTTTTGATATGTCGGAGTGTATAGGGCCCAATATATACAAATGTGTGGATGTAATGTGAGTAATGTAAACTTTTGATATGTCAGAGCGTATAGAGATGTGTAGATGTAATGTGTGTAATGCAAACTTTTGATATGTTGTGTATATAGATGTGTAGATGTCGTGTGAGTAATGTAAAATTTTGATATATTTACTATTTTAATACCATGGGCTGAATACCATGGGCCAAATACCATATTTATAAAAGAGGTGTGCTAAATAAAAAAATATAAACTGAGGTAACTAAAAAAAATTTGAAATTAAAATGACCAGATAAATATCAGACATATTTAGCATATATAAAATTATTATATTTATATTATCTATATTTGCATATTCTTGATAAAATTAATCATATTTTCGATAGATTTTCCTTGGCTGCACATGATTGAAACCAGCCTAGATCCATCTTACCTCTGGATCTATCAAGCGTCGAGAGGGATCAAATTTCTCGAGGTGCAAACATGTCCTCAAGTTTTGCACTCAAAAAAAGAGGTTTGCACCTCTAGAGATTTTATCCCTCTTGGCGCTTGATAGATCCAGAGTTAAGATGGATCTAGGCTGGGTCGTAAGAGGTTTTCTTGGTTTATATAGTTTGGGAAAACAACTAGTGTTGAATCTACTTTCACTATAAAAAAAACATGATTTAAACACTGTTAATTGTCGGGATTCCTGTCACTTAAGAAGTCTTTACAATTCCTCCGCCTCATAAAAAACTCTCTCATAAAGATTACTAATCAAACTTGTAATTTCAATTAATTTCCACCAAATTTTAAAGAAATTTGATAAAAAAATTCTACTAAAAAGTCTCAAAAAAATCTAACTAAAAACATGTACTGTAAACATCATGATCACATTTTAACTCTTTGATGAGATAACTAATAAGAACATGAGTCATAAAAGGAGATTGAAAATTCATTTAATATGTCAGGGGGATGCTGGATGGAAATTGGTGGAGACCTTTGGCGAAGGAATATCTGTATTATAATAGTCCTAATTAAACATGGTAAATAAATCTTACTTTAACTGTTTAATCAAGAAACGGTTGAAACCAAATACTTGATAATAGTCCTTGGTATTCTTTATTGAGGGGGGATCTCTTGAGGAGGAGGCTCTTGAGTTAATGAAATTGGCAAGGCTGCTGCATTCCAAGAAACATATTAGTGATCCTCTCACTGACATTTGCATCCTTCAAGGAGCTGATGGTTTCATATTCATCTCCCTGTCAGTGCATATGCGTGTGGAATCAATGTTTTGGCAGTGTGCGACAATCATGGTTGTGGAGATAAGTAATAATATTGCATATGCCTTATGAGTAAAATCTTTTTTATTATTTTTGTGGTAATTGTGAGGTTTCAATGCATAAGATTTCTGGAAACATTTGTAGGGTTGGTGTGTTAAACGATTAGGCAACCTTCTCATTGTCTTGAAATAAATTACTTCATAATCTTGTGCATAAAATAGTTTTATGGTTTTCTTGGATAAGAATACATGGAAACCTTGTACATAAGAAGACAAAGAAGCCATGAAAAGACTAGATATTGCACAGATTTCTTGGAAAGTACATGCATTTTAATGGTTATTATGCTTAGTTTTTCTTTTGAGAAACAGGAACATGTATTTGCATGAATGAAAACAATAGTTAAAAGTCAGAGTAATTGAAAAAGAATTAATAAGAAATCCAAGGTTATTTTCATGAAAATAAATACAGATTAAAGATGGGTAACTCTTGAAATATTTTCATGTGCCGTGAAGAAGAAAAGAGAAAAGTTTTCTAACATTAATATCCTTGGAAGATTTTTTAGGAATATGTATGCATACTTAACCATGTTGTGAATATGTATATATAGTTTACGAGTTGTTAAATATTAATTATTTAATAAATCCATGGATAGTATACCATGGTGTTGGTAAAGATTAGTTATTTAATAAATCCATGGATAGATTACCATGGTGTTTGTAAATATTAGTTATTTAATAAATCCATGGATAGTTTACCAGGGTGAAGGTAAAGATTAAATATTTAATAAATCCATGGATAGTATACCATGGTGTTGGTAAAGATTAATTATTTAATAAATCCATGGGTAGTTTACCATGGTGTTTGGTAAAGATTATTTGTTTAACAAATCCATGAATAGATTACCATGGTGTTTGTAAATATTAGTTGTTTAATAAATCCATGGATAGATTACCATGGTGTTGGTAAAATTTAGTTATTTAATAAATCCATGGATAAAGGAACTATTCAATTATATTTCTTTAGAAGAACAAACTGTGTGATTACTTTTATGGTATCATGATTATGATGTTAATTTCTTTTGGAATAAGATCATGCACAGGAATGCAATATTTGCATTAGATTTCATTGGAAAGAATATACATTTGTATATGGGAAATGATAACAAGTTTTGTTATTCTACATTGATTCTTTGACAAAAAAGATGAATTACTTGTACAAAAACTAATGTAATGTTTTGGTTCATTGATATATATGTATGGGTAATGTTGGTATAATATTTGGAGAATAGGACATGTATTCTTATGCTTTATTCCATTAGTTTTATGGAAATGAAACCATGTCTTTGCATGCCTATTATGTTATATTTCCTGGAAAAGGAAGTATGTGTTTGCATGTTCTCTGGAGTTAAGCACTTCTTTGCGAAGACTTGTGAAGGAAGCTATGTGCTTCATTGTGTAAGCACTCCTTTGAGGAGACTCTTTTGGAATCGATATGAATTTGCATGCATGGGAGAAACATTTGTTATGTTAGATTTCATTCCATGCACTAAAAGTAATAGCTTAAGGGTTAGCTATTTTGATTAAATTTATGTAAATTGCATGCACGAATATCGTAACTGATGTATTAGTTTATTTTAAAGAAAAGGCTGGGAGATGTAGCTATTGTCTTGCAGGAATGTGTGCCTATGCGACGGAAACATTAGTTAATGTGATGACTTATAACTAGCACATATGCAGTATGTGTTGTTAAAGGGAGAATGTCAAGGTACTTTACTTTCATGTCATGAATATACATGAGTAGATGGAGAAGCTTCTATAGTATAGATATATGAAATGATTTATTAATACTTTATGAATCTTGACATCAATGTATGTTGAAGGTAACATTAGCAGGGAATGATGGTGAGATATATAAAGGAAATATTATTCTTAACCTGGTGGCAGGTAAATGATTATGGTTCTTGTAGATGAGTGCGAACTGCCAGATGATCTAGTGTATGATGTACCATTGTAGGTACATCCATGCCATCAAGATATGAAGATATGAAGATATGAAGATTAGTGGGTAAATGTTGTCATATTATTGTAATGGCTTTAAGCTAGGTATTTTTATATTTCCTTGTAAGATTTATAACAATGTTTAAGGGATGGTATCCATTAAAAGCCATTGAGTGAGGGCTGAACACTCTCACGAGCATTTAATAATAAAATTAAACATTGTTGGTTTTCACCCTACGGGGTTTCCAGGGTATATTGGTGCTCAATGATGTGATTGATTATTGTGTCAAGGTGATGATGTTGATTCCTTCCTTGTTGTGATGTTCATAATGCCAATTATGTGATGACTACATGAATAATGAAATGAGTGGAAGGTTACATCATACAATATTATGTTAATGTACTACAATAGAGGTTGTTAATGGTTAAGAAAATTACTATTCTTATTCTAAGGTTACACTATGAACTGGTGAACATTCTATGTAATGATGAGTAAGGAATATTTAATAGTGAATGGATAGTTACCTATGAGTAACTTGTATAAATATTTTTAAGTCCTTACATTTCCATGTGAAGTTATCGGTGTATGTTACAACTGGTATCAGATGTAAAGGTTGGAGCACTAGCGCCTTTGGGACTTGTTAAGCAAAAATAAATTGAGGTATGCTGCTAATTGACATCAGTTAAGGTATGATTCTATAAATCGACATATTGATTGATAAATTATTCTATCAATCTACATATTGAATGATATATGCAGTAGTCTACTCTTGACATGATATGTGTGATTCATGTTTATAACTACATTAAAGAGTAATGAGTAATAAATGTTGTTGCAAAATGATTTTCATAACATTGGAATCCTGTTGAGGATAAAATACAATAAAACCTTTGTTGTACTTATCAACAACCTAGGTATTCACTTGTGAAAGTGAGAAGACAATAAAACCTTTGTTGTACGTACAACCTAAGTACTCATTAGTGAAAGTGAGAGTTTTTTATTAACATTGGGTATATGACATATTACTCATACATTTAGTGAACATAACTAAAGTTACGATGTAGTACTTGAAACTAATGCATGAATGCAAAAGATGAGGAAAGTCCTTGAATAGGATGATAGAATTTTTTAAAATTAAATTGAATAAAGAATTTTAGATGTTAAAAATACATAATGAGTCAAGTAGTGAGACTTGACTATAATGATTAGTTGAATGACTAGTTTTTGAATGAGTCATCATGGATGCATTAAGATTATTAGTGGCACTGAATGACTAATTTTTGAATGAGTCGTGTCATGGATGCATTAAGATTATTAATAAAATTGATTAGTTATGAATGACTAACTAATGAAAGTTATATGCACGAATCGATTTTGACTGAAGCTATTTGAAAGTTGTGAACAAGTGATTATGGTCATTACTTTGTGTGTCAGTCTATTGGTAACAGAACATTATGGGAATTGGAAATTTTGCACTCATACCCCAATCGTTATTGACATTAATGAATATTTATATATTCTTATATGCATGACAACATTTTCATGCATGACAACATTGTATGCAAGAAATTAAAATGGTTGTGTAAGATAATACGTGCTTAACAAATGCATATTTACGATTAGCATTGTTGCTTATAGTAAGCATGGGTAGCTTAATGGCAATGTAAAACCTGTGAAAATAAAACATCACAAACATGGAAATGCGAATTGCAACAGTAAATGTTAAAGTATCATGTTATAATGTACATGATTATGTTACTTGGGAAATAGTAATGTACAATAGATATATGTTAGTCATGTTTCCTTTTAATCTAGATATCATTAGACCCATGTTAAGGGCATATATGATGTATGATGTACACAAAGTTTCTTTTTCTTTATGTATAATGTGCATAAAGTTCATTATAAAATATACTATGGGAAAGAATGCTAAAAGAGAAATTTAACATGCCAGACAGTTGACAACAATTGTGAAAGGCTAGAAGCCCTTGGGTTGATGGTGGTTTCCTACCCGGAGGGGTTGATGGCACTTACCTGCCTGGATTTACTCTCCCTAGATATATGTGATCTCAGTAGTGAAAAGAGTTGGGCAAGATGGTGAAGGGGGGAAACCTGAGGCAACTCTATTGATTTTGGAGCCTGTTGGAGGCGGCCCAAAATTCCTCATAGATGAGACGTTGTCAAAGGAATAGGCATGATGTTGCCAAGAGGAATCCATATTGAACGTGGAATGGTCTTTTGTCAAATGACTGTCTGGATGTGAAAATGATTCAATTTTGTTGTAGAAACCAACTCCCATGGGTTGGGAGGAGCATTTTTTTTACCATTGTGGTTCTCATAGTGAAAAAGTTTAAGTAATAAGTTATGTGTTGTATTAAAAAGAATTTTTATATCATTGTGTAAATATCTTATGTAGATATTAAGAGAAAAGGAGCTTAGCGCTTGGAAAATGAATTACTGAATGTATAAGTTCATTTATTTTATTACCAATTTGTTTGAATGTCTTATTAGAGGCTAGGATATTCCCATGGTGCATTGATTGACCATTGGTATGATTAGAGAGCTAGGTGCTCTCTGAGTACTTTTTGAAGTACTGTGTGGATGTCTTTAGCAGGAGCTAAGACAGTGTGCATGTGATGCATTAATTAGAGGGTTGGTGTTCTGGGTACTTGTGGAATTACTCTGATTAAAACATCCCTTAATATTGCATGAATTTTTGATAGTTGCAAGTATTTCATTTCATTGAAACTATCTGACTAACGTGATTAAATTTGTTAGTCATACATTACAGGCTCTTTTCAGGGAATGTTGATGGGTGTTCAACCATTCTCAGAGAGCTTCCGTAAAAGCCATCATTAATTCCAATAGTAATTGGTAAGTAAGGGTAAGTTGGTATAGTATTTTTCTATATTTTTATGAATTTGAATAATGGATGAGTGGTTAAAAATGGAAATGGAATATTTTTTTTTAGCTATACATGTTTATGACTATGGATAAAAGCATTGTTATTTCACTTAATGGCATTTAAGGAAAAGAAAGTGTTTCATTACGAAGGGGAAGGACCCCCTTTGGGTTGTTTATATTATTATATCATGAGTATAAGTTTTAGTTTCAGTGAGAGAAGCACACCGAGGACAGTGTTCTCTTCAAGGGGGGAGTATGAAACAATCCTAATTAAACACGGTAAATAAATCTTACTTTAACTGTTTAATCAAGAAACGGTTGAAACCAAATTCTTGATAACAGTCCTTGATATTCTTTATTGAGGGGGGATATCTTAAAGAGGAGGCTCTTGGGTTAACGAAATTGGCTAGGCTGCTGCATTCCAAGAAACATATTAGTGAAACTCTCATTGAAATATGCTTCCTTTAAGGAGCTGTCGGTTTCAGAGTTAGAGGTTTCATATTCATCTGCCTTTTAGTGCATATGCGTGTAGAATTGATGTTTTGACAGTGTGCGACAATCATGGTTGTGGAGATAAGTAATTATATTGCATATGAATTATGAGTAAATTTTTTTTTTTTTTTTTGCGGTAATTCTGAGGTTTCAATACATAAGATTTCGAGAAACATTTGTAGGATTGGTGTGTTAAACAATTAGGCAACCTTCTCATTGTCTTGAAAGAAATTACTTCATAATCTTGTGCATAAACTAGTTTTATGGTTTTCTTGGATAAGAATACATGGAAACCTTGTACATAAGAAGACAAAGAAACCATGAAAAGACTAGATATTGGACAGATTTCTTGGAAAGTGCATGCATTTTAATGGTTATTATGCTTAGTTTTTCTTTTGAGAAACAAAAACATGTATTTTCACGAATGAAAAAAATAGTTAAAAGTCAGAGTTCTTGAGAAAGAAGTAATAAGAAATCCAAGATTATTTTCTTGAAAATGAATACAGATTAAAGACAGGTAACTCTTGAAATATTTTCATGTGCCGTGAAGAAGAAAAGAGAATTTTTTTTCTCACGTTAATATTCTTGTAAGAGTTTTTAGGAATATGTATGCATACATTAACTATGTTGTGAATATGTATATATAGTTTACCATGGTGTTGTTAAATATTAATTATTTAATAAATCCATGGATAGTTTACCATGGTGTTGGTAAATATTAGTTATTTAATAAGTCCATGGATAGATTACCATGGTGTTTCTAAATATTAGTTATTTAATAAATCCATAGATAGTTTACCATAGTGAAGGTAAAGATTAATTATTTAATAAATCCATGGATAGTATACCATGGTGTTGGTAAAGATTACTTAGTTAATAAATCCATCGGTAGATTACCATGGTGTTGGTAAATATTAGTTATTTAACAAATCCATGAATAGATTACCATGGTGTTTTTAAATATTAGTTGTTTAATAAATCCATGGATAGATTACCATGGTGTTGGTAAAATTCAGTTATTTGATAAATCCATGGATAAAGGACCTATTCAATTATATTTCTTTAGAAGAACAAACTCTGTGATTACTTTTATGGTATCATGATTATGATGTTAATTTCTTTTGGAATAAGATCATGCATAGGCATGCAATATTTGTATTAGATTTCATGGGAAATAATATACATTTGTATATGGGAAATGATAACAAGTTTTTTTATCCTACATTGATTCTTTGTCAAAAAAGATGAATTACCTGTACAAAAACTAAAGTAATGTTCTGGTTCATTGATATATATGTATGGGTAATGTTGGTATAACATTTGGAGAATAAGACATGTATCCTTATACTTTATTCCATTAGTTTTATGGAAATGAAACCATGTCTTTGCATGCCTATTATGTTATAAATCCTGGAAAAGAAAATATGTGTTTGCATGTTCTTTGGTGTTAAGCACTTCTTTGGGAAGACTCGTGAAGAAAGCTATGTGCTTCATTGTGTAAGAACTCCTTTGGGGAGACTCTTTTGGAATCTATATGCATTTGCATGCATGGGAGCAACATTTTTTATGTTAGACTTAATTCCATGCGCTAAAAGTAATAGCTTAAGGGTTAGCTATTTTGATTAAATTTATGTAAATCGCATGCACGAATATCATAACTGATGTATCAGTTTATTTTAAAGAAAATCTTGGGAGATGTAGCTATTGTCTTGCAGGAATGCGTGCTTATGCGACAAAAACATTATTTAATGTGATTACTTATAGCTAGAACATATGCAGTATGTGTTGTTAAAGGGAGAATGTCAAGGTACTTTACTTTCTTGTCATGAATATACATGAGTAGATGGAGAAGCTTGTATAGTATAGATATATGAAATGATTTATTAATACTTTATGAATCTTGACATCAGTATGTTGAAGGTAACATTAGTAGGGAATGATGGTGACATGTATGAAGGAAATATTATGCTTAACCTAGTGGCAGGTAAATGATTATGGTTCATACAGATGAGGGCGAACTGCCAGATGATCCAGTGTACGATGGACCATTGTAGGTACATCCATGCCATCAAGATATGAAGATATGGAGGTTAGTGGGTAAATGCTATCATATTTATTATAATGGATTTAAGCTAGGTATTTGTATATTTCCTTGTAAGATTTATAATTATGGTTAAGGGATAGTATCCCTTATAATCCATTGAGTGAGGGCTGAACACCCTCACGAGCGTTTAATAATAAAATTAAATGTTGCTGGTTTTCACCCTATGGGGTTTCCAAGGTATATTGGTGTTCAATGATGTCATTGATTATTGTGTCAAGGTTATGATGTTGATTCCTTTCTTGTTTTGATGTTCATAATGCCAAGCATGTGATGACTACATGAATAATGAAATGAGTGGAAGGTTACATCATACAATATTATGTTAATGTACTACAATAGAGGTTGTTAATGGTTAAGCAACTTATTATTCTTATTCTAAGGTTACACTATGAAATGGTGAACATTCTATGTAATGATGAGTAAGGAATATTTAATAGTGAATGGATAGTTACCCATGAGTAACTTGTATTAATTTTTTCAACTCCTTACATTTCCATGTGAAGTTATCAGTGTATGTTACAAGTGGTATCAGAGCTAAAGGTTGCAGCACTGGCGCCTTTGGGACTTGATAAGCAAAAATAAATTGAGGTATGCTACTAATTGACATTAGTTAAGGTATGATTCTAGAAATCTACATATTGATTGATATATGATTCTATCAATCTACATATTGAATGATATATGCAGTAGTCTACTCTTGACATGAGATGTGTGATTCATGTTTATAACTACATTAAAGAGTAATGAGTAATAAATGTTTTGCAAAACAATTTTCATCACATTGGAATCCTATTGAGGATAAAATACAATAAAATCTTTTTTGTACTTATGAACAACCTGAGTATTCACTAGTGAAAGTGAGAAGACAATAAAACCTTTGTTGTACGAACAACCTGAATACTCACTAGTGAAAGTGAGAGTTGCTTATTAACATTGGGTATATGAAATATTACTCATACATTTAGTGAACATAACTAAAGCTACCATGCACTACTTGAAACAAATGCATGAATGCAAAAGATGAGGAAAGTCCTTGAATAGGATGATAGAATGTTTTAAAATTAAATTGAATAAAGCATTTTAGATGTTAAAAATACATAATGAGTCAAGTAGTGAGACTTGACTATAATGAATAGTTTTTGAATGAGTCGTCATGGATGCATTAAGGTTTTAGTGGCATTGAATGAATAATTTTTGAATGAGTTGTGTCATGGATGCATTAAGATTATTAATAACAGTGATTAGTTATGAATGACTAACTAACGAAAGTTATATGCACGAATCAATTTTGACTAAAGCTATTTGAAAGTTGTAAACAAGTGATTATGGTAATTACTTCGTTTGTCAGTCTGTTGGTAACTAAACATTATTGGAATTGGAAATGTTGCACTGATACCCTAATCATTATTGGCATTAATGAATATTTATATATACTTGTATGCATGACAACATTGTATGCAGGAAATTAAAATTGTTGCGTAAGATAATACGTGCTTAAGAAATGCATATTTAAGATTAGCATTGTTGCTTATAGTAAGCATGGGTAGCTTAATGGCAACAGAAAACCTGTGAAAATAAAACATCACAAACATTGCAATGCAAATTGTAACAGTAAACGTTAAAGTATCATATTATAATGTACATGATTGTGTTACTTGGGAAATAGTAATGTACAAGAGATGTATGTTAGTCTAGATATCATTAGACCCATGTTAAGGGCATATATGATGTATGATGTACACAAAGTTTATTTTTCTTTATTTATAATGTGCATAAAGTTCATTATGAAATATACTATGGGAAATAATGCTAAAAGATAAATTTAACATGCCAAACAGTTGAAAACAATTGTGAAAGGCTAGAAGGCCTTGGGTTGACAGTGGTTTCCTACTCGGAGGGGTTGATGGTGCTTACCTACCTGGAATTCCTCTCCCTAGAGATATGTGATCTCAGTAGGAAAAAGAGTTGGGCAAGATGGTGAAGGGGAAAAACCTAAAGAAACTCTATTGATTTTGGAGCATGTTGGAGGTGGCCCAAAATTCCTCATAGACGGGACACTATCAAAGGAATAGGCATGATGTTGCCAAGAGGAATCCATACTGAACGTGGAATGGTCTTTTGTCAAATGACTATCTAGATGTGAAAATGACTTGGTTTTGTTGTAGAAACCAACTCCCATGGGTTGGGAGGAGCATTTTGTTTACCATTGTGGTTCTCATAGTGGAACAAATTAAGTAATAAGTTATGTGTTGTATTAAAAAGAAGATTTATATGATTGTGTAAATAACTTATGTAGATATTAAGAGAAAAGGAGCTTAGCACTCGGAAAATGAATTACTGAATGTATAAGTTCATTTATTTTATTACTAATTTGTTTGAATGTCTTAGTAGAGGCTAGGATATGCCCATGGTGCATTGATTGACGATTGGTATGATTAGAGAGCTACGTGTTCTCTGAGTACTTTTTGAAGTACTGCGTGGATGTCTTTAGCAGGAGCTAAGACAGTGTGCATGTGATGCAATAAGTACAGGGTTGGTGTCCTCTGAGTACTTATGGAATTACTTTGGTTAAAACATCCCTTAATATTGCATGAATGTTTGATAGTTGCAAGTATTTCATTTGATTGAAACTATCTGACTAATGTGATTAAATTTGTTAGTCATACATTATAGGCTCTTTTCAGGGAATGTTGATGGGTGTTCAACGATTCTCAGAGAGCTTGCGTAAAAGCCATCATTACTTCCAATAGTAATTGGTAAGTAATGGTAAGTTGGTATACTATTTTTCTATATTTTTATGAATTTGAATAATGGATGAGTGGTTAAAAATGGAAATGCAATATTTTTTTTTTAGCTATACATGTTTATGACTATGGATAAAAACATTATTGTTTCACGTAATGGCATTCTAGGAAAAGAAAGTGTTCCATTGCGAAGGGGAAGGACCCCCTTTGGGTTGTTTATATTATTATATCATGAGTATAAGTTTCAGTTTCAGTGAGAGAAGCACACCGAGGATAGTGTTCTCTTCAAGGAGGGGAGTATGTAACAATCCTAATTAAGCACGGTAAATAAATCTTACTTTAACTATTTAATCAAGAAATGGTTGAAACCAAATTCTTGATAACAGTCCTTGGTATTCTTTATTTAAGGGGGATCTATTGAGGAGGAGGCTCTCGGGTTAACTAAATTGGCAAGGCTATTGCATCCCAAGAAACATATTAGTAAGCCTCTCACTGACATCTGCATCCTTCAAGGAGCTGGTGGTTTAAGAGTTAAAGGTTTCATATTCATCTGCATGTTAGTGCATATGCATGTGGAATTGATGTTTTGGCAGTGTGTGGCGATCATGGTTGTGGAGATAAGTAATCATATTACATATGCCTTATGAGTAAAATCTTTTTTATTATTTTTGCGGTAATTGTGAGGTTTCAATGCATAAGATTTCTGGAAACATTTGTAGGGTTGGTGTGTTAAACGATTAGACAACCTTCTCATTGTCTTGAAAGAAATTACTTCATAATATTGTGCATAAACTAGTTTTATGGTTTTCTTGGATAAGAATACATGGAAACCTTGTACATAAGAAGACAAAGAAACCATGAAAAGACTAGATATTGGACAAATTTATTGGAAAGTACATGCATTTTAATGGTTATTATGCTTAGTTTTTCTTTTGAAAAACAAGAACATGTATTGCACGAATGAAATAAATAGTTAAAAGTCAGAGTTCTTGAAAAAGAAGTAATAAGAAATCCAAGATTATTTTCTTGAAAATGAATACAGATTTAAGACAAGTAACTCTTGAAATATTTTCATGTGTCATGAAGAAGAAAAGAGAAAAGTTTTCTCCCATTAATATTCTTGTAAGAGTTTTTAGGAATATGTATGCATACATTAACCATATTGTGAATATGTATATATAGTTTACCATGGTGTTGTTAAATATTAATTATATAATAAATCCATGGATAGTTTACCATGGTGTTGGTAAAGATTAGTTATTTAATAAATCCATGGATAGATTACCATGGTGTTTGTAAATATTAGTTATTTAATAAATCCATGGATAGTTTACCACGGTGAAGGTAAAGATTAATTATTTAATAAATCCATGGATAGTTTACCATGGTGTTGGTAAAGATTAGTTATTTAATAAATCCATGGGTAGATTACCATGGTGTTGGTAAAGATTAGTTATTTAACAAATCCATGAATAGATTACCATGGTGTTTGTAAATATTAGTTGTTTAATAAATCTGTGGATAGATTACCATGGTGTTGGTAAAATTTAGTTATTTAATAAATCCATGGATAAAGGAACTATTCAATTATATTTCTTTAGAAGAAAAAACTGTGTGATTACTTTTATGGTATCATTATTATGATGTTAATTTATTTTGGAATAAGATCATGCATAGGCATGCAATATTTGTATTAGATTTCATTGGAAAGAGTATACATTTGTATATGGGAAATGAAAGCTAGTGCCATAAGCATTTCAATTGATATGAACATTTAACTGAACCCGAAGTCATGGTATTCAAGTAGGCATCTCCAAATGAAGAAAGACCTTAGACAAAGAACAAAGTTTCATCATGGTGACAGGAATAGAGTGCATACAAACCAAGCTTTGAAAACTGGAAGCGAAAACGAAAAAAAAACCCTCAGCTCTGTGGAGAAGGCATAACTGTACGAAGCCACAAGAAAAATCATAAAAAAATGACATTAGAGTGTAGAGAGGTAAGGACGAGAGGGTGGATACCTCAATGTAGCACATAATAGTTAGAGGAATAGTCACGACGGCGGGAGTTGCAGAGTCGGTAGAGGAGCAACACAAATGAGATGGTTAGGGTTTGAGAGGGGTAGGGTTACACCCTAACCACCTCCAATACGCTATCGTTCATTGATCAACAAAAAATCGAAGGGGTAATCAATGCCCAGATGTCAAACCTGTAAATAACTGATTAAAACCTCATTAAATTGAACCAATTATTGTACCTCACAAATATTCTCTGGTGACGTCGATGCGGCTGGATGACAGGAGATTTAATTAACAAATTAAGTGTGACACGAAATCATCAAATATTTCAAGTATCGTAATCCAATTGTAATTATATGATTTATATATATACCAAAACCAACGTTATGTCTCGTGCCCAAACCATAGAAGATATGGTAGCTTAGTGAAAAGTGATATAATATGGTTGTAAAATAAACACCATACTTATGTTTATGTGATGCAGTCTCATACTTAAGGCCTAGTCCGATGGGTTATCAGAGTAGAGTGACCCTTATTTATATGTAAAATGTTTTAAACTCAATTAACAATTATATTGCATGCTTGGACATGAGGTTAGGATGGTTAAATTAATATGATTAGAATGTTAGTTAGGATAAGAAATTTTTTTTTTTTACTGTTATGTAAATATTTTTCTAATGTTTGATGAGTAGACGTTACATGTGGTATTAGAGCAGCGTTCACACGATGGGATCTATTTGGGTCCCCTAAATAATAATTTGATGTGCAAACTGTGCATAGAAATAGGAAGAAGAAATTTCTAAAGTGTAAAGAGCAGACGTTCAATACATCAAACTCTGAGGACTAAAGGAGAAGCACCTCCCCAAAATAACCTTGAAATAAATCCAAAATGTGGGTGCAACTAAGTCTGGACTAGCATCAACAAACCAACAGTCTACTTGAAGTTCAATAATGACAGATGAGTAGATTACTGAGTACTGTACAACAATTGCAAGAGGATATGGTTCGGGTGAGAAGTGACAATGAGAAATTGATCCAATAATAGGAAAGAATCCTCAAAAGTCTTTTTGATAAACAAAATCAAGGAACAACTCAACCCAACCCTGAAAGAAATACTCAGGAAGAAGGTGAACAACGACATCAAACTAATGATGAGCCAGAAAGTAGCCACACCCAACGGAGTAATAAGAAAGAAAATTATAATCAATTCGAGTGAGGAAATGTCTCGGAACAACAAGCAATGAAGAAACACAAAGTGGAATTGCAAGTTGAATCCAAAAAATCAAACCACCTACATTCGACGGAGAGGGAGACAAGGTAGGAGAGGCATGGATAATTAACATGAATAAATACTATCAGGTCTATGAATATGATAGTAAACTGAAAGCTCACTTGGCTATCTATTAGCTGAGGGAAAAACCACAATATGGTGGGAGGAAGTAAAAAACGTACGAGGAATAGAACACCAGAGTGTGACATGGGATGAATTCCAGTAGAATTTTAAGGATAAATATTTAACTGAGCGCTTTTATGATGAAAAGTCTCAATAATTTCATGATTTGAGATTGGGACAACTGACAATGGACGAATTCATTACAAAATTAACTTCGCTACTAAGATACGCACCATACCTGAAAGATGAAAAACCAAAAGTGAAACGATTTTCGAGTAGTTTACCTGCTCATATGAAGGAAAGAATCGAGTTTGTAAATCCAAGAACCATGGACAAGGCGATACAGAAGGCACGTATGTGCTACCAACAGTCCAAGGTGAAATGAGAAGCTGGAAGAAATTTTCCACCAAAGAAGGTACAGAGAAATAATTCCAATTTCAGGAGTAGTAGATCTAGAAATTATAAAAATACTACCAGAAATCTAGTGAATAGACAGCAGGGAAGAAATCAGCAAAAGACTAGGTGGCCATCTGAACAACGACCCATAGAAGCGTAAAGTAGACCCGACCATGGACTGATTCAGAAGGCACCATTACAATGCTGGGGATGTGGTGAAGTGCATTATTATAAGAACTTCCCTCATCGTGGATAGAACAAGATAACTGCTAGCTTGCTAGAGTCATCTACAGTAGGGGATGTGGCATAAAATATACCAAGAATTAATGTAGTGCTTGAGGATCGGCAAGCAGATTATCAACAAACCATGATTGAGTTATAGGGTAAGTTGTACTCCCAAACTGTTTCAATTTTGGTTGATCTTGGTGCTAGTTTAAGTTATGTAGATCCCAGGATAGTAGAGAAGTGTGATTTTCAGAGCCAAAAGTTTAAAAACCCCTGGCTAGTACAATTGGCCACTAGCACATAAATTTGGAATTGAATATCCTACCTTTAGGCTCTTATGACATTCTACTGGGAATGGATTGGCTGGAAGTGCACTGGTCACTAGTAGACTACAAAGAGAAAATAATTTACTACAAGGCAGAAGATGGAACCTGCGAGGACCCCGAATTCAAATAAGTAAAAACCCCCTCACAGAGAGCCTTAGGGTGGTCGGAGGAGTAAACAAAAACAAAAGGAATGATAAGCTCCAAATATAACTCAATATCAACTAAAGAAAAATCCCAGCAAAAGTTGTGAGTAGCTCTATAAGAGCTAGAGGAGGAGATTGGGTACCTGTAGCCAACATTGAGGAATTTGTGTAAGGAAAAGTCGTAACCAAGAACGGCCAATGGAGGAAGTAGGGAGGTGTAACCTCACCTGCAAGAAACATTAACCAAAAATCAGAAACTCGAATAGAACAATCAATATGAAACTACCAAGAGGAAAGAAAGGAAAAAAATGGGTTTATAAACACGTTTCTCGTAAGAAAATTACCTCATTTACACAGGCGCGACAAACCTGTCAAACACAAATAAGGCACGGGGTAAATAAAATACATTTATAGGAATTAGTAATGTAAGCTAGTGCCATAAACATTTCCACTGATATGAACATTTACCTAAACCCAGAATCATGGTATTTGTGTAGGCATCTCCAACTGAAGCAATACCTCAGAGAGAGAAAAAAGTTTCATCACCGTGACAAGACCAAAGTGCAGACAAACTGAGATTTGAAAAATGGAAGCGGAAACGAAAGAAAAACCCTTAGCTCTGTGGAGAAGGAACAACTGTGCGAAGCAATAAGACAAAGAATAAAAAAATGACGTTACCGTGTAGACAGGTAAGGACGAGAGGGCGCATACCTCGTCGCAACACAGAACAGTCAGAGGAATAGTCATGGCGGCGGGAGTTGCAGAGTCGGCAAAGGAGCGACACAAATGAGATGGTTAGGGTTTGAGAGTGGTACGGTTACACCCTAACCACCTACAATCTGCTGTCATTCGTTGATCAATAAACAACCCAAGGGCTAAGCAATGCCCAAATTCCAAACCTGTAAGTACATCATTAAACCCTCATTAAATTGAATCTACAGTTGTAGCTCGCAACTCTTCTCCAGTGACATTGATGCGGCAGGATGGTAGGAGATTTAATTGAAAAATTAAGTGTGAGATGAAATCATGAAAGATTTTGAATATTGTAATCCAATTGTAATATGATTTATATATATACCAAAACCAATGTTATGTCTCGTGCCCAAATTATAGCAAATATGATAGGTCACCGAAAAGTGATATAATACGGTTGTAAAATAAACACCATCCTTATGTTTAAGTGATGCGGTCTCATACTTAGGGCCTAGTCCAAGGGGTTACAGGAGTATAGTGACCCTTATTTATATATAAAATATTTTCAACTCAATTAATAATTCTATTACATGCTTGGACATAAGGTTAGGATGGTTAAATTAATATGATTAGAATGTTAGTTAGGATATGAAAGAATTTTTTTTTATTGTTATGTAAATATTTTTCTAACGTTTGATGAGTAGATGTTACATATATCTTACATGTTCAGTGTAGATTTTTAGAGTGACTTTTCTTAGGAGTTCATTGAAATCAAAAAACATATCTTCTGTGTTCAGTGTATATTTTTAGAGTGAATTTTCTTAGGAGTTCATTGAAATCCAAAAACATATCTCACTTTTTCAATGTAGTTACTGAGGAAGATGGAACTTGTTCATGACTTCAAAGTTTGAAACAATTTTCATAGCAACTTCACAAGAGTCTGTTGTGGTGATTCTGTCAATTTCCTAAGGTCTGAGTACAATATAGAAGTGGATAAGAAAAAAACCCACACAAAGTAATGTCTTCCCATGTGGATGAAAGATCTACAACAACATAGGATGATTGATTTGCTAAAATTTTAGTAACTTACAGTATTTCATGGAGTAATTGCAAATCCTCATCAGATTCCTCATTTGGAAGGGAGAAATTTAACACTCATAATTGATGATTTCTTTACAGACAAAGCAATATGTTCATGGGTTTAATAAAAATGAACAAGTTTAAAGGTTGCACAAATTAAAATTTAGTTAACAGTTAAAGGACTCTCATCTAAAGGTAGAAAAAATTTCAATCGTCTAACATTGGATCTGATACAGTAAAGCGTTGAATGGTTGTTGGGAAATTCTTCCAAATACCCTAAATCTAAATAAAATAATAATAAAATTAAATAAAATTAAATAATATTTATCATTTCTTTTTTATATAAAAAATTAACTAGAAAATATAATTACAAATATTTATTTAAAAGATAAGAGTCGATAACAAAATGAATAAAACAATCCTACGAGTAATTGCTCATATGTTCATCATAACCCAGCCCTCGTTTTAATATTCGTGAAGTTCAAATTTATTTACAAAATATTGAAATGTTTCGAATATTTATTTAAGTTCAAAAAAATTAATAACAAATTTTTAAATGATATTATAGGCTTGAAATTAGGAATAATATATTTATTTGATACTAAAATTATTTAGTCAGGTAAAGGGGTAAATGTTAATGTGGTCTTTTTAGTAAGCTAAAGAGTAAAAAAAAGGATAATAACAATTTTTTAAATGATCTGGAGTTTTGTTAATATTATAGGCTTGAAATTAGGAATAATATATTTATTTGATACTAAAATTATTTAGTCAGGTAAAGGTGTAAATGTTAATGTGGTCTTTTTAGTAAGCTAAAGAGTTAGTGTGGTTTATATTAAATATTATTTTCAAAAATTTTAATAACAAAAACATTTATAAAATTAATATTTTTCAGATGAGAAGTTAATTTTATGATGATGATGATGGTGGTTAACGTCCACTGAGACCAATATTTGGTCTATCGGACCTAAAGAAAAGAGTTATTTAGTTTGATTTAATATTTTATTCCTATGCTCAAAAAGTTTGGAGAGAAGCCTCCTGAGCTCACTATAATTTTGACATCTTAAAAGTCTAGGAAGGTCAGTATTGCAACAAAGATTATGAAATTGAGCTCTAATGTGGTTGTACGTCAGGCACTCTAAGAGGAAGTGATTTTCATCCTCGATGTTCATATTCTCATAGAGATGGCAGATCCTTTCCATCCATGGTGTTTTAGGAACTGTCCAACGATCTGTTTCATTATGGAGCTCATGAGAGTTCGTTCTAATCTTGGCTATATTAATTTTCTTCTTTGAGCTAGTTAAAATAGATAGATACTTTTGATCTTCAAGGGTTGGGCTAATGACCTCCTTATAATATCTTAATTTTCTTTTAGCTGCTAGATCTTTCTCACACCACATTTTTTCTTTGAACTTAGAAGTAACAATTTTTTTAATGTTTTTAATGTTTTGCAATGCAACATTCTTGTCGATCTCCCAATGGTTTAACCAGGCCTTGGTGTCTTTATACCAACCTCATTTAAGTCTTAGGTGGTTTTGGCTGGAATTTAAAGCTAGCTTAGGAAGTCTATGGTCTCCTATGCTATTGAGATTATGCTTGTACAACAGAAGCCTAGTCATAGCTAGGCTCTCGATAGGGGAAAGACCCACTTCTATAAGGAGCATAGGATAGGGTGTATTTCTTTTAATTTTAAGGTTATACGTTATAAAATTATTTTGGATTTTCTCAATATTTCTCCAGGATTATCTAGAGATGTTGTAACCCCAAACCTCACATCCATATAAGATAACAGGAGTGACTAAAGTTTCAAAGAGGAACTTCTTTATATCCCACATTACGAGGTTTGTTGTTTTACAATTATTTTCAAGACCAAAATAATCTTTCCACCCCCCATTAATCCTTTTATGAATGCTATAGTTCCAGTTGAGCTTGTGATGAATATCAGTTCCTAGGTACTTGTAAGAAGACACTTCCTCCAAGTTACTATTGTCATACCTAAAATTAGCGTAAGTGTCCTTCTTGGATTTGATAATCATAACTTGTGTTTTGTTAGTGTTAACAGACATACCCATGGTAGAGTAGAAATTATTATGAAGTCTAAGTTTCTTATCAAGATCAAATGGGCACCTTGTGAGAAGAACAATATCATCAGCATAGAGAAGAAGGGTGATGACTATCCCACGAAGCTAAGATCGTGCCGACAACCTTGTTTAACTCCAATATTACACTTAATATCTTTCGACCACCCCTCATTTCTCTTTAACTTGGAAATTACATTCTCGTATAACCTTATATCGGCCGCTCTTAGCTCAAAGGAACATTTAGCTCTTCTAATCTATTCCATAGGTTGTTTCTAGGAACTGTATCGAAAGCCTGTCTAAAGTCCACAAAGAAACAGAAGAGATTGGATTTATCATTGCAACATTCCTCCATAATGATCCTAAGCATAATGAGGTGGTCTGTTGTTGAGTGTTGCCTTATAAAACCCGCTCGGCCTTTAGCCCACTTACCTTCACTTTCAAGCCAAATGCTCAACTTATTTTCCAAAATAATACCATATAACTTGGCTAAGAGAGGGTTGATCATAATTGTCTGATAATTAGAGGGGTTATTTGTATCCCCACTTTTAAAAATAGGGATAATGAGGCTCTAAGTCCAAGGATTACGGAACCCTTGCTTGACTGCTTGGTTGAAAAGCTTGTGGATGTGGGGGATGAGGACAAGACCTCCAATTTTTAAGATTTCCGCCAGGTAACCTTCAATGTCTTTAGCTTTCCCATTTTATAGGCGTCTAACCCCAAAATCAATGTCTTCTAATGAGAAAACTTCTTTCGTTGTGAGCAGGGTTTCAAAATCCCTAGCATTTGGAGATTCATAAAGCTTTTTAAGATAGGAATTCCAGTCGTGCAAGGTAATTTTATTATTATCTTTAGTTTTCCTAGTTAGAATCTGCCTCCAAAATTTCTTAGGAGCCACCTTAGAGAGGTGTAAGAGATTCTCTTGTCTTTTACGAATATATTTAATTTTTTCCCTTTTAGTTAGCCCTTTGTAGATTTTTATCTTGTCAATTTTGAGAGATTCATCAATAGCTTCCTTAATTGCTCTCATCGCACTTTTAAAATCTTTTTCATACCATGGGTTGGTTTTGCTATTTATTTTATTACTTGAGACTTCAATTGAGAACTTTTTAATAGAATATGAGAGGGTTATAGTAAAATTATGATAGAGGTCATCTATGTTTTCTATATTAGATAAAGGAAGAAAATTAGTTTTTAATTTATTTAGAAAGAGATCGTTTTTATTTCTATCAAAGATTAAGTTCTTTTGACTATAAGGATTATCTTCTATGGGATCTCTATGCATGACAAAATTGAGAGTTATGAGTAAAGGCCTATGATCAAATTCAGGCTCGTGGTCGTCTAAGATGTCAAAATTTGTAATTTCATTGTATAAGGGGAGATCAGAAATAACATAGTTTACCACATTGCTTCAAATCCCATGGATGCAGGTCATCTGGCTAGAATTGGGCCACTTCTTTAGGCCGTTGCAAATTATGAGATCCTGACCACTACAAAGCTTGACTAGCTCTGACCCAAACAAATTATCCATGAGGTCTTCAAAGCTCCTTTTGTACCGGCCAGCCAGAGTAAGGTCTTCATCTAACCAAAGAGGATTGGGGTTGGAATGATTGCTTAGAAGAATAGCTTGGTTGCTTGAATTTCAAGCATTAAAGTCACCCACTAAAAGGATATTACCTTCATTCCTTAGGCTAGAAATATCATTCTCTAAACCATTGTAAGGACTATATATATATATATATATATATATATATATATATATATATATATATATATATAATTTTAATTATAATAATTATAATTTAACTATATATTTTTCATAATGACATAATAGATTAATAATTTTGATAATATTTATTTACATATTATTTTATTTATTTAAAATTTTACTATCTATCATTTTAACATTAATTATAATTATAATTCAATTATTTAATTTTACATAATTTCATATTAATAATCAAAGAAATCAAATTATTTATTAAAATCTTAATTAGTATTAAAATAATAAATTTAACTTAATAATAAATTCAACTTAAAATATATAATATTTTATTACAAATAAAATAATTTCAAATCATAAGATTAATTAAAAATATATTTACATAATATATAACTTTTATTTAATAAATAAAAAATAATATTATTAAGTTTAAAAAATATTTACATTATATATAACTTTTATTTAGTAAATAGAAGATATTATTATTAAGTTTAAAAAATATTGATTATAATTAAATTAAAGATAACAAAATTTAGCCATAAATATAATCCAACGAGAGGTAATCATTCGTTGACCCTTCACCCGAGGTGCAAGTGGAAATATATGAACTCTTTATTGACTATACAATCCAGATTCGAGAGTATAGTACATTGGAAATACATATATCCCCAAAGCACGCACTACACTACATTGGAAATACATAAATCTGAATCTGATTATGAGAATTTCCACTGAGCTCAGACTCCAACCAGGGTCGCATTAAGCAAGAATGCAGAAGTAGCAATGTAGTGTCCACAACTACCATACCACCAGATCACTTTTCCATATTTTGGTGAATTTTGGCTTGATGAATCTTGGCAGTTATGAAAGATAAACTAGAAGCTAACCCATTTTTCCATAACGAGACATTGCAAAGCACTGTATATCCATCTGCCAAAAGATTTTATACCCCCAAATCTTCCTATTGTGATAAACCCTACCATGTAAAGTAATTGTAAACCAAAAATAATTTCTCGATCAATGAGTAGCCTAAAATAGCCTCTCTTTTAGATTTGCAAATATAATTTCAAATCAAAGACATCCATTTCCAAAGAAATTGGAAAGGTTTATTGGGTTTATATTGGTAGGGGTTAAATAATGTGATTTTTAGAGGTATTTTCCAATATGTGCTCAAATTAACGGTATTTTTTAATATGCTATGATCGAAGATGATATGTTAGAGGTTCATTGAGTGAAATCCCTATGTGCTAGCTATTCTCTTTTCAGGTCTGATCATATCCAGCCCATCAAGCAACAAATCCATCAAAAAGAGTTGTATAGTGAAAACTCATGACTCATCACAAATTAAAATAATGTCTAAGTAAAAACTAAGCATCATTAACATACTGTAACCAATCACTGTCAAAACCAGAAATAATAACTAACAGAAGCATATCAAAGACTTTCCCTGAGTCTGTCCCACTATTTCTTCATCTCAGAGAAACATACATGACTGTGTAGATAAAAAATCACGCATTTATGCAACTGTCCTTCCTGTAATCTGCATATAGAAATTAAATTGTAGTAATTTATAGTCTCAACTCCTGTGAACATGAAATATCTATCAAAATAATTAACAGAGTGATGAAGCCAAGATAACTCCTTTTTTTTTGTCTGATATATTCAAAATAATCACATGGAAGGGGCCTTGTAAATATATTTGTAGCTTGTTCCTTTGAAGGAACATATTCCAGTTTGACCTTTTGTTCAACCACCTGTTCTCTCAGAAACTGACATGTGATTGGAATATGTTTGGTTTTTGAGTGCATGTTAAGATTTTTGGAAATAATTATGGCACTAGTATTGTCACAAAGAATAGGTACAAGTTGGTGACAAGTTATTTGAATGTCTTTCAAAGTTTGCATCATCCATAGAAGTTGAGTAAAACAATATGCAACAACAACGTAGACTACCTCAGCACTAGATAAAGCAATGAATTTTTTTTTTTGTTGAAGCATGATACCAAGCGAGGTCCCAAATAAAATGCTCCTCCACTAGTACTGTTTCGACCATCAATGTTTCTAGAAGTAATTGATATTCTTTATCAGATTCAACTTCTTCATCATTTGAAATACCATCATTATCTTTGTGTGTGTAGAAGTTTTTCTTGTTTTTAAACCTTCATATAACATTTACTTTTTTCAGAATTCTTCCCTTTCTCATTGTTTTCTTTATAAGAGAATTTAGCAACATAGTGACTAAATCTTCCACAAGAAAAGCATTTGATAGGATGCTTACCTCTAAATTTTCCAATTCCTACTCAAAATTTCTTCACAAAATTTGCCTCTTCTTCATTTGATATGTAGCCTCATTCCTTAATCTCCTCCTTTTATTTTCCTTTATAAGTAGCTTTGAATGTTGCTTCTGTGATATTTGATGGACCCTATTCTCTCATCTCATAATTTGTTAAGATCCCATTAAGTTGTTCAATAGTAATATTCTTCAAATCATGCATTTATTCAATGGAAGAGACTTTTGAATCTACTTTTTGGGTTATAGATCTTATGATTTTCTCAACAAGCATCAAATATTTTACATCATCACCAAGATTTCTCAATGAGTTAATAATCTCTTCTACCCTAAGAAGGAAACTTGCAATACTTTCACCACTATGAATTATAAGAGTTTGATATTGAATTCTAAAAGTTTGAAGTTTGACACTGTTTACCTTAGTTTCACCTTCATAGATTTGTATGATCTTGTCCCATATATCCTTTGCAAGATTTCAATGCATGACCTTCACAAATTCTAATTCTACCAAATTTCCCAAAATAACATTTACAACCTTTGAATCAGTCTCATATTAATTATTTCCCACCTCATTTGTGGGAATGGAGGATCGATAGTGATAGCCTCCTTCAATGATTTCCCAAAAATCAACTCCAAGTGACTGAAGATACGCTCTCATTTTGACTTTCCAAAAAAGCAAGATCATTTCATTAAACAATGGTGCAGATAGAAGATACTCCCTCTTGATTTCTCATCTTCATGAATCTCCCTTCAAGTGATCAAGCTTCTTATGAAGGACCTGCTCTGATACCAATTGTTAGGAAAAATACTGAGAGGGGGGGAGTGAAAAAATATTTTACACACTTCAATTTCCAATTTCTAATATTGATTTATATACGCCACTGTTATACAGGAAAATAGCGTACGTACGTGACTGTTATTAAAGAAACCTACGTATATCCAGATAAATTATCTGATCATTAATTTCATGATTTTTTCAACATTAATCAGTGCATCATTACTTCATTATTCATCAATTAATCAGTAACTATGAGCAGTGAAAAACTAGATAGAACATCAACACATAAAAACCATATCAACACATGAACACCAGTATTTTAGGTGGAAACCCAATGTGGGAGAAAACGACCGTTGTTGTCATATATGTCTTCTTATTTTATTAGAAAGAGAAACTTCTTACAATCTTGTACCAGAGCAGAATCTAACCAACACGTAGGCTCCTACCTGTAGAAGATATAACCTTCTCTATTTTTCTAGCTCCTATTGGAAGGAAGCTACAAACCCCTTGCTGAAGATTGCTCCTTGTGGATCACTTTTTAGAATGTTTCAAATTTTATCCACTTCCAAAATTAAAACCCAACAACGAAATCAACTACCCAATTACTGAACCAACTGAATCATAAAATTAATCACTCAATCTTAATCAACCATAACTAATCCATATCAGATCATATTAATGCACATTCACTCATAAGAATACCATATCATACATCGGAAGACGTCTCTAGGTTAGACCTCTAAATGTTTGCGATAATGTTACAAATTCTCCTTAAGGTTGATTTAATATATTTTACTATTTAGCTTTGATTAAGTTATTGTTTTATGGCTTACCACGAATGTCACCTGAACATCCTAAAATGAAAATCTAGCATGAGAAAACAACAACATTTTCTCTTTCAATGAAAATATAGCTAGGGAAGGAAAGAAACAACCAATATGTAGCACAAAATGTGCAGAAAACAAGATGCAAGATGTAATCTTCCTTTCAATGCAACTATTCCTAATCTAATGCACATGCCAAATACTAAATGCCAAATAAAAGTTTTTTCTTTTCACCACACTTAATTTTTGAAATGAAGAAAACTAAGATGCAAATGTTTAATTACTAATTCAAATATACTTTTGATAACGAGGACTTAAACAACAAGTCATCGAAGCGATTAGAAATAAAATAAGACAAGTTTGTAAATGAAAAAATGATAAGAATAAAGAAAAATGGAAACCAAATCATATCAAAGGAAAACAAACACAAGTGAAAATTGAATGGGGGTTTTAGAGAGACCACAAGACACTAAAGAATCAAGGAAGCTCAGTTGGAAGAAGGCTGATGAATGAGAGTCTAAAAAACCAAGGCAAAACTTGTGCAAAAATAGGGACCAACTCTTGTGCAGGGAGGGCACCAGTGCTTTGTAACACTGGGACAGAGTGGGCCAGGGTGAGGTGCAACGCTCTGTCAGAGGCACTAGGGGAGTGTTAGGCCTAGGAAAGAGGTTTCTGACATAAAAATTTCAAAATAGGTTGAATGAAGCCACTTCTTAGGTTTGTTCTTGGTTAGATGATGCAACAAAGGTCTATCAAAGAGGTAATCAAACAGAAAGGACAAGGAAAACCACCAAGTGTATACTTTTTTCCATAATATGGTCACCAATTTGTTATAAAATATTTACGATTGCGGACAAAGGTATCTCCCTTAAGTTTGGTGGTCAACCTAGAACAACAAAGAGACAAGGAACCCAATTTTTTTCCTTAAAGTAAATAGATGACAGAGTGAGGCCTACCTGGAAACTGTTGCAAGCTTCACTCCTTTAGCTTGGAAGGTCCAATTCCAGCTATGAATGCCAAAATTAGAACCTGCACAATTAGATAATGAAAGGCAAGAAACTACGAGATGTATGCAGTATCATCTAAAAACTTTATTCAATAGATCAACATAGTATTGAAATAGGTTAAATAACGACATCACATATAGGAAAATGGAGAAATATTTTAATTAATATAAATGGAAGGAGATTACAACCATAAGTGGAAATTGATCTTGTAGAAGAGCTCCTCCAAGTTGTTGACTCATCCTTTCCTTGTCACAATATGTACCTACAGTAACCCTATGCATGCAATGATAACTACTTGATGCAACAACATAAGGGAAGAATCATTCTCCAAATCCAACCATTACCTCTAACATATGAGAGGGTAAATATATAGGAGAGAGGGTAAATAGATAGGAGAGAGCGATAAGTTGGGAGTTATTATCCAATTACCATTCTAGGGCTTTAGATCCACCTTTGATGGAGGGATAGGATCAAAGGATAAGTGGTGAAAACTCCAAATTAGGGTAGGATAAGATATGAGTGTTAATCCAAGGTAAGTAGTTGAAACAAATTCTGGAAACTCCTAGAAGGTGAATCTTCCAGAATCCCACTTGTTATCCCAGAATTATAGAACCAACACAAGTGCAAAAGAGGGAAACTTTTTGGTGACCAACGCTAGCCACAGTGGAGCAAGTTGTAGGTGAACACACCCCAGTAGGGTTCTAGGGAGTGTTGGTCCTCAAACTGGATTAGATAGGGCACATTAGGGTTGAAATTGTGAGGGATGAGAGGTACGTCACTTAAGGATTTGTGCAAGATGATGAAAAGGGGAATTGGATGTTGATTGATCCCATTAGGAGGCTTACTTTGATTGGATGTGATAAAATGGCCTATAATAAGGTGGGTGGCCACCAATATCCACCTAGATCATCTTTACATGATCTTTACATAAAGAGATAGATATTTCATTTATAACCAAAAACGAAGACCTAGATAGTGAGGTATAAATACCATGATTTTCATCAACAACCATCATACACCATAAAGGAATATGCAATTTGAACATCTTCATCACCATCATGAAGTAGTATGTAGCATCAATCTTAAATAACATCAATATATGACCAATGCTTTCAAGCATCACCAAGCAACTTCAATATTACATGACATAGAATTGAGAAACAACATCATCAACAATATATTTAGCATATATGTTCATCAATGTCAACAATCAATGAAAAATATCATCATTTAGCAAGTAGTGCTCAAGCAACTATAATTACAACAATGTGTTATTAGAAGTATTATAGATGCTCCCTCTAAACCTGTGCCAGCTCATGGGGGCTCCTTTGCGGGAGAAATACCATAGCATGTCGGTTCATATTGGGAGATATATAATGAGGAAAAAATGACATAAGATATTGGGGAATATATAGGGGGTAAACGGTTTTTATTGGAAAGTATAAAAAGTGGAGTTCAAAGTTAATGAAAAAATGGATAAATACAATATATACTTAAAGTAGGGGCTTTTTAAATTGGGAAGGTGTATTGGGTTTATATTGGTAGGGGGTTAAATATGTGAATTTTAAAGGTATTTTCCAATATGTACTCAAATTAAGGGTGATGTTTAATACATTATGATCGAACATGATGTGTTAGAGATTCATTGAGTGAATCCCCCATGTGCCAGCTATTCTCTTCTCAAGTCTGACCATATCTAGCTCATCAAGCAACAAAGCCATAAAAAAGAGTCGTATAGTGGAAACTCATGAATCATCATAAATTAATATAATGTCTAAGTAAAAACTAAGAATCATTAACAGAATGTAACCAATCACTATCAAAACCAGAAATAATAACTAAATTGAGCATATCAAAGACTTTCCTTGAGTCTATCCCAATGTTTCTTCATCTCAGAGAAACATACATGATTGTGTAGATCAAAACTCAAGTATATATGTGATTGTCCTTCATGTAATCCACGTACAAAATGTAAAATGTAGTAATTTACAGTCTCAACTCCCCCTTAACATGAAATATCTCTCAAAATAATCAACAGAGTGATGAAGCCAAGATAACTCCTATAATTAGTTTGAGATATTCAAAATAATCACGTGGAAGTGGCTTTGTAAATATATTTGCATCTTGTTCCTTTGAAGGAACATATTCCAATTTCACCTTTTTTTCAACCACTTGTTCTCTTAGAAAGTGACATTTCATTGGAGTATGTTTTGTTTCTGAGTGCATGACAATATTTTTAGAAATAATTATGGCACTAGTATTGTCACAAAGAATAGGTACAAGTTGGGGACAAGTGATTTGAATGTCTTGCAATGTTTGCATCATCCCTAAAAGTTGAGTACAACAAGATGCAACAACAATGTATTCTTCCTCAGCACTAGATAAAGTAATGAATCTTTGTTTTTTGTTGAAGTATAATACCAAGCGAGGTCCCAAATAAAATTCTCCTCCACTAGTACTCTTTCGACCATCAATATTTCTAGAAGTAATTGATATTCTTAATCATATTGAACTTCTTCATCATTTGAAACACCATCACTATCTTCATGTGTTTAGGAACATTTCTTGTTTTTAAACCTTCATATAACATTTAATTTTACAGAATTCTTCCCTTTCCCATGTTTTTCTTTATAAGGGAATTTAGCAACATAGTGAACAACTCTTCCACAAGCAAAGCATTTGATAGAAAGATTACCTCTAAATTTTCCAATTCCTACTTGGAATTTCTTCACAAAATTTCCCTCTTCTTCATTTGATATGTAGCCTGATTCCTTAAGCTCCTCCTTTTCTTTTGCTTTACAAGTAGCTTTGAATGTTGCTTCTCTGATATTTGATGGACCCTATTCTCTCATTTCATAAGTTTTTAAGATCCCATGAAGTTGTTCAATAGTAATATTATCAAAATCATGCATTTATTCAATGGACTTTTGAATCAAATTTTTGGGTTATAGATCTTAGGATTTTCTCAACAAGCATCGAATATTTTACATCGTCACCAAGATTTCTCAATGAGTTAATAATCTCATCTACCCAAAGAAGGAAACTTGCAATACCTTCACCACTATGCATTATGAGAGTTTCACATTTAATTCTAAATTTTTGAAATTTGATACTCTTTACCTTAGTGTCACCTTCATAGATTTGGATGATCTTGTCCCATATATCCTTTGCAGTATTTCAATGCATGACCTTCAAAAATTCTAATTCTGCCAAACTTCCCAAAAGAAAATTTACAACCTTTGAATTGGTCTCATATTACTTCCTTCCCGCATCATATGTGGGAATGGAGGATGGATAGTGAGAGCCTCCTTCAATGATTTCCCAGAAATAAAATCTAAGTGACTGCAAATATGCTCTCTTTCTGAATTTCTAGAAAACCAAGTTTGTTCCATTAAAAAATGGTGCAGATAGAAGATACTGCCTCTTGATTTATCGTCTTGATGAATCTCCCTTCAAGTGATCAAGCTTCTTCTGAAGGACCTGCTTTGATACCAATTGTTAGGAGAAATACTGAGAGGGGCATAGTGAATTAATTTTTTACACACTTCAATTTCAAATTTCTAATATTGATTTATATACACTACTGTTATAAAGGAAACTAGCGTACATACGCGACTGTTATTAAAGAAACCTGCATATATCCAGATAACTTATCTGATTATTAATTTCATCATTTGTTCAACATTAATTAGTGCATCATTACTTCATCATTCATCAATTAATTAGAAAGTATGAGCAGTTGAAAACCAGATAGAACATCAACAGAAAAAGACCATATCAAAAATGAACACTAGTATTTTAGGTTGGAATCCAATGTGGGAGAAAATGACCATTATTGCCATATATGTTTTCTTATTTTATTGAAAAGACAAACTTCTCACAATATTGTACCGGTGCAGACTCTAACCAACACATAGGCTCCTACCTATAGAAGGATACAACCTTCTCCAATTTTCTAGATCCTACTGGAAGGAAGCTACAAACCGCTTTCTGAAGAATGCTCCTTGTGGATCACTTTTTAGAATGTTTCAAACTTGATCCAATTCCAACATTAAAACCCAACAATGAAATCAACTACCCAATTACTAAACTAACTTAATCATAAAATCAATCCCTCAATCTTAATCAACCATAACTAATCCATATCAGATCACATTAATGCACATTCATTCATAATAATACCATACCATATAGTGTTCATTAGAGAAATAAAATCTTGTCACTGCAAACCCTGATCAATTATATGTCATAAAATATACATTATTGTTCTGAATCATACTTGTGCATGTATGTGCTTACCCCGAACAAGTCCTGCTTAGAGATCTCAAAACACTGATAACTGGATTTGAATAAAATTACCACTGAATCAATCACATGTTGAAATCATCACATATCACTAAACCAAATACAAATCACCACACAGTAGTATCATCTCTAGTCAAATTCCATTACATAATCAATTAAACCCCAACCAATACTGTCAAACACAAATTATTATAATAAGTACTTCATTGAAAGATAACGAAAAACATAAAAATACTGATCAAACATCATCAACAACTCATACTGCAAAACCCTAGCATGCATACAAAACTATTACAAAACACATATGCGTATGTACACGCTTCTAATGCTTGACACCTACTTACAGAATATGAACTTTCTCTGAATGTATACATGAATATCTAGAAGGATATCTATGTATGTACGCTACTTCTAAAAGGCAAACCAACGTAGAGATATGTAATCACTGAATAATGTCTTCACTGCAACCACAACACATACATCACAAACCTTACCATCACACATTCATGTCATATCATCATTATCACCACAAATATATCACTCTTAGACATTTTAAACGAGAAAATAAAATAAACACATATGATACCATATGTCAGATCTTTCATATTTGTGTCTTTTCCTTGCTCCTTGGTGCACACCTGTTTTAGATCAAATCATTGATAGATAACACAAAACTTATGGGTGAGGTAGTTACCTACCCAAGCTCTCTAGGGGAGAGCATGAAAAAATATCGAAAGAAAGCCTAGAGGATAATTGGAACATGAGGAATGAAAGGAGAGCACTCAGAAGGAAAAATCCGATAGAAAACGAAAAAACTCTAGATTTGGTTAGCTAGTGGAGTTTGTCACTAGCTTGGAAGTTCATAATCTAAAATTGGCTAAGTCTAGTTATGATTAGAAAATGTGGTTCTACCCTGTAAGCTACTATTGGTGTGAGGTTATATCGGGGGTAGATGCATTGAGAAATACTGGTATCTAGGTTCGATGGAGTATTGTTACCCCAGTGGTTGGGGTTTGAGGTTGACAAAACTGACTTGAATTCATATAAGTACCCTTAACAAATTGTATAATTTCTCTTGGTTTGATGATATATTTACAGAGTAATGCTTTAGTAGGAATATTACTCTTAATATAGGTAAGAAAGGGAGTCTGGAATATTGGGACCTGTATAAGCGAATAATTTATTCCAATGATTAAATTGTAGACTGAACCATGGTTCTATTATGAAATTGTGCATTTCGCAGGTGAGAAAGTAAATTATTTAAATATATTAATAGTTGTAAAGACTGGGGAAGTGGGTTAGTCCCTGGCCTGTTGTTGTTAAGGCATCGGTTAAGGGAACAATTCCATTTTTGCAAGTTTAATCATAATAAAACTATGAATTGGTGTCATGTTAAACCAGTAATGTCAAGTTTTAATAGAAGGTGAATAACCTAGTAATCTAGGGTTCTATAAAATGAAAGGTTAGTTTCGAGGTTTGGCCAAGGGATTGGAAATCTAGAAAAATTCCTTGTCTCACCAAAGTGGAGACCAATGGAAAATTTTACCAAGAATTGCATTAGAATGAAATGGGACACAAAATCAATACATGAGTTAATTAAAAGGCCAACTAGCACATGTAATTCTCGACAATTTTTTTTTTTCATAAACAAAAATGTATTATCTTCATAATTTCCATAATGATTTAACTTGAAACTGTTAACTGTAAAAAAATAAATAAGAATAGACACTAAAATTGAGATTTCGAATGATTATTTACTCAGTAACTAAAAAAAGGTTGAACCCTTAGAAAGAACTGTATGTCATTTACAATAACCATCAATAATGAAATCCAATAAAACCTAAAGTAACAATTCCGAGTTATGGTCAAAATAATATGTAATATTTATAACAAGTGAGAGTCAAGCTCGGGATTAATAAAGACTAGCATATCAATTTCATTAACAAAAGATTCATCTGTAACATGCGCCATCAATTTACAACCGAGGACTAATAAACCCTTAACACCTATAATTTCAACTGTAAGAACCTCACAAAGGAGGGATATCTGATAGAGACAAGACTATTTAACCTAACCCTCATAGTGTTTTTCCCATAAAATCATTCTAAAATATTTATGTCTATACATCCCAACTGGAAGCTAAGAGAGCAAATACACACCTAGTACAACAGAAGAGATGTCAGACACTTCTTAGGAAGACAAAATAACTAGGTATGAACTGATTAAAGGCTTAGAGAAAATGTGCCTATACAAAGTCAAAAAAATAGGGGTGATATTTTAATCACCAACCTTATAACAATGAATAAATAGAGTAATTTTTTCCAATGAGTAGTAATGAGGAGGCCACACGCACGAGACTAACAACATGATTGTTTAAGGAAACCCATGTCAGGGAAATTGCACCTATAGTCAAATATCGCCAACACTTGAACTGTAAGGAAAAACCCAGTGTAAAGAACGTAAGCCCCAGCCGCTGGGTAAGTATATATATACTTTCCATAACATAGGAGCTAGGATGTTGTTATCTCCTTGGGAGAAAAATGCAGAAAAGTATATTGTTGCATGGACAACTAGTCCAGTCATTTATAAGAGAATCAAAAAATGAATGAATAATTCCAAACAACTTTAGTAACAAACGAGACCAAGGCTCAAAACATTACGAGGTACTAGATTCGACGCCTCTCCCCCTGTATAAGAGCAAGAGGTCGATGGAACCTTGCTAAGAAATCTAACATTACGACAAACCCTTACTGGTAGCAGAGAGTGAAAAAATGGAACGAGGGACGTGCAACTCATGTTCAGAAGTGGGAGAGGGGTAGGTTAGTTTCTCTCTAACCTCCCAAACCAATCTGCACTGTTCAATAAGGCAACTTGCGGAGAACTGCATCTCGAGAAGCTACATGCTAAATGGACGAACACAATGCATCCTTTAGAGAGTTTGGATATGTGTTGATAGCTGGGTCGAGGTGCCATAAATAGAAATTGATGTAACCTTACCCGTAGTCATATCATAGCATAGAAAAAACTTAATGAGACATGGTCGGTTGGATAACCATTTGTTCGGTAAGTTACGGTCTATGCACCATTGTGGAATTGGCAGTGGTTTTTTGTTTTTTTGTAATAAAGGCAGTAAATGAGGTCAATATTGAAGATATTGGTGGAGACATTGCACCGTTTTTCCAACTTTAATACATTATTTCAGCGTTTATTCAAGTAGCTGATGGATGTTGTCGTCTTCCATCCATGAAATGAAAGGAAGTAAATCAATCAATCAATCAATTATGGGTTCATTGACTTTTCATTATGTTCACAGACCATCTAGTCAATAATTCACTTAACGTATGATATTAATATTTACAGTGAAGTTAAAATCATATTTCACAACATGTCAACAACAATTTTATACCAAAAGATATCTGGACTAATAATGTATAAAATTAATCATTTAAATTATCTTTCAACAACAATTATTGTACTAAAAGATATCTTGACTAATAATACATAAATTTAATCATAAAAAATCTCTTCACTAATAATACATAAATGTACCTTTAGATAAATTATCTTTCAAAAACATTATTGTACTAAAAAATATCTTGACTAATAATACATAAATGTACCTTTCGATAAATTATCTTTCAACAACATTATTGTACTAAAAAATATCTTGACTAATACTACATAAATTTAATCATAAAAAATTTCTTCACTAATAATAAATAAATGTACCTTTCGACAGCATTGTTTTCCTAAAAAGATATTTTGACTAATAAATATACATGAATTTAATCATCTTTTCAAAACATAACAGATAAGAACATAATAAAAAATAAGCTTGAAAATTAAATTTATTTTCAACGGAATGGAAACTGCTGGAAATCTTCCGTGAAATTGGTGGAAACCTTCAGATTTGCTGTTAGAGGGTAGCCCATCATTGCATGCTATACATATCAGCTAGTTTGATCAAACACGAAAATAATCCAATGGAGATCTTCCATGAAAGAAGACAACTTCACAACAACTTCTTGTTTTCACGACACAATGTCATGTACATAGTTTTGAAACTACCAATTTCTTTGTTTTGGTACCATAATGTAATAGATATAATGTCACAAAATGCACACCAACTCGTTACTCGTTACTTTCATAATGTACACAGTTATATAATCAATGTGTGACTAACATTCTAAATTTAATTCATGGACAATTATAATTTAGCAAAGTTTTGTTCATATATTAAATAAAAATAAAAATAGTTTATGAGGAATTGCAGTAACATTCTTACACATTTAAAAAAAAAATTCTGGTAAATATATTTTCTATTTTATTCGTGGTTATGACTCCCTTTGGACTACCCATAAGGTTATTTTTATTTACAATTAATTGAAATGGATGGAAATTAGACACCTAATAAAGACAAAATTATACACTCTCTTGATGGTTATAGTAGCTTTAATTTAGCATGCAAATGATTTGCAAACTACCCTTGCATATATTGCTATTTTCAATGTTAATTTCCACAAAATGCAATTGACAAAATAACTACATTGTTCTTAACCCCACACACTACACGTATTAATATCTAAAATATAAATTAATAATTTAGTTTTATCAATTATGTTAAATATCCCTAGTGTGATTGGTTTTTAAGGGTATTTTTTTATAGAATTATCTATGTTTGAAACTCCATGATAGTTAAGAAAAGACACTTAAATTATATTCATGTTTAAGAGTTAGTGTGACCCAGACATGTTAATAGACTTAGAAATAATTTGTGCCGAAGAGAGATAAGAAATATGAGGTTTTGTGTCATTGATAAAATATTGAATTGTAACAAACAAAGGATTTTGTTTGTTGGAAAATAACTTAACAATCATGATTTTATGTGAGTATGACATATGAAAGGATTCAACTCTCCTCTCGATTTTACACATCCATGGAAGCATATTGGTTGAACTAGAAATGTATTCATTCTCTAAAATTTCCTTTAAAGATTTGGTTAGAGACAAGTCGTTTACTTTACATGCTTTGATTTCTATAAGGATTAGTCTATATATTATAGAGAAAATAGAAAAATAGTCTATATATTATAAAGAAAATAGAAATAATGATTTTAATAGAAATATCTATATTGAAGATCACACCAATATATCCAGTATATAAATTTGAATGTGTCATATGTAAATATAATAGTTATTGGCTTACTTTTACATATTTAAAGGGTATTAATAAAATATTGTGCTTTTAATAGAGCCCAACTTTTATAATAGTTATTATATCTACATATGAAACAAATGAAATTTACTTTTTATACTAACTTTATAAGAAAAAAATTGATATTTTATGTTTTTCAAAATAAATATGGGTTTTATATATATATATTTTAATTACATATTCATTTTTTATTGGGCCGAGAGGCGCTCTACAGCCCAGTATATATGGATGTGTAGATGTAATGTGTGTAATGTAAAATTTTGATATGTCGGGCCTAATATATAGAGATGTGTAGATGTAATGTGAATAATCTAAACTTTTGATATATTTTCTTTTAATATTACATGGGCTGAATACCATGGGCCAAATACCATATTTATAAAAGAGGTGTGGTAAATAAATAAAATATAAACTGAGGTAACTAAAAAAAAATTAAAATTAAAATGACCAGATAATATTAGACATATTTGGCATATATAAAATTATTATATTTATATTATCTGTATTTGCATATTATTGATAAAATTAATCATATTTTCGATAGATTTTCCTTGGTCGCACACGATTGAAACCAGCCTAGATCCATCTCAACTCTGGATCTATCAAGCACCGAGAGGGATCAAATCTCTCGAGGTGCAAACCTGTCCTCAAGTTTTGCACTCAAAAAAAGAGGTTTTCACCTCTAGATATTTGATCCCTCTCAGCGCTTGATAGATCCAGAGTTAAGATGGATCTAGGCTGGGTCGTAAGAGGTTTTCTTGGTTTATATAGTTTGGGAAAACAACTAGTGCTGAATCTACTTTCACTATAAAAAAAAACATGATTTAAACACTGCTAATTGTTGGGATCCCTGTCACTTAAGAAGTCTTGGCAATTCCTCCGCCTCATAAACAACTCTCTCATAAATATTACCCATCAAATTTGTAATTTCAATGAATTTCCACCAAATTTTAAAGAAATTTGATAAAAAAAAATATACTAACAAGTCGCAAAAAAATCTAACTCAAAACATGTACTTTTAACATCATAATCACGTTTTAACTCTTTGATGAGATAACAGATAAGAACATGAGTCATAAAAGGAGATTGAAAATTCCTTTAATATGTCAGGGGGATGTTGGATGGAATTTGGTGGAGACCTTCTGCGAAGGAAGATTTGTATTGTAACAGTCCTAGTTAAACACGGTAAATAAATCTTACTTTAACTGTTTAATCAAGAAACGGTTGAAACCAAATTCTTGATAACAGTCCTTGGTATTCTTTATTGAGGGGGGATCTCTTGAGGAGGAGGATCTCGGGTTAATGAAATTGGCAAGGCTGCTGCATTCCAAGAAACATATTAGTGAGCCTCTCACTCACATTTGCATCCTTCAAGGAGCTGACAATTTCAGAGTTAGAGGTTTCATATTCATCTGCCTGTTAGTGCATATGCATGTGGAATCGATGTTTTGGCAGTGTGCGTAAATCATGGTTGTGGAGATAAGTAATCATATTGTATATGCCTTATCAGTAAAATATTTTTTATTATTTTTGCGGTAATTGTGAGGTTTCAATGCATAAGATTTCTGGAAACATTTGTAGGGTTGGTGTGTTAAATGATTAGGAAACTTTCTCATTGTCTTGAAAGAAGTTACTTCATAATCTTGTGCATAAACTAGTTTTATGGTTTTCTTGGATAAGAATACATGGAAACCTTGTACATAAGAAGACAAAGAAACCATGAAAAGACTAGATATTGCACAAATTTCTTGGAAAGTACATGCATTTTAATGGTTATTATGCTTAGTTTTTCTTTTGAGAAACAAGAACATGTATTTGCACGAATGAAAACAATAGTTACAAGTTAGAGTTCTTGAAAAACAAGTAATAAGAAATCCAAGATTATTTTCTTGAAAATGAATACAGATTAAGGACGGGTAACTCTTGAAATATTTTCATGTGTGTGAAGAAGAAAAGAGAAAAGTTTTCTAACATTAATATCCTTGGAAGATTTTTTAGGAATATGTATGCATACATTAACCATGTTGTGAATATGTATATATAGTTTACCATGGTGTTGTTAAATATTAATTATTTAATAAATCCATGGATAGTTTACCATGGTGTTGGTAAAGATTAGTTATTTAATAAATCCATGGATAGATTACCATGGAGTTTGTAAATATTAGTTATTTAATAAATCCATGGATATTTTAGCATGGTGAAGGTGAAGATTAATTATTTAATAGATCCATGATTAGTTTACCGTGGTGTTGGTAAAGATTAGTTATTTAATAAAACCAAGGGTAGATTACCATGGTGTTTGGTAAAGATTAGTTATTTAACAAATCAATGAATAGATTACCATGGTGTTTGTAAATATTAGTTGTTTAATAAATCCATGGATAGATTACCATGGTGTTGGTAAAATTTAGTTATTTAATAAATCCATGGATAAAGGAACTATTCAATTATATTTCTTTAGAAGAACAAACTGTGTGATTACTTTTATGGTATCATGATTATGATATTAATTTCTTTTGGAATAAGATCATGCATAGGCATGCAATATTTGTATTAGATTTCATTGGAAAGAATATACATTTGTATATGGGAAATGATAACAAGTTTTGTTATCCTACATTGATTCTTTGACAAAAAAGATGAATTACCTGTACAAAAACTAAAGTAATGTTTTGGTTCATTTAAATATATGTATGGGTAATGTTGGTATAACATTTGCAGAATAAGACATGTATTCTTATGCTTTATTCCATTATTTTTATGGAAATGAAACCATGTCTTTGCATGCCTATTATGTTATATTTCCTAGAAAAGGAAATATGTGTTTGCATGTTCTCTGGTGTTAAGCACTTCTTTGCGAAAACTCGTGAAGGAAGCTATGTGCTTCGTTGTGTAAGCACTCCTTTGGGGAGACTCTTTTGGAATCGATATGCATTTTCATGCATGGGAGCAACATTTGTTATGTTAGATTTCATTCCATGCACTAAAAGTAATACCTTAAGGGTTAGCTATTTTGATTAAATTTATGTAAATCACATGCACGAATATTGTAACTGATGTATCAGTTTATTTTAAAGAAAATCTTGGGAGATGTTGCTATTGTCTTGCAAGAATGTGTGCTTATGCGACGAAAACATTAGTTAATGTGATGACTTATAACTAGCACATATGCAGTTTGTGTTGTTAAAGGGAGAATGTCAAGGTACTTTACTTTCATGTCATGAATATACATGAGTAGATGGAGAAGCTTCTATAGTATAGATATATGAAATGATTTATTAATACTTTATGAACCTTGACATCAATGTATGTTGAAGGTAACATTAGCAGGGAATGATGGTGACATGTATAAAGGAAATATTATGCTTAATCTGGTGGCAGGTAAATGATTATGGTTCATGCAGATGAGTGTGAACTGCCAGATGATCCAGTGTACGATGGACCATTGTAGGTACATCCATGCCATCAAGATATGAAGATATGAAGATATGAAGATGAGTGGGTAAATGTTGTCATATTTATTGTAATGGCTTTAAGCTAGGTATTTGTATATTTCCTTGTAAGATTTATAACGATGGTTAAGGGATGGTATCCATTATAAGCCATTGAGTGAGGGTTGAACACCCTCATGAGCGTTTAATAATAAAATTAAACATTGCTGGTTTTCACCCTACGGTGTTTCCAGGGTATATTGGTGTTCAAGATATGATTGATTATTGTGTCAAGGTGATGATGTTGATTCCTTTCTTGTTGTGAAGTTCATAATGCCAAGTATGTGATGACTACATGAATAATGAAATGAGTGGAAGGTTACATAATACAATATTATGTTAATGTACTACAATAGAGGTTGTTAATGGTTAAGCAAATTACTATTCTTATTCTAAGGTTACACTATGAAATGGTGAACATTCTATGTAATGATGAGTAAGGAATATTTAATAGTGAATGGATAGTTACCTGTGACTAACTTGTATAATTTTTTTTAAGTCCTTACATTTCCATGTGAAGTGATCGGTGTATGTTACAACTAGTATTAGAGGTAAAGGTTGCAGCACTGGCGCCTTTGGGACTTTTTAAGCAAAAAGAAATTGAGGTATGCTACTAATTGACATTAGTTAAGGTATGATTCTAGAAATCTACATATTGATTGATATATGATTCTAGAAATCTACATATTGAATGATATATGCAGTAGTCTACTCTTCACATGAGATGTGTGATTCATGTTTATAACTACATTAAAGAGTAATGAGTAATAAATGTTGTTGCAAAACGATTTTCATAACATTGGAATCCTGTTGAGGATAAAATACAATAAAACCTTTGTTGTACTTATGAACAACCTGAGTATTCACTAGTGAAAGTGAGAAGACAATAAAACCTTTGTTGTACGAACAACCTAAGCACTCACTAGTGAAAGTGAGAGTTGTTTATTAACATTGGGTATATGACATATTACTCATACATTTAGTGAACATAACTAAAGTTACCATGCACTACTTGAAACTAATGCATGAATGAAAAATATGAGGAAATTCCTTGAATAGTATGATAGAATGTTTTAAAATTAAATTGAATAAAGAATTTTAGATGTTAAAAATACATAATGAGTCAAGTAGTGAGACTTGACTATAATGACTAGTTGAATGACTAGTTTTTGAATGAGTCGTCATGGACGCATTAAGGTTATTAGTGGCATTGAATGATTAATTTTTGAATGAGTCGTGTCATGGATAAATTAATATTATTAATAACATTTATTAGTTATCAATGACTAACTAATGAAAGTTATATACACGAATCGATTTTGACTAAAGCTATTTGAAAGTTGTGAACAAGTGATTATGGTCATTACTTCGTGTGTCAGTCTGTTGGTAACAGAACATTATGGGAATTGGAAATGTTGCACTCATACCCTAATCATTATTGACATTAATGAATATTTATGTATGCTTGTATGCATGACAACATTTGCATGGATGACAACATTGTATGCAGGAAATTAAAATGGTTGCGTAAGATAATACGTGCTTAAGAAATGCATATTTAAGATTAGCATTGTTGCTTATAGTAAGCATGGGTAGCTTAATGGCAACAGAAAACCTGTGAAAATAAAACATCACAAACATTGCAATGCAAATTGTAACAGTAAACGTTAAAGTATCATATTATAATGTACATGATTGTGTTACTTGGGAAATAGTAATGTACAAGAGATGTATGTTAGTCTAGATATCATTAGACCCATGTTAAGGGCATATATGATGTATGATGTACACAAAGTTTATTTTTCTTTATTTATAATGTGCATAAAGTTCATTATGAAATATACTATGGGAAATAATGCTAAAAGATAAATTTAACATGCCAAACAGTTGAAAACAATTGTGAAAGGCTAGAAGGCCTTGGGTTGACAGTGGTTTCCTACTCGGAGGGGTTGATGGTGCTTACCTACCTGGAATTCCTCTCCCTAGAGATATGTGATCTCAGTAGGAAAAAGAGTTGGGCAAGATGGTGAAGGGGAAAAACCTAAAGAAACTCTATTGATTTTGGAGCATGTTGGAGGTGGCCCAAAATTCCTCATAGACGGGACACTATCAAAGGAATAGGCATGATGTTGCCAAGAGGAATCCATACTGAACGTGGAATGGTCTTTTGTCAAATGACTATCTAGATGTGAAAATGACTTGGTTTTGTTGTAGAAACCAACTCCCATGGGTTGGGAGGAGCATTTTGTTTACCATTGTGGTTCTCATAGTGGAACAAATTAAGTAATAAGTTATGTGTTGTATTAAAAAGAAGATTTATATGATTGTGTAAATAACTTATGTAGATATTAAGAGAAAAGGAGCTTAGCACTCGGAAAATGAATTACTGAATGTATAAGTTCATTTATTTTATTACTAATTTGTTTGAATGTCTTAGTAGAGGCTAGGATATGCCCATGGTGCATTGATTGACGATTGGTATGATTAGAGAGCTACGTGTTCTCTGAGTACTTTTTGAAGTACTGCGTGGATGTCTTTAGCAGGAGCTAAGACAGTGTGCATGTGATGCAATAAGTACAGGGTTGGTGTCCTCTGAGTACTTATGGAATTACTTTGGTTAAAACATCCCTTAATATTGCATGAATGTTTGATAGTTGCAAGTATTTCATTTGATTGAAACTATCTGACTAATGTGATTAAATTTGTTAGTCATACATTATAGGCTCTTTTCAGGGAATGTTGATGGGTGTTCAACGATTCTCAGAGAGCTTGCGTAAAAGCCATCATTACTTCCAATAGTAATTGGTAAGTAATGGTAAGTTGGTATACTATTTTTCTATATTTTTATGAATTTGAATAATGGATGAGTGGTTAAAAATGGAAATGCAATATTTTTTTTTTAGCTATACATGTTTATGACTATGGATAAAAACATTATTGTTTCACGTAATGGCATTCTAGGAAAAGAAAGTGTTCCATTGCGAAGGGGAAGGACCCCCTTTGGGTTGTTTATATTATTATATCATGAGTATAAGTTTCAGTTTCAGTGAGAGAAGCACACCGAGGATAGTGTTCTCTTCAAGGAGGGGAGTATGTAACAATCCTAATTAAGCACGGTAAATAAATCTTACTTTAACTATTTAATCAAGAAATGGTTGAAACCAAATTCTTGATAACAGTCCTTGGTATTCTTTATTTAAGGGGGATCTATTGAGGAGGAGGCTCTCGGGTTAACTAAATTGGCAAGGCTATTGCATCCCAAGAAACATATTAGTAAGCCTCTCACTGACATCTGCATCCTTCAAGGAGCTGGTGGTTTAAGAGTTAAAGGTTTCATATTCATCTGCATGTTAGTGCATATGCATGTGGAATTGATGTTTTGGCAGTGTGTGGCGATCATGGTTGTGGAGATAAGTAATCATATTACATATGCCTTATGAGTAAAATCTTTTTTATTATTTTTGCGGTAATTGTGAGGTTTCAATGCATAAGATTTCTGGAAACATTTGTAGGGTTGGTGTGTTAAACGATTAGACAACCTTCTCATTGTCTTGAAAGAAATTACTTCATAATATTGTGCATAAACTAGTTTTATGGTTTTCTTGGATAAGAATACATGGAAACCTTGTACATAAGAAGACAAAGAAACCATGAAAAGACTAGATATTGGACAAATTTATTGGAAAGTACATGCATTTTAATGGTTATTATGCTTAGTTTTTCTTTTGAAAAACAAGAACATGTATTGCACGAATGAAATAAATAGTTAAAAGTCAGAGTTCTTGAAAAAGAAGTAATAAGAAATCCAAGATTATTTTCTTGAAAATGAATACAGATTTAAGACAAGTAACTCTTGAAATATTTTCATGTGTCATGAAGAAGAAAAGAGAAAAGTTTTCTCCCATTAATATTCTTGTAAGAGTTTTTAGGAATATGTATGCATACATTAACCATATTGTGAATATGTATATATAGTTTACCATGGTGTTGTTAAATATTAATTATATAATAAATCCATGGATAGTTTACCATGGTGTTGGTAAAGATTAGTTATTTAATAAATCCATGGATAGATTACCATGGTGTTTGTAAATATTAGTTATTTAATAAATCCATGGATAGTTTACCACGGTGAAGGTAAAGATTAATTATTTAATAAATCCATGGATAATATACCATGGTGTTGGTAAAGATTACTTATTTAATAAATCCATGGGTAGATTACCATGGTGGTGGTAAACATTAGTTATTTAATAAATCCATGGATAGATTACCATGGTGTTGGTAAAATTTAGTTATTTAATAAATCCATGGATAAAGGAACTATTCAATTATATTTCTTTAGAAGAACAAACTGTGTGATTAATTTTATGGTATCATGATTATGATGCTAATTTCTTTTGGAATAAGATCATGCATAGGCATGCAATATTTGTATTAGATTTCATGGGAAAAAATATACATTTGTATATGGGAAATGATAACAAGTTTTGTTATCCTACATTGATTATTTGTCAAAAAAGATGAATTACCTGTAAAAAAACTAAATTAATGTTTTGGTTCATTGATATATATGTATGGGTAATGTTGGTATAACAATTGGAGAATAAGACATGTATCCTTATGTTTTATTCCATTAGTTTTATGGAAATGAAGCCATGTCTTTGCATGCCTATTATGTTATAAATCCTGGAAAAGGAAATATGTGTTTGCATGTTCTCTAGTGTTAAGCACTTCTTTGGGAAGACTCGTGAAGGAAGCTATGTGCTTCGTTGTGTAAGCACTCCTTTTGGGAGACTCTTTTGGAATCTATATGTATTTGCATGCATAGGAGAAACATTTGTTATGTTAGATTTCATTCCATGCACTAAAAGTAATAGCTTAAGGGTTAGCTATTTTGATTAAATTTATGTAAATCACATGCACGAATATCATAACTGATGTATCAATTTATTTTGAAGAAAATCTTGGGAGATGTAGCTATTGTCTTACAAAAATGTGTGCTTATGCGACGGAAACATTAATTAATGTGATGAATTATAACTAGCACATATGCAGTATGTGTTGTTAAAGGGAGAATTTCAAGGTACTTTACTTTCATGTCATGAATATACATGAGTAAATGGAGAAGCTTCTATAGTATAGATATATGAAATGATTTATTAACACTTTATGAATCTTCACATCAGTATGTTGAAGGTAACATTAGCAGGGAATAATGGTGACATGTATAAAGGAAATATTATGCTTAACCTGGTGGCAGGTAAATGATTATGATTCATGCAGATGAGTGCAAATTGCCAGATGATCTAGTGTATGATGGACCATTGTAGGTACATCCATGCCATCGAGATATGAAGATATGAAGATATTAATATTAGTGAGTAAATGTTGTCATATTTATTGTAATGGCTTTAAGCTAGGTATTTGTATATTTCCCTGTAAGATCCATAATGATGGTTAACGGATGGTATCCCTTATAATCTATTGAGTGAGGGTTGAACACCCTCACGAGCGTTTAATAATAAAATTAAACATTTATGGTTTTCACCCTACGGGGTTTCCAGGGTATATTTGTGTTCAATGATGTGATTGATTATTGTGTCAAGGTGATGATGTTGATTCCTTTCTTGTTGTGAAGTTCATAATGCCAAGCATGTGATGACTACATGAATAATGAAATGAGTGGAAGGTTACATCATACAATATTATGTTAATTTACTAGAATAGAGGTTGTTAATGGTTAAGCAACTTACTATTCTTATTCTAAGGTTACACTATGAAATGGTGAACATTCTATGTAATGATGAGTAAGGAATATTTAATAGTGAATGGATAGTTACCCGTGAGTAACTTGTATAATTTTTTTTAACTCCTTACATTTCCATGTGAAGTTATCAGTGTTTGTTACAAGTGGTATCAGAGGTAAAGGTTGCAGCACTGGCACCTTTGGGACTTGTTAAGAAAAAATAAATTGAGGTATGCTACTAATTGACATCAGTTAAGGTATGATTCTAGAAATCTACATATTGATTTATATATGATTCTAGCAATCTACATATTGAATGATATATGCAGTAGTCTACTCTTGACATGAGATGTGTGATTCATGTTTATAACTACATTAAAGAGTAATTTGTAATAAATGTTGTTGCAAAATAGTTTTCATAACATTGGAATCCTATTGAGGATAAAATACAATAAAACCTTTGTTGTACTTATGAAAAACCTAAGTATTCATTAGTGAAAGTCAGAAGACAATAAAACCTTTGTTGTACGAACAACCTAAGTACTCACTAGTGAAAGTGAGAGTTGTTTATTAACATTGGGTATATGACATATTACTCATACATTTAGTGAACATAACTAAAGTTACCATGCACTACTTGAAACTAATGCATGAATGAAAAAGATGAGGAAAGTCCTTGAATAGGATGATAGAATGTTTTAAAATTAAATTGAATAAAACATTTTAGATGTTAAAAATACATAATGAGTCATGTAGTGAGACTTGACTATAATGACTAGTTGAATGACTAGTTTCTAAATGAGTCGTCATGGATGCGTTAAGGTTATTAGTGGCATTGAATGAATAATTTTTGAATGATTCGTGTCATTGATGCATTAAGATTATTAATAACATTGATTAGTTATGAATGACTAACTAATGAAAGTTATATGCACGAATCGATTTTCACTAAAGCTATTTGAAAGTTGTGAACAAGTGATTATGGTAATTGTGAACATTCTATGTAATGATGAGTAAGGAATATTTAATAGTGAATGGATAGCTACCCGTGAGTAACTTGTATAAATTTTTTTAACTCCTTACATTTCCATGTCAAGTTATCGGTGTATGTTACATGTACTTTACTTTATCCCCTGGATGCTACATTGAAATTGGTAGAGACTTGTGCTTAAGGAAGATGGAAACCCTAAAATCTATTATGATTTTCATAGTTTTTTTTTATTAATATTCACATAATGTAAAAGGTGTTTCCTTTTTAATATAATTTAATTTTTTAAATATATAATTTTTTTTCTTTTATATTAATATAGATTAAAAAAATAAACCTAACTAGTTTAGATTTATTTTTCGACTTATTACCAAGAGAAATTAATTTCTTTTTCAATTTTAAAGAGATTTATACCCTAAGAAATTTCATCCTTGAGAAATCTAAATCCACATTTAAAATAGTTTAAAATTAGTTTTATTATTAATTATGATTATAATTATTTATGTTATATTTCATATTTTATTTTTATTTTTATTTTTAGTTTTATATAATTCAATCAATTCAAAATGTTTTATTGATTACTATCATTGTTAATTATTAATTTTTTTTTATATTTTTATTCTTTTATCTAGTAAAGAAATATTATTTTTTAATTGAGCCATGTAAATTTTTACAAACATTTACAAATCTCATAGTTTTTTGCTTTTATATTTAATTTTAAGAATATTATAAAATAAAAATAAAATTAAATATCTATAAAATATTTTGATTTTAAAATGAATTATTGTCTTTGGGAAAGTGGTATTGATAAGTTATGATATTGACATATTTACAAGTTCATAGTATTCATGGTAAAATGGGTGAATATATGCAGTTGTATGTTTATTGTGAGTGTTAAGTTTTAATTTAAAAAAGTTATAAAATTAAATTAAAATAAAATATTAAGATTTTTTTTTTTTTTTTAATGAGTTATGGTTTTTGGATACATGGCATTGATTAACAATGGTATTGGTCTATGGTGGGAAATTCTATTTAGAAGTTTATAATACCAAGTAAAATGAATTGAATATTTGTCGTGAAGAATCTTTCTATATTGTCAATATTAATTTTTTATATGTTTACTAATTAAATTCAAATATTGTTACTTAATCATTATTTTAATTTATAAAATAAAATGGATTTTAATTTATAACTACTATTTATATTATGTTACATATTTTAAATTGATAAGTATACATGTCTAGTTCTAAGCATGATCAAAGCTCTTTTCACTTTAAAAGAAGTTTGCATATCAAGAGATTTGATCTCTCTCGGCCCTTTTTATTTTTTTAGTTATTTTTATTTTGTTATATTTATATTTATTTAATATTTTATTTTAAATTTAAAACGTTTACATTACCAAGCAAAACTCTTCCTGATTCCAAATAATTATGAAATTAAATAATAATAAAATAATTCCAAATATTATATAATATAATAAAATTAAATGAAAAAAATTCTTTTATTATTAATATATCTAAATCAACTAATTAATAAATTAGTTAAAAACAACCTTAAAAATCTAAAAAATATAAAAGAAGAATCTAAGAATATAAAATATTTTAAAAAAAAATTAATTTATTAATTAATTGAAATAATAATAATAACAAATATATAGTTAAAAAATTAAATTAAATTAATATATAAAAAGAGGGGAAAAGATCTAGGAATATAGGGAGATTTTCCATCCATTATTTCTATTTAGTTTATTAGATCTTTTGCTAGACCTGGATAGCTTCCCTTAATTTACAGTGATGGAAACATATGTGGTGTTTAGTAACTACCTCATAATCCTCTAAATATATGTGGTGTTTAGTATTTGCAGCATGTTCAACTAAATCCATTCATGGCTCCACGAATGGTTTTCAAAACATTGGTAGTTCCTTAAAATCGGGGGTGTTTATTTGATTCGTTGTTCTTGTGGGACCCCCTACATTGGTGAAACAGATCCGTCCATAAATCAGAGGATTCAAGAGCACCTCACTAACCTTAGACACTGCAAGACTTGCTCCTCTACATTAGATGAACATGAAAATACTAAACACCACAAGACTTACTCCTCTTCTTTAGATGAACATGAAAATACTAAACACCACATATGTTCATGTTAATATTGATCATTTCCATCATGTAATTTAAGGGAAGCGGGAAGCCATCCAGATCGAGAAAATATCTAATATGCTAAATACAAATGATGAATGGACTATCAATAGCTCTTAGATTCCCTCCTTATATTCCTTGGCTTTTCCCCTTCATTTTTTTAATATATTTTATTTTATATTATTGGCTCTTTATTTGTTATCATTATTATTTCAATTAATTAATTAATTAATTTTAAACATTATTTATTATATTAAATAATTTTTCTCTTTTATATTTTCTTATTTATATAATGTTTTTTATTAAAATAAATAATATTTCTTATCATATTGAATTGCATAAATTGTTATTTCCTAAATTTTGATTTTATAATTTTTATATTTTTGAGGTTGTTTCTAACTAATTTATTTAATATTTGAATAAGATGTATTAAATAGAATGGAAACTTTTTCTTTTAATTTTATTATTTATTATATTATATAATATTTTGATTTATTTTATTATTATTTAATTTCATAGTAGTTTGGAATTTAGAGTTGCATCTTTATTATAAACATGTGGTATGTTGATCTCATTTTCCATTTTTTTCCTTATCAAAACTTCATGATCCAAAAACTGATGTGATCTATCCTAAAGAATTTTGCTTGATAATCACTACTCACAAAAAACTATATATATATATATATACTATTTATGTAATTTGACTTAGCTAAAATGTTAAACATTCTCTTACAACATCTATATCATACTTGGTTGGACACAATTATGATTTTAGTAATTTTATTAATAAAATCAAAATTACAATATAAAAAAGTTAAATTTAAAGAATATTTACACATCTACCATGTATTGAGCTCCAGCTCCCCTCGATAATAAATTTATAATATCTCTATTTATAAATTATTTTATTTTCATGACCCCTAGTAACCTTCGTAAATATTAATTTACTATTTACTGTAGTGGAAGTTTATTTTTCCATAGGAAAAATGGTAACTTCTATTAATATAAATAGAAGTTACATGTTGTATATGTACAGTGGATATTCATATCAACAAAAAAGTTGTATCGAGATAGCAAAAGTAAATACATCTGATAAATGTCCAAATAGATACATATTGTGTATAGCAACAACATTAACATAAAAATATGTGTTCAAAAAATGTAATAAGTAACCAAAAGGTAAACAAGGAGATACAAATTGTGTATAGCAGCAATATTAGCATAAAAATATGTGTTCAAAAAATGTAATAAGTAACCAAAAATTAAACAAGGAGATGCCTCTGCTGTCTTTTTCACCTCATCCTTTGATCAAGATCCAAAGGAAAGTGAAAATTGACCCTTTTATAATTTTTTTTAAATATATTTAATGATGTCAATAAGATTTAGTTAATTATAAGTTAATTGTGAGTAAAACTTATAATGTGTTTTGTAGTTTCATTTTCTTACATTGTAATTTCACTTAAAGAAATAGATATATTCATAGAAAAAAGTATTATATATATATATATATATGCTAGTTATATATATATATATATATATATATATATATATATATATATATATATATATATATATATATATATATATATATATATGAGTCTAGTATATTTGGATTATCAAGAGCTAAGAAAAATTAGATATCTAGATATACAGATCTTTATTCACTAAAAAACAGGCTTGAACCTTGAGAAATTTATACATCCAAATTAGATAAATCTTTAATAATATTCAAATTAGGTAAAAATACTTTTTTTTAATATAATATATTTTTCCCCACACACATATATATTATAATGATGATATTAAAAGAAAAACACATAATAAATTTATAATATTTTTATTTTATTTATCTATTTAATTTATTTTACATTTTCTTTATAATTTATTCTACATTATATACTTTTTTTTATCTTTTCTTTATAATTCATCTTATATTATTTTATCTAATGAGTAAAAGAAATTCCAAATTTTTAGTAAATTTTTAAAAATAAAAAATTTCAAACTTGCATACAATTTAGTTAGTTTTTAAAAATGATAAGAGAATCTATTAAAGATATTTCTAATAAGAGAAGCTATTTTTGGAATGATTATTAGAAAATTTGATCTATTAGTGTTCTCTTATGGAATTTTTCTTGTTCTCTTTCTTTTACACACACAAATATGGTTGTGGTGATGCTTAATGTCGACTATGACTTATGACTGGATATTATTGTATTTAAAGAGAAAAATAAATTCTAATTTTTAGTTTTGGAAATTTTTAAAAATAAAAAATTTCCAACTTCCACACAATTTAGTTTTTAAAATGATAAGAGAAACTATAGAAGATATTTCTAATTAAAGAATTTATTTTTGGGATTAATATTAGAAAATCCGATCAATTAGTGTTCTCTTATGGAATCTCTCTCGCTCTCTCCCAAAGGCATAGGCACACAAACATGATGGTGGTGGTGGTGCTTAATGTCCACTATGACTAAAAATGGTTTATCTACGTTTAAGAAGGTAAAATATTACTCATAAATCTTTAGAATTTTATTTTAATGCTCAAAAGGTTCTAAGATAAAGGCTTGAAACATACAAGCATATTATTTTAAGTTAGTTTAAATCAAAAAAATGTTAATAAATTAAAAAACTAACTTTTTATAATTGGTTTTTAATATATTTAATGATGTCAATAAAATTAAGTTAATTATAAGTTAATTGTGAGTAAAAGATGTAATGTGTAATGTATTTTGTAGTTTCATTTTTATACATTTTAATTTTCCTTAAAGAAATAGAGTGTGTTAATGGAAAAACTTATATATATATATATATATATATGTATGTATGTATTATTTTTTACTTATGAAAAAATAATACGTATATTACTCTAATCATGAAAAAATATTATATATATATATATATAGAGAGAGAGAGAGAGAGAGAGAGAGAGACATGTTCAAAATTATATTTGGATCTACTAAGAGCTAAGAGGAGTCAAATCTTTAGATGTGCAAATCTCTACTCACTCAAAAATATATTTGAATTTTGAGAAATTTAATCTTTTTAGGTACTTAGTACATTTAAATTTAGACGAGTCTTTAATAATATTCAAATTAGATAAAAATTCTTTATGTAATGTCTCCTCTTAACCCCTTCAATTTTTTTTTTTTCATAATATAATTCGGTGCGGCTAGTGGTCACTGTCATTTAGATACACTTGGAAATTCTATTGTACAGAGTTTACTATTCTACATATGTATCTTGGATCATTATTTTAACTTCGATTTACTCCTCCTGTAAGGTTTGTGGTGACTTATATTGTACATATATACATGTATATCAATATCTCTACTGTACATACCCATGGTGGATATACTCGTATGGTTCCCTAGATTATATCCATACATACCTTAATTTTGTCTACACTTCTTTATAGAGCTCCACGTATATGTTTTGGATTTCAGTCTATGGTTCTTAAGATTTCATCGTAATTATATTATGCAATATGGGTAAGTCATTATACCATGCCCCTAGGCGGGAAGCTATGGTTGGACCTTGAATTGATCCAACGTTCTTAATGACTTAATTCAATTTATGGCATTTCTCTATTGTCGTTCCTCTGCGTTCACTTTCGCCTTGCAGTCATGGTTTGATGGAATAATTTCCCGTACCTCTGTCACCATAGATATTTCGTATAGTTTTCATTATGACACAAATTTTCTGGGAGTAGACGACATAGAAGTCGTCGTACTTACTTGCTACGTTGGAAAATTGGAATTTAAGTGGTAAGGATTGGATAGCTCGTTGTGCTCTCCACGTCGATTGGTTTGCGTGGCCTTCTGAGGATTTAAAACCTGAGATGTGATCCCTCACCCTGGTTTGTTCATGGATAAATGCGAGCGTTGCACCTCTGAAATTTTGTATTTATAACACCTATGAGTTCATTTATCACGCCAGTCCTGGAATAAGATTGGAAGTACCAACAAATCGATTCCAATTAATTTCTCATTTATAACTCGGACGACTGTGTGAGGGTTCTCGATTTTTTCCAATTAGATCCGTGGCCTCCCATTAGTCGAATGACAAGTGGATGACGTAGATGATTCATAGCAGATAGGGTTTTGTTCGTTGGGTTTAACGAATCGTGTTAACCTCTGAAGTTGCAATTTGACATGTTCTTTGGCTCTTCGTTTCTCTGGATCGGCTTCTGGCGCTTATACTCTGTTCAATTGGGGAAAACGCACGTCAAGATCTCTCCAGCTTCTCAGCATCCCCATAATTTCAGTCTCATCGCCATTCAAGTAATATGGATTCCATCATTCATTTTTTTTTATTACCTCAACATTTAAATGTAAAGGATAACCGTCTCATCCACTCATAATTCGATCTCTGGTTGATTTCGTTCTACTATTTTGGCTTGATGTTTATTCTGTCGGTCCTTGATAAGTACTGTTCTAATGTTTCACCCTTGTTGGTTAGGAATTTCTTCTTCTCGTGGTTTCCGTGACCATGTTTGGTTCATTCGCCGAGGTTGCCTTGACTCTCCGCCAGCAGTCACTACATAAGTAGGCCTTCGATTTTTTGGAAATCATTTAACCTGGTTTTGTTTGGTTCTGGCGAGCATTTTCACCATATTCATTTTTAATTTTTACAGGTCGTATTGGGTGGCCGAGCCCTCAACGCTTATAGGTAACCCTTATTTTTGTTATGCTCAGTTCAAACGTGCAATATTATGAATTTTTCCTCAGTTCGTCTGGTTAAATCGATCTCTCATTTCTCCCTCAAATTGATTTCAGGTATGTTCGAATCTCGTCGAGGGTTTTCCTCCTTGATAATTTATGGATTTATACTTTACTCAGCTTGACGTCGTCATACCTTGGATTTCAGGTTGGTATCAACGCATCCTCTATCCGAGCGTGACCTAGATTGCTTGTTGTTGTTATACAAAATTTATATCGACACTTCAAATTTTTGTATTATTAACAAATAGTTTCTACTGTAATAAGGATTTATGCCCGAAACTGGGACTGTTACCAATTTTATGAAATTCCCGAGTTAATTAAATTCGGTAACATTATCATGGACTCACGATAGCCTAGATTCATAAGAGGTTTCAGAGTTGGGTGTATATATATTCTACCGACTGTCCATCTCTATTATTAGTGACAGATTTATAGTGATTTCTAATCATTTCTAGACTTCTATCTTTGTGCGAATACTCATGTGAAATGTTTTTCCCTTCAGAATTTTTATGCTTAGAATTTTATAAGTTTGCCAGTCTTAATTTTTCCTTCTGTAGTTACCTATGGCTAGTGAGCCATTTCAGAATACAGATGCATATGGTTCAATCTATATTCTCCTGTTCAGTGAATAATAATGACATCTCATAAGCTATTTGGTCAATTAGATAGATCGATAATATCAACTACCTTGTTAAGAATTAAATTCCTGAATCCTTCAGGATTTTCATGGTTATGTGACACAATTGAGTTTTCTTTCCTTTCAAGTAACTGTTCCATAATTGTAACAAGGTTTCAAATAGGTTCCAACTGGTTTCTTGTCTCCTAAAAAGGGTAGAAAGGTTATGTCATAATCACCATCTTATTTCTCTATGTCTCTTTATGCTTTTACTATTGCAACTAGATGTTCCTCTTATACTCCTGCTTCCATAAATTTCTACCAATTCTTTATATGAAATTTAATTAACTGCTAATCAACCCATTTGATGTAATAGTCCTTATCATCCAGCTTTCTTTCATTTATCAGTCTCATCTTCATATAAAATATTTTTTTTCATTATACTGAATATTTGTTTGCAGCCTCATGCTAGTTATTATGAGTGCCTGGGTTTTACCATTTTTGCTTCAACTGTGTGAACTCCTAGACAGATTACTCTCATGTTTATTTTCCTTTACTAACTGATCTTTACTTCATTCTATTATAGAAATATACCGATACATGCAGGAATTAATTTCTATTGTGTTTCTGTTTGTGTATAGATGGTGCATTTGCTCTAGAACATCATGTGTTCTCACCCATTTACTATACAACTCAGCTTACAGTTCATCTATTTCTAGTTTAAATAATTGTACAGGAAATCTCATACTGCTTTCTCATAGGTATACATATCAAATCATTCTATTAAATCAGAAGCAGATTAAAGTTAAATCTCTAATTTATCTGTAGAGTAATATGTATCCTCAGATTTAAACCAACCCTGGTTTAGAGATTCTGTTGGATTCTTCTCTACAAATTTCTATTTCTGCAACTATACAGAATGAAGAAGGTCAATTCCTTCTATTTAATTCTATTAAATGTAGGCACTAACAATCTAATATCTAAATCAAACAATTAGGTATAGCCAATTTATACAACAGTAAGTAATAAACCCTATACAACTTAGAGACATACCACTGTTGCAATTGACCAACCTCCCAACCTTAGAGTTCTTCTGTCTCCCATAACTCACCCCCGAGCTGAGATCATCTCCTAGAATAGACCAACCTCTTAATCGGTTCAGGACTAGCTTATTTAAGCTTTTTCTCCCCAAATCATGTTTCTAATTCTGCATCGAGAATATCAAGATGCTTTTCTTCCTGTTTGCCTAGGCTTCCCATTTTAGGGACTGTTAAAGCTTCTTTCTGCTTTTCCCAGCTTTTTACCTCTTCCCAACTACTCTCCACATCATTGGGGAAACTAGATTTTCCTCAAAATATAATTTGGAAATAAATTCTTTCAAGTATTTTTGAAAGATTTTTGGGGAAATATTTGCCTCTATCCATCCTCATGGATTTAGCAAGTGATCTCATAATTCTCATTTTGGTCAATCTGCACAGAATTATTTTATTTATTTTTCATAATGAAATATCTAATTATATCCACAACATACGCTTATCCATTTGGGGTCCACTCCCCTTAGGATTAAGTTTGAAATGTCTAGCTTTGAAAGAAAAACATAAACTAGGGGTGTTACATATTCCCCCTCTGAAAGCAAACACCATCCTCGGTGTTAATATATAGCTATTAGAGTTCATTTTTTCCAAACAAAAATGGATATTTTTCCAGCATGTCAGCTTCTCTTTCCCAGGTAGCTTCTTCAATAGTAAAGTTCTTCCACTGCACCTTTACTCTTGCTACCGTTCGATTTCTCAGTTCAATTTATTCCCGCTCCAATATTTGAAGCGGCTCTGGAAGGAACTCCCCTTCTGGTTCCACCTGTATCACATTCCAATCAACTATGTGAGAAGCATCATGTACATATATTTTTAATAACGAAACATGAAACACATCATGAACTCTAACGTGTTGGTGGTAAAGAATGACTTTCGTAACCTTTGATCCCTGCCTGCTGCTGGACTAATATCTAGAGATTGATTTAGCACAACTTCCCGGCCATCAGTATTACCTCTTTTTGGTTAATATCTGTCCCATCTTCCCCACTTTGGGATGTCTCAGTGCCCTCTTGTCAACACATGATTTCAAAGTCTTGTGTTGTCACAAATGTTGGTTATATTTGTTAACAATTCTTTCCATCTCTTGAGGAATGCAGTTGCTGATGTCACAGCTTATCCTCAGGTTGGCTCCAGCTCAAAGGAGTACGACATTTCCTTCCATAGAGTGCCTCAAACAGACTCATTTTTATGGGGGTTAATGCATTGTTGTGTAAGCAGTTCAACCAAATGAAGTAAATATATTTGAGCCTACATTCTGCTTCTCAATCCATACATTCTTAGTCTATCTCTCCAAAATACAGTTACTTCTCACATTTATTGCCATCTATCACAACGGGTGATATGCAGTGCTAAAATTCGGCTTAGTGCCCATGCCCCCAAACAACCTTTCTAAAAGGCTGCGGTCAACTTGGCATCTCTGTCTGAAACAATCATCTTTGGGACCCCATGTAACCTGACTATCTCTTTAAGGAACACATCTGCTACTTGGGTTGTCCCAAAAGTAGACTTTATAGGTATAAAGAACACATTTGCTACTTGGGCTGTCCCAAAAGTAGACTTTACAGATATAAAGTGTGCAGCTTTGGTTAAAGTGTCTACTACTACCATAACTGAATCATGCTGGTACTTGGTTCGAGGTAACTCGGTTATGAAATCTATACAAACAATGTCCCATTTCCATTCTACAACTGGCAAGGGATTTAATAGACCGGCAGGATGCTGATGTTCAACTTTGACTAGTTGACACTACATGCATCTAGCTAAATATTCTACTACATCTCTTTTCATTCCTGGCCAAAACAACTTATTTTTCAAAGCTGTTAACATTTTCTGATATCCCAGATGTCCTGCATATGGTTGTTTGTGATATTCATCTAGGATCTCTCTTTTCAAAGTTTCCACATTGGGGATATACAGTCTGCTTTTGTAGCAGATCAGTCCTTTTTGATTTTGGGTGTACTCAGTCATCTCTTTCTTTAGTAGTTTCACCTGTAGGTTCTCATAATTTGGATCCTGGTCTACTACTTGTTTCACTAGATCTTCTAAATTCAGATTTGCACTACTTCCAATGATGTTTATGTTTTGACAAGCATTTCTGCTCAAAGCATCAGCAATTTTATTTTCTTTCCCCCTGATATGTTTTATGTCCATATCAAATTCACTTAGAAAAGAAAGCCATCTGGCATGTCTAGCATTCAAATTAGTTTGGGAAAAGAAATATTTAAGACTAATATGATCAGTCATCAATGTAAATTTTTTCCCAAGAAGATACTGTCGCCACATCTTCAAGGCATGAATAACTGCAGCCCACTCCAAATCATATGCACTATAATTCTGTTCATGTGCCTTCAGTTTCCTAGACTCATATGCAATAAATAAATTTTCCTGCAAAAGGACTCCTCCCAACCCCTCTCTACAAGCATCTGTACATACAACAAATTCCTTGTATGGATCTTCAATTTTCAGTATTGGAGCTGTAGTGAGTTTTAATTTTAATTGTTCAAAACTGTTTTGACATTTTTTCAGTCCACTCAAATTTGACACCCTTCCTTTGTAGGGAGGTTATGGGATACGCTATGGCAGAAAATCTTCCTACAAATCTGCAATAATAGCCTGCAATTCCCATGAAAGATCTCACTGCTGAAACATCAGTCGGCACAGGCCATTCCTTAATAGACTTTATCTTTTCAGGGTCAACAGCCAACCCTTGTTCAGAAATAATGTGGCCCAAGTATTGGATCTTGTCCCTATAAAATTCACATTTGCTGAGTTTGGCATATAGATGGTTTTCTTTCAAAGTTTGCAGCACTATTCTCAAGTGCTCTTTGTGCTCCTCCTCATTTTTGGAATAAAATAAAATATCGTCAATGAACATTACTACGAATTTATCCAAGTACTTTTTTAACACACTGTTCATTAAGCACATAAAGGTGGCAGGGGCATTTGTCAAACCGAAAGGTAGGACTACAAATTCGTAATGCCCATACCTAGTTCGAAAAGTTGTTTTGCTAATGTCTTCCTCCTTAATTCGGAGCTGGTGATAACCAGTCCTTAAATCAATCTTAGAAAATACTGAAGCTCCTCTCACCTGATCAAAAAGATCATCAATTCGAGGTAAAGGGTATTTGTTTTTTATTGTCAACTTATTCAGCTGACGATAATCAATGCACATTCTAAAGGTTCCATCCTTATTTTTCACGAACAGCACCGGTGCTCCCTAAGGAGACACACTCGATCTGATATAACCCTTATCTAGCAATTCTTGCAGTTGCATTTTCAGTTCCATAAGTTCAGGGGGGCTCATTCTATAAGGGGCTTGGAAAACAGGTGTTGCTCCCGGCACCAAATCGATTGAAAAGTCAATCTCTCTTTTGGGGGGAAGCTGAGGGATCTCATATGGAAAAACTTCCTTAAACTCCCTCACCACTGGCAGAGTATCCATCATATTTGTTTCAGGTTGCTGTTCTATTTCTTCAACATGTACTGCATAAACTTGATATCCTTTCCTAGCGGTTCTTTTTAATTGCAGCACTGATATTTGTCTTACAAAAATGGGTTTTGGTTTTCCTTTGAGAATAAAAGATTTTCCCTCTTCATCTACACATTGCAGGGTCTTATCCCCGCAATTCATCACGGCCTTTTTCTTTTCCAGCCAGTCCATTCCTATCAGCAAGTCATATGAACCTAATGGCAGAATGTTTAAATTTACTTCTATTTAAAAATCATTTAATTTGATTACTGTTTGAGGTAACTTATGAGTTACTTCCCTCTTGGTGCCAGTGGCTAACTGGACAAACCAAGACTGCTGGAATTTTTCAGTTTTAAGATTACATTTCTCTACCACTTGTGGACTAATGTAACTCAAAGAAGCACCCGGATCAATTAAAACAGTAATAGATTGGTCAGCAATCTTACCTTCCATCTCAACCATGGTAGCTTGATGTTCTGCTTGTCGATTTTCTAAGGCTGCACTGATAGTAGGTATATTTCTTTCTATGTCATTTATTGTGGTCGCTTCTCGGTCTCTCATAATCATCTGAATGTTTTGGTGGGGACAATCCCTCAAGAGATGAGGTTCTCCACAGCCCCAACATTTCAGAGGCTCCCTCATTTTAACTTTGCCTTCATTCTTGTTTTCTCCATCTAATTGTTTGGAACCAACTTGGGACTGAGCTGTTTGGCTTTCTTTTGGTTTATTAAATTTTTTTCTCTGATGATCCCTACCAAAATTCTTCAAATAAGCTGGTTTCTGTTTCTTCCCTTTGAACTCACCCTTGTTTACCCAGCCTTTTCCATGCTCATTTTTTCCTTTAAAATACTGGTAGCACAATCTATATTTTCTAACAGCTTCGTCCATAGTTTTTGGATTATCAAACTCAATCTTCTCTTTATACACAGCAGGCAAACAGTTCAAAAACCTTTGCTCCTTTGCCTTTTCTTCTCGAATGTATCGGAAATATCTCAACAGATTTGTAAATTTGGTGAAAAACTCATCGATAGTGAGCTGTCCCAGTCTGAGTTCATGAAATTCCTTTGCTTTATCATCATAATAGCATTCATTTAAATAGTGGTTTTTAAAATTAACTTGGAAATCTTCCCAAGTAACTGTCTTTTCATCAATGGCATGCACCATTTTCGTCTCCTCCCACCACAAGGTAGCCTTACCTTGTAGCTGGTAGACAACTAATCTGGCTTTTATATTGCTTTCATATTCATAAACTTGGAAATATTTAATCATGTTCAACAACCAAGCTTCAACATATTCCTCCTTCTCCCCATCATAGGAGGGAGGTTTGATCTTTCGGAATTCCCCCTGTAATTCCTTTTTCTGTTTACACTGATGCCTAACAGCATCATCTTCCTCAGACTCATCATTTTTCCTCTTTCCGAAACCTTCACCTTCTCGGCTGTTCCGTGAAGTTAATTCTATGATGAGCCTTTTTCTTGCATCATCTGCGCGACACAGCGACGCGATACATCATTAAACTGCTTAAGCTTAGCCATTCTGCGTTGCGTGTGCCAACACCAGCCATCAACTGAGGCGTTGGGATACGGTGTGTGTCATCAATGCAGCGAGTCACATAAATTTCCTCCGCTTCTGCCATTCCACTTTCTTCACTTTGCTTTGACTGCCTTTCTGCTAAACATACAGTTAGTAACCCTTGCAAATTTTTTCTTTTTTCCAACAACAAATAATTTCTACTGATCAGCTTCCTGACTGCGATGAAACACCACAAAGCACTGACCAGGTATGTAACTTTGGAAGCTTTGATATCATTTGTAATGTCTCCTGTTGACTTCAAAGTCATAATATAAGTCGTACGCTAGTGGTCCATAGTCATTTGAGTACACTTTAAATTTCTGTGTACTGAGTTTACTATTCTACATGTAACTGACATCTTGGGTCATTATTTTAACTTCGATTTACTCCTCCAAAAGTGAGGTGCGGTGACTTACCTGTTGTACATATGTACATGTATATCAATATCTCTCTACGTACATACCCATGATGGGTATACTAAGTATGGTTCCTAGATTATGTCCTTTCTGTGCAACAATACTACCTTCTTTATAGAGATCACACCTTATATGTTTTGGATTTTCAGGTCTATGGTTCTTAGATTTCATCGTAATTGTATTATGCACCTATGGGTAAGTCGTTATATGCCATGCCCACTAGGTGGGAAGCATATGGTTGGACGATGAATTGATCCAAGCGTTCTTAATGACTTAATTCGATTTATACAGCATTTCTCTGTGTCATTCCTCTGCGTTCACTTTCTCCTTGCAGGTCATGGTTTGATGGAATAATTTTCCCGTACCTGCTGTCACCATAGAGATTTTCGTATAGTTTTCATTGTAGCCTGATTTTTAAGGAGTATGAAGCGACATGAGAAGTCGTTGTATGAGTGCTGTGTTGAAGAATTGGAATTTATGTAGTGAGATTGGTTAGCATCGTTGTGCTCTCCCACAGTACGATTTGTTTGTGACTGGCCTTTTGAGGGTTAAAAGCTTCAGAAATGTGATCCCTCACCCAGGTTGTATCATAGATAGCACCTCGACGTTGCACCTCACAGAAATTTTATATTTATGTACGTGTGAGTTCTGTTTATCATGCCGATCTGCAGAATAATATTGAAGTACCATGAAATCGATTCCAATTAATTTGTCATTTATAACTAGAAGACTGACTGTGTGAGAGGTTCTCGATTTTCCCAATTCGAGTCAGTGGCCTCATTGATCAAATGACAAGTGGAGGACGTAGATGATTCATAGTGAGATAGGGTTTTGTTCGTTGGGTTTAGCGAGATCGTGTGATACCCTCACGAGGTTGTAATTTGACATGTTCTTTGGCTCTTCGTTTCTGCTGGATTTCGACACTGCAGTGCTTATACTCTGTTCAATTGAAACCACACATCAAGCTCTCTGCTAAACCACGGCGTCCCCATAATTTCGAGTCTCATCGCCATTCGGTAATGTATGGATTAGTACATGCATCGTTTGTTTTATTACCTACAACATTTAAATGTAAAAGGATGACCATCTCGGCCACTCACTAATTCGATCTACTTGGTTGATTTCATTTCTACTATATTTGGCAGTGATGTTTATTACTGTCGGTCCGCAAATAAGTTCTATTACTAATGTTTCACCACTTGCTGGTTAGGGAATTTCTTCTTCTCAGTGGTTTTAAAGTGACCATGTTTGGTTCGTTCGCATGAGGTTGCCTTGACTCTACTTAACGGTCACTACACGAGTGAGGCCTTCGGTTATTGAAATCATTTAACACTGTGTTTTTTTGTTTTGGCGGCGTTTTCACCACTATTAATTTTTACTTTTTATAGGTCGTATTGGGTGTTTGAGCCCTCCGCCGCTTATAGAGTAACCTACTTTTGTTATCTTTCGGTTCAAAGCGTGCAATATTGTGAATTTTTTCACTCGGTTAAATGCCGTTAAATACGATCTCTCATTTTTCCCTCACATTCGATTTTCGTGTGTTCTAATCTAGTCGAGGTTGTCCTCACTCGATAATTTACGGATTTATGCTGCAAGCTTGATGTCGTCAAATACCTTGTTGGTCGGTATCTAACTGCGTCCTCTGGATAGGCGTCGACCTAGCTTGCTGGGTGTTGTTATACTGAAATTTATATGTGGACACTTCAAGTTTTTGTATTATTGTACAAAAGTTTCTCTTTGGTTATAGCAGTTATGGCTTGGACGTTAACAATTTGGAAATTCCAGAGTTAATTAGAATTCGGTAGCATCATCATGGACTCACGATAGCCTAGATTCGCAAGTTGTTTCGAGTTGGGTGTGCATATATTCTCTACATGCATTCATCTCTATTATTATTGAAACGAGATCAATAGTGATTTCTAACCATTTCAGAGACTTTTGATCATTTGTGCGAAATACTCATGTGAAATGTTTTTCCGCCACAATTTTTATCGTAGAAATTTTATAAGTTTGCCAGAGTCTTAATTTTCCTGCAGCAGTTACCTATGGCTAGTGAGCCATTTCATATCTGGATGCATATGGTTCGATTCTCTTATATTCCCTGACCAGTAATAATAATGACATCTCGTAAACTAGCTGAGTCGATTAGATATAGATCGATAATGTCGACTGCTGGCAGTAGAGGATTAAATTCTTGAATCCTTAGGAGCTTTTCGTGGTTATGTGACGTAGTTGAGTTTTTCTTTCGCTTCAAATGTTGTTCCATGATTGTATACAAAGGTTTCAAACTAGTGATTCCATTGGTTTCTTGTCTCTAAAGGGTAGAAAGGTAGGTTTCTGTCGTAATCACCATCTTGTTCTCTCTATGTCTCTTCCATGCTTTTACTATTGCCAACTAGATGTTCCTCTTATACTCTCTGCTTCATAAATTTCTACCAATTCTTTATGTGAAATTTAATTAGCGCTAATGTCAACCCATTTGATGTAATGGTCACTTATCATCCAATTTCATCATTATCGGTCTCGAGCTTCATATAAGGAATTTTTTTCATTACTACTAAATATTTGTTTGCGGCCTCATGCTGAGATTAATGGCAAAGTGCACTGGGTTTTTCTGGTGCTGCTTGTCATGTGAAATCCTAGACATATTCACTCTCATGGTTATTTTCCTTTACTAACCCAAGTCTTTACTTCATTTTGTTATAGAAAATAAATACGATGCAATGCGAAATTTAATTTCTATTGTGTTTACATCATGTGTATAGATAGGTGCATTTGCTAGAACGTCATGTGTGTTCTCCACCATTTACTATACAACTCATCTGCCTGGTTTCATCTATTTCTAGTTCTGAAAATAATTATCAAAATCTCATAATGCTTTCTCATAGGTATACATATCAAATCGTTTCTATTAAATCAAAAGCTGATTAAAAGTTAAATGTCTAATTTGTTTGGCAGAGTAATATGCATCCTCGAGATTTAAACCAACTTCTGGTTTAGAGGTGCACTGTTGGATTCTTCTCTCTGATTTCTATCTTTATGACTGTCTTCGGAGAATGAAGAAGGTGAATTCCTATCTATTTAGTTACGTAAATGTAGTGCTCTTACAATCTAATATCTAGAAAATCAAACAATTAGGTATGACGGTTACACTGGCAGTGAGTAATAAAAACCCTATGCAACTTAGAGACAGCACCAGCTTTGTTCAATTTTCAAACACCTTCAGGTTCTTCTATCTCCCGAGGAACATCACCCTACGTGAGGATGCATCTCCTAGAATAGACCAACCTCTTAATCTGTTCGAATAGCTTGTTAAACTTTTGCTCAAAGCCTAGCTTCTAATGCTGCGTCCGAGAATAACCGGGATGCTTTTCTTCCCACTATTTGCTGAGCTTCCATTTAAAGGCGTTAAAAGCTGCTTTCTACTTTCACATTTGCCTCTTCCAACTTCTACTCTCCACATCATTGGAAAGCAGATTTTCATGAAAATCTAATTTGGAAATAAATTCTTACAAACGTTTTTGAAGAAAGATTTTTGAAATGTTTGCCTCTATCCGTCCTCATGGATTTACAGCAAGTGATTTCATAATTCTCATTTTGGTGCAATTTGCACATAGTTATATTTTATTTATTTTTCATAACTGAAATATCTAATTACATCCACGACTTGTCGCTTATCCATTTGGGGTCCCACTCCCCTTAGGATTAAGGTTCAAATATCTAGCTTTGAAAGAAAAAAGCTTATAAACTAGAGTATGTAAACACTTTATTTTTATTATAATATATTTCACACATATGTATTTACAATAGTGAGATAAAAAAACACAATAAATTTATAATATTCTTGATTTATTAATTTATAATTTATTTTACTTTTTCATTAATAATTTATTTTCTACATACATGTAATATGTTTTTGTCCTTTTGTTTCAATTCATTCTACTATTATTTTCAATTCATTCTATATTATTTAATTTAAGAGTAAAATAAATTCCAAATTTTTTAGTTTTTGGAAAATAAAAAAATTTCAAACATGCACACAATTTAGTTTTTTAAAAATGATAAACTTCAAAACATTCATCGTGTAAAAATTTTACGTTTAAACAAAAACATGGTTTTCCTTCAAAGATTCGAATCCCTTTCTGTTTTTACTATGCAAATTTAAAAAATAATAAATTTCAAACTTTTCACCATTTTAAAAATAAAAATTAAACTCACCTTACAAAAATACAAATTTTAAACTTACACTACGCAAAATGTTATTTCTAAAACAAATGATATAGAATCATATATCACATGATAAACTAGTTTGGTATATTCTTTATTTTTTATTTTAATAAAATATTGTTAACCAAATTACACATTTATGTTTTAAATACCTAATTTTATATTTTTTAAGTATTGATTTTATACTATATTAGATATATTAAATGATTAAGTCAATTAAAAATATAATTTTAAAGTATTTAATAAGCTTTATTTTTATACATTAGAATAATTAGGTGTTACAATGAAATCAAGTCTTTTTTGTTCTTGTGTTATTTCCAAATAAAATTAAAGTGAATCTTTTTTAAGATCCTTACAAAATACAAATTTTAAACTTACACTATGTAAAATGTTATATGTAAAAAAAATGATATGGAATCATATATCACATGATAAATTAGTTTGGTATATTCTTTATTTTTATTTTAATAAAATATGGTTAACCAAATTACACATTTATGTTTTAAATACTAATTTTATATTTTTTAAGTATTCATACTAATTTTATATTTTTAAGTATTGATTTTATACTATATTAGATATATTAAATGATTAAGTCAATTAAAAATATAATTTTTAAGTATTTAATAAGCTTTATTTTTATACATTAAAATAATTAGGTGTTATAGTGAAATCAAGTATTTTTTTTTCTTGTGTTATTTCCAAATAAAATTAAAGTGAATCTTTTTTTCAAGATCTCAGGTTGAGTGAACATCCAAATATTTATAATTCTTTTTCCATTAATTTTTTTTTAAAATTTTTTTACTAAAAAATATCAAACTTAAAGGGACTTAAGGATTTAAGTTTTTTTTAGTGATTTGAATGAAAACTAGCTTAGTGTAACTTACTCAATAACATAGCATGAAAAATGTATGGAGTTAGGAATTTTTTCTATTTAAATTACTATTCTAGATTCCTCATTAATCATTAGATAGAATTGTCATTATTACATAGAATAACTTTAGTAAAGGAATAGTAAGTTACATAGCCATTAATAACCATTATTGTAGCATATAAATATAAACTTTCTAATGTAACCTTGCATCAATTTCATGATTCTTTTAACTCAATTAGTTAATGACATTCTAGATAATATAAACATCACATAATAGAAGGAATTGATATCATAAAAATTGCACAATATGCACCACATCATTAGACACCAATATACCTTGGAACCTGGTAGGGTGAAAACCAACAAACGTTTAAGGTATATTCTTAAACACTCCTTAGGGTGTTCACCCTCACAATCATCATGATATCATTTACTGAAAGCAAATCTTCAATCTTTATATCTTTGTGGCACGGTTATTTTATCGGTGGACCATGATGCAACTCACCATGACCCAATATGCATGGACCATTAGTTATTTACCTACCACATTGTTAAACATATTCTATCCTTTGCACAAGTCACCATCCTTTCATGCCATTGCTATCTTCATCTTTACACTTTTTATATCATGATTAGATAAAATTTTAAGCAACCAATAATCAATCTTTATTGGTGACTCTTCAACATCTAATTGTGTATACATAAAACATAAACAATATGTCATGAAAATTTCTTATTTGAAAATCATTTCACATGCATTAGTAACATGCATATCACTATCAAGTGTCATCTTTCCAACAAAAAAGCTATTATAATATTGCATGCACTTTCATATTCTTTCCAAAGGAAAGCTAAGCTATTGTAGCCACTACAACAACACCCAAAATTTTGGGCATATTCAAAATATTGGGGCCCCTCTATTGGTCTTGGGTCGTTAGGGTTATGATTGAGTTTTTAATTGGTCGATCCCCCATAACTCATTCATATCAAACACGGTTAATACACCCATCGATGATGATGCATACCACACTGATGAATTAGGGTTTTTGAGGGAGGTTTCTCTAATGAGGCATTACAGGCCTTATGTGCCCTCAAATTAAATATTTCAATTGAAATTTCATAGGGAGATATAGTGTGTGATTGATGAACATGGTTTCTCCCAAATCTAGTTAGTGTTTGGGAAGCTGTGATTTTTATTACACAATTGTTAACCCTAAATGATCATATAATACCCATCCTCAAAGATTATTTTCACCAAGCACGTGTCAATGCCAGTTCTAAGTCATTCGGTCTTCAAAGTTTCAAAATTATGACCCTATCAAGTGTTTTGAATATGATGATTCCAAAGGCCTTGGGGACACTCAAACTACGTGAAAATTTTATTAAGAATGCACATTTGCATTATTAGGCATCTAAGGTTTAAATGTTTGATTGATAAAATAATTACTTTATTTAGTGTAAGTGGGCTAATTTTGTTATTTATTGATAGTCAGGGTTTTGGGAATAATTATACCATATATAACACCACACATATGAATGGGAAACATGACTATACTATAACACACAAGGTTTTAAAAAAAAAGGGAAAAAAAATTCAAAGTCAAAAGGCGAAGAATGAAGCCCATTTTTTCAACATACATGGTATACAACTGTGGAAAGCCTTATTAAAAAAAATATGTGATGAGACCATCATGAGTTATGAGAGTGTCGATGGAATGCATGTCACATCACTACAAATAAAGTTTCGACGAATTCAAAGTTCACGACTACATGACAACGAATTGTTCATGGAAAGGCCAAAAATTTTTTTTGATTGAAATGTGACCAACCCATGCTACAACTATCATGACACCATAAAGAGATATGGAGCCTGGGTGCTATATACATTCTGATGTAGATACTAGTTTTATAATCTCATGAAAGGGTTTTGGATCAAAAAGAGGTGTTAAGAACATTTTATTTACAGATAAATAGCATGGGAGAATTTGTGAATCAGGCTATACCACCACCACAGGATCCCCAACACTTGAAAGAACGTACTAAGAATGATATCAAGGAAATGAGGATTGTCTTAGAAGGGGTCAAAGATCATATAGTTCCTCATATCCACGAGAAGATGACAACTTTTGAGATGTTTAAAACTATTTTAGAACTATATCAGAGTACCAGTAATACCAAGAAGCTTTCTCTTAAGGGAGAAAGTTGAAGAATATCCAAATGATCAAGGATGAGCCCATCATCATGTATTTATTAAAGTTCACTTAGGTACGAGATGAGCTACATGGTGTAGGCATGATTGTACTAGAGAATGACCTTGTGAGTTTTTTCTCTACTAGGACCTCATAAGTCTTAGAGTATGGGTTCCAGGATGCTATTAGTGGTAGAGAAAAGTCTCCCGGTTAGAAAGGTTATGGATTTATTGTGTGTGCATGAGGAGACTAGGAGAGAAACCAAAGATGATAGATTGATGAAGAAAATGATAGTGAAAACTTTTCCCTGAGGAGAAAAAAGGCAAGGCCAATGGAAAATAGGGTCAAGAAGTAGTCAAGTCTAGCTAGAAGGGAAAAGAAGAAGGATCTAAGCAATATCAAGTGCTTCCATTTTCAGTGATTTGGAAACTATGCACTAAGTGTCCTAAGTGGAAGAAGGAGTCCAGTAAGGATCATGTAGCTGCATCAACAAAGGTGGCTGCATTTTCTTCCTAGTTCAAGAAATATTTCTCATTGATTTGCTTGCATGACAATCTCATGAGATAAAAAATATATGGTATATTGATTTTGGAGCATCCTTCAACATGTGGGAAGAAGAAGAATTTAAACCACCTGAAAGGAGAAGGACATGCGTTTTCGGATAGAGCTAAGAGATGATGATCAATATGTAGCCGGAGGATTTGGCACTATTAGTCTTAAGAGGAAGTCATGTAATCCTCTTCATCTTGAAGATGTTCTCTGTGATTTCAGGGATTGAGGCATAATATCGCTTCGGTATCTACCCTTGAGGACAAGGGTTATGATGTCATCTTCGGTAGAGGTAATTATTACCTATGAACACTTAGTTTTTTAAAAGTCGAAGTAGATAGGTGTCGGGGGTGAAGAATCTCTACAAGTTACAGGGTAGAGATAGGTGTAACCTTGAGTAGAAAGCAAGGGAGATCACAAATTAGAGAAGTGGCCGTTGAGTGAGAGCAAGATAGAGTTCTCAAGATGGAGCCTGACTAGTAGGATGATGAGGACCATAGCCCAGGGCGAGTGGAGGCAACCACTTAGTAGGTGACTCCTAGTATAGGGAGAGTTTGAGCCAAGTGGGTAGATGATTTGTTTAAGGGATATTAGGAGAGAGTTAGATCTTCCAGTATCACATTCAGCTGGAAAAAGAAACCACATAGGTACATAGGTTATATGCCACTTATAACTGAAGTGATGAACTCATAGAGCATGGTGAGAAAGAACATGTCTTCAGATCAGGTTCTACAAAAGAAATTAGGAAATAATATAGTTCATAGGGAATAGTTGCAACAATGGAGAACATTGTAGTGTTGGAGACAGATCCAGGTGGTTGAGATTCTTCCAGAAGCACCTTCCTTGCTAAGAGGGAGTGTTAAAAAGTAGTGAGTGAAGGTCTTATTTGACTTTTTCCTTAGAAAAAGAGTCCAAAAGAAGTCATGTCCATAGCATGCTGCAAGTTCCTATAAGTTAGAACAAATTCCTATAAGTTAGGACGATTTCCTATAATTTAAAATGAGTTCCTAAAAGTTAGGGGCGAGTTCATGAAGCAATTTAACTCTATGCAAATAGTTGGAGGCTTAGTTGTTTGTCTCCTAGTGTGAGTTAGATTTGGAAAATGACTAGTGACCGATCTCAAAGGTTATTTGTGGCTAGGATGAGTTGCATGAGTAAGTTAGACTCGGGTTAACTAGTCGATCCCATGTCGGAGTTCCAAAAAATAAACTTGTGAAATTTAGATGGGTCGAAAATCTTATAAGGAGGATGAAGGAAAGAAGATTGTTCTCATTGTTTTGTGAGCACGAGTTGGTGAGACCGAGACAATAGAGGGAACATGTTGTGTATAGTATATAGTATTTAGAAACAAAAGTAATTTGATACAAAACTATAGGTTTTAACTTGATCAACATGTATATAGTATTTAGAAACAAAAAGTAATTTGATACAAAACATAGGTTTTAACCAAGTATATAGTTTTTCATTTTCATATCCATGGTCTCAAAACAATGAGAGAAAAACCCTTTTATATTCAACATGTAAAACACAAATTAGCCATAAAAAGTTTCCCATTGAAACCAAAAGTGATTTGATACAAAACATAGGTTTTAACCTAAGAGTAAATTCCCTACATTCAATCTCTAGAATAGATCTAATTAGAAGTTTTTCATTTTCATATCCATGGTAGTTCTATAGGCGAGATACGCAAAGGGCAGGGTAGCCTCTGGATCTCATATTTTATGAAAGGTGACATATCTAGTAAATGACCCTACAATTCAATCTCCGCAATAGATCTAAATATAAGTTTTTCATTTTTCCCATGCATTTGCAATAAATGTCAATTTAATATATATATTTTTATTGGATTTGTTTTTTTTTATGGATTTAAGAAAACCATTAAATATGGTTGAAAAATGGAAATTATGCATAGAAGTTTCTTGCTATCCCAATCCAGGGAAAGTAGTGATTACATATGTGCTTTCCAATATTGTGATTAGCAAAGTCGTCCAAAGGAAAAATGGAATATACCGAGAAGAACAACAAACAACGAGGCATATTATATTGGATTGATAGAAGGCTTGGGAACATCGATGGAGTATGGATCAAAATGGAATTTGTAGTTTTCACCAATTACGAACTTGTTTCGACCAGATGAATGGCGTGTACCAAGTTAAGAAGGAGAGGCTAAAAGAGCTGCATGGAATATCAAACAATATTGTTAGCCAATTTCAATTTTTTAGTATAAGGCATTGTACAAATGTGAATAAGATGTCTCTTGATTTATTGCGTGGGGCAATGCAATTTAGGATTCATCTATCAAAAGATGAATTAATAGATGAATTAAATTATACGAGGAAATGCAATGCAAGATTCATCTCTCAAAGATGAATTAGTTTTGAGACGCTCTTCTTCAAAAAATTCAAGATTTATCTCTCAAAGATGAATTAGTTTTGAGATGCTCTTCTTCAAAAGACTCAAGATTCATCTCTCAAAAGATGAATTAGTGTTGAGACGCTCTCCTTCAAAATTTATTGATCGACATTGTAACATATCTTGCAGATATGTGTGTATTTGTGTACTTATAAATGTGTCTTTTTTAATGACCATGTGCTTTTTCAATTATATACCAAGTGTGCTCCCACCACACCATGTAAAGCGCAACTTGGTGAACTTCACATTTGCGACAAGTGGTGAACTTCACATTTTTATGAAATTAAAATGTGAGGGACTTCAACAATTTTTGTATTTAAATGGAGTTTCAGTTCTTTTTTAATGACAATGTGTTTTTTTTCAATTTTATACCAAGTGTGCTCCCACCGTGTACAACACAATTTGGTGAACTTATCATTTTTATAACTTTTTTTTTGCTTCAATTGAGTTTCACACACCAATTAGTGCTTTGAAAGTTGTGTTTTACATAATTTGTCTACACTAAATCACATTAATTTTCTAAAATTTATTTTGAATTATATTTAAATTAGTTATTTAAAAAAAAAAATTGTAAATTTCCACCGTAGATATATATATCATGGAGGATGAACGACGAAGATCAACAAAATCCCATATCTCTACGAGAGGGGGGGATCAGGGATAGAGAGTTGTTCAGGGATCGAGAGATGTTCATGGTAAATTTAAATATAATCTTAAATCTCCATACATGTGTGTACATATGGAAATTGATTTTTTTATCAACTTTGTGAGTTAAATTAGTTGTTAATAAGTTTCATTTTTTATTTTTTTAGGAGATAATAGAAGAGAAGGGTCTCTACTCCATCCATGGATGCCCATGTTTCACCCTAGTCATGATACAGTTTTATCACAATTTAATCAATGAATATGTACACGTGTATTTATATGTATGCATGTATTTTTCAATTGATTATAAATTCATATTTGTTTATGTAAAACTCTCTCTCCTCTCGAGAGGTTGGTGGTGGTTCAAATCCCCTTAGAGAGGCCATCGATAAAGTGGTAGCAGGTTGCATGAAGGTGGTGATATTTATTTCCCTGGGAGGCCAATCAATCGGTTTGGGTGGTGCTGTGGTTCTCGGCAAGGTCGTTCTAGTTCTCAACGAGTTTCGAGGGTGGAGAAGATGCTAGCCAACCACGTCGAGGTTGCCATCAATTTCAATATTTTTTTCATCGAATTTGTACAAATTTGTTTACATGTGTTTTTTCTAATATACAAAATTATATATATTGATGCGAGGGACTGAAAAATGTTCCAAATGTTGGTCAAAATAGACGCAGGGGCAGAATGCTACATTCAGAGAAGAAGGTTGTCTACCCACCACAACTTGCGGGCAGCATTTACAATATACCATGGGAAAAGAAACATGAGCGTGATGTACCTTAGAAAGGTGTCAACAACTTCATGCCAAAATTGTGAGAGATCTCGTGGCTTTGACTCTACTAGTTGAGAGTCGACAAAGCCTCGAAATAATTACACATTCATTGGGCAAACTAGTAAATGTGTACAAAAAATCTTGGGCCAATGACTGATACATTTGTAGAAGTCATGAGAAAGAGAAAGGAAATAGTAATGGGTCTCGATAAATGGGAGGATGTAAAACAAAGAGTTACAAAAAGAAAGTAATGAAGTCAATGCTTAATTTCAAGGAAGGGCCAAAAAAGAAAAATGTTGAAGGAGTAATATTTCAAGCACCCCGATATGCTCCTTGTTGTATGATAGGCACCTTGTGGCCTTTATGAAAGCTCCATGGAACGATGAGGTTCCTATTTATTTTGCAAAATTGTTTTTGCAGATTTTTTTTGAAATGAGGCAATTCAGTGACCTTACGTCGGAAATTTTTTGGTCCGGGGAAAGATCGATTATTGGCCGTAGTAGGGACCTAAAGTGAGATGTGGGTGCTAGCGTGAGCTATAGTGGTGAGTCAACCTTTTAAGGTCAATCGCGATCGAGATGGATGTGACTTCTTTGATAAGTTGAGCCGAGGATGTAATCATCGCTTGATACTCCGATGGATTGGGTGGGTCGATGTTTATCATCATGCTACATGAGAATGTGTGGAACGATAAAAAAGGTATCTTTGTAACTCTAATTACCTCATTAGTCGCAGAAACGACTTTTTGTTTCAGAAGTGTACTCGATCAGGCTGCTATCGAGTAATGTTTGTGAAGATGATAACAAATACAAATGCGAAATAATAAGTAGCGAAAAGAAATGTACGAAAAATCGATTACAAATGCCAAATCTAAGACTACACCTACAATGGCTAGCACTGAACATCGATTAGAAGACCTTGGTATTAATAACTCTTTCCAGAAAATCGATGATGGGAATGACCGTCACAGGGACTGGAATGGTCAGCTACGCCTCTGGATTTAAGAGATCTCAAGCCAGTAGAAAAACGAGCTCCAAAAGGAAATAGAAATACTAAAAGCATGAAAGCGGAAAGGAACAACAGTCAAAGCGATGAAACGGACTAGTGAATAGCGGCGTAAAATAAAGCAGGTGAATTCAATTCCTGCTTAAACAAACTAGATTTCTCCTTTAATCTGATATTAAATGAGTATTACAACAATCGTATAGTAATTAACAAACAAAGGAATAACGACTTTGAGTTAGATGGGAAAAACAACATTTTATAACAATTGAATCATGAATCATGCTTCTTGTAAAGAATGGAATATGACTGATGACATACTGTGTTTGATCGATTAGCAATAACTTTCGATAAATAGACGGACTTCACTACCTGTGAAAATAAAGCTATTAGAAAATCTCGCTTACTGGAATCGCTCCACGGTAAGACCTCAACGCAGAGTGGAAGCGTTCTCTTTGTGCTTTACTCCGTGACCGAGAAATGGAACCGCGGTGAACTCTTTTATTAATGGGGCATTAATAATGTTTACAAACTGACTCCACACTCTCTTAACAAGGCGGAGTGCACAGTTACACAAATTCTGAAATGAGAAAGATCTCTCCCTCCCCTTCCTCATCTCTGGTCTTTGTTTTCATTTAAATAGAGAGAGATCAGAGAGAGATTCTAGATAAAGGCCAAATGCACAGGCATGATTTACATTACAAAATTGGATTGCTTCTTACATTTGATCAACAAGTGGCAAGAGGCTAGCTGGCTACTGATGCAATTTGGAGGCGGCCACCGACCACGAGATCTGAAAAGAAAATACGTGCTCATAAAGAACCTCAGTGAATCTCTCAGCACAGTGCGGAATTTGAGCAAACCGTTCTTTGCTAAAGTTAATTGGGTCCAAAGATACTGGACCAAAACCCATGTTCAGGATTTTCGGGTCGTCTTCATTTTGCTCAGAGAATCGCAACATGAAAGGCATGCTCCTTATTCCGGCGCATTCTACGAGTTGGCGCTCTAATGATCAAATCTTCGATCTAAAATTACCTTGGAGGCTAAAAATGGTGAATAATGTTATGACTTTTCATTAAAACCATCATTGATAAACATATTCATAATCATCGATTTATTAGAAATAAAAGGAAGATAAATAATATTCATCGTAAGAGCATAAATCATTTTATAAAAATGGATTTAAATAATAAATTATAATAAATGATGTGATGAAGAATGGTAGAAATGGGTGGAATAAAAGCGTTCACAAGTGATAATAATAATAATGCATATTACGTACTGACAGAATGCACATGCTTGATTTTTGTGTGTGTTCAAATGAAGAGAGTGATTCTACATGAATGTTGAGATATCCTTTGAGAATATATCTGAAAAGAGAATTGTCCTGATAGTTAAGTCGAGACTTAATTCTTCATGAGGAGAGAGTGCTCGCAAGAGCGATTATGTGTTAATGACCTTATGTTCAATTATTTTAACACATACATGTGTACAATTTGTAATAAATACATGTGTACGTACATGTATACATTTATTTGTATGTACATTAATCTAACAAAAATGTATCATTATATGTTAAAACACCATTTGCAGTTGTCACACATGATGAATGACGAAAAATGTTAATACTAAGTTTTGGGCCTTTGGTTCAAACAATGAAGATGGGCCTCACCATCAAGATATGTTGACAAATGTTAGTGGTTTTTAAGTGATATTTTTAAAATAAATAATTGTGCACACATGTACATGTACATATATAATAATAAAATGTTTTAATGATTACGATTTCCGTCCGATGTTTTTGGGATGGTGGTACCTTCTTCTTCCTTGGGAGATGTACCTTCTACATCTTTTGGGATGGCGGTACCTTCTTCTTCCTTGGGAGATGTACCTTCTACTTCCTTAGGAGATGTGCCACATCCACAACAAGTATGGACAATTTTTCACTTTTAAAATTTATGTTTAAGTTATATATATATTCCACACTCAAAAAAGTTCCATTAAAAATTGAGATATATATATCTATATCTTGAGTTATTTTAATTTTTTGAATTTTAGGTTTTTGAGATTTTCTTTTGGAGCCTCTCTTAGGAGATGTCCCAAATTCACTTTATCGAAGTATTCAATTTTTCACTTTTAAATATATATATGTTTTTTTAAAAGTTATAATTTATAAATTGTAAGTTTATTTGAAAGTTTTATTATAAAATTTAGATGATCTTGTATATTGAGATCTCGATCTTGAGTTATACTTTTAAAATTTTGAATTTTAGGTTTCTATAGAAGATTTCTTTAATCCATGGACTCTAGCAGCGGATATAGTAACATCCACACCATTTCAACCATTTGAACAATTTTTCTAATTTTTTTTTAATATTATTGAAAATAAGTTTATATATGTACACACGTGCATTTTCATCTAAATTATATATATATATATATATATATATATATATATATATATATATATATGTATCTATGTATATATGTATATATCATATTTATTGTTGAAGATGTTCCCACATGGGGGGGAAGTTGTAGGCAGATAAACAAATGGAGAGGGAACCTCATAGAGGTATTGCATGATTTTTTTTTCTATATTTTGTTTTTTAGATGAAGTTCTATATATTATCACTCATTTTTAAAACATAAAATTTTAATGTTTGTATGTGCATTGTGTACACGTTCCCCATGCTTCGAAAGATAGCGCGTGGATTGAGACTCTGCTGGGAAAGACACTACATCCATCTATATTTGATGGACATGATTTGTAGATTTGATTTCAAGATTTCTAGTCTTAAATTTACTTTTTTATATATTATCTAGATGCACAGTCATATATATATAACTTGATACTTGATACTTGTGAGATCTACAATTTTTGGACATATTTTATTACAGTGTTAATATAATTTGTTTTGTTCCAAAAAGTTAAGTTTTTGATGGTTTTAGTACTTTTGGCATGTGAATGTGAAGTAATGTTGTTATATAATTTGTTTGGTTTTTAAAAATTTTAAGTTTTGGATAGTTGAACTACTAGTAATGTTGTCATCTATAAATTAATGTTTTGCTTCTGAACTACATTTGGCATGTTATGTAATGATGTGTTATAATTTGTTTTGTTTTTAAAACTTAAGTTTTGGATGCTTGAAGTACATTTGGCATGTGAAGTAATGTTGTGATCTATAATTTTTGTTAAATTAAAAGTTAAGTTTTGGATGGTTTCAATCTACATTTGGCATGTGATATAATGTTAAATGTTTTTATTGGATAGTTGAACTATAATTGGCATGGCATGTGAAGTAATGTTGTGATATAATCAAAAAAATTTAAAACTCAAGTTTTGGATGGTTTCAATCTACATTTGGCATGTGATATAATGTTAAATGTTTAATGTTTTTATTGGATAGTTGAACTACAATTGGCATGGCATGTGAAGTAATGTTGTGATATAATCAAAAAGTTCTTAAAATTCAAGTTTTGGATGGTTGAAGTACATTTGGCATGTGAAGTAATGTTGTGATCTATAATTTTTTGTTAAATTAAAGGTTAAGTTTTGGATGGTTTCAATCTACATTTGGCATATGATATAATGTTAAATGTTTTTATTGGATAGTTGAACTATAATTGGCATGTCATGTGAAGTAATGTTGCACGATATATAATCAAAAAGTTTTTAAAACTTAAGTTTTGGATGGTTTCAATCTACATTTGGCATGTGATATAATGTTAAATGTTTTTATTGGATATTTGAACTACAATTGGCATGGCATGTGAAGTAATGTTGTGATATAATCAAAAAGTTTTTAAAACTCAAGTTTTGGATGGTTGAAGTACATTTGGCATGTGAAGTAATGTTGTGATCTATAATTTTTTGTTAAATTAAAGATTAAGTTTTGGATGGTTTCAATCTACATTTGGCATGTGATATAATGTTAAATGTTTTTATTGGATAGTTGAACTATAATTGGCATGGCATGTGAAGTAATGTTGCATGATATATAATCAAAAAGTTTTTAAAACTTAAGTTTTGGATGGTTTCAATCTACATTTGGCATGTGATATAATGTTAAATGTTTTTATTGGATAGTTGAACTACAATTGGCATGGCATGTGAAGTAATGTTGTGATATATAATCAAAAAGTCTTTAAAACTCAAGTTTTGGATGGTTGAAGTACATTAGGCATGTGAAGTAATGTTGTGATATAATCAAAAAGTTTTAAAACTAAGTTTTGGATACCATTTCAATCTATATTTGGCATGTGATATAATTTTAAATGTTTAATGTTTTTATTGGATAGTTGAACTACAATTGGCATGACATGTGAAGTAATTTGTTTTGATATAATCAAAAAGTTTTTAAAATTCAAGTTTTGGATGGTTGAAGTACATTTGGTAAGTTTTTAAATTTTTTTTCACTCAAACAATAGTATGTAGTATGTAAAGATCAAAAACAATCTTAAGATTACTTTTAAGTACGATCAAGTGTTCTTGAAACATTTTCCCACATGATGATACCTTCATTGACCTATGAACTAAAGTAGTTCATGGGCTATATGTTCTGCCTCTTTCCCATATAAATCCCTTTAATTTTGATTGGAAATATAAGAAGTAGATATATGTTTGTTGAATTGGGGTCAATGTCATTAATGCACTCAACTAGGTAGCCTTGTTGATTTATAAATTGGTAAATTGATGGTCCATTCAGTTTTAATTTCATTCTAGAATATATATATTCAGTACGTGAAACATTTTTCATCAATGCACATGGGAAAACTACTTGAACAATTAATTGCATTATAGAACATATATATATATCCAATACGTGCACAACATTTTTCATCAATGCACATAGAACATATTCGACCATTGGACAGACAAATTTTGTACTAGATTTTCAATCAGGAATAGAGATGTGGGTCAAATCCCACCAAAAGTCGAAGAAGTGCTCCGAGTCTCTTGTCTGAAAGGAATCTTCGTACAAAATTATACTGCGAATAATTTATTTACATTGTGGATACTTTTTACCAAAAAAGCTCACAAGAAAAACTGTGTGCATTGAGTTCATGTATATATCCAGTACATGCAACATTTTTCATCAATGCACATAGAAAAACCAATTTCAGTTAATTGCATTCTAGAACATATATATTGAGTATGTGAAACATTTTTCATCAATGCACATAGTAAAACTACTTGAACAGTTAATTGCATTCTATAACATATACATATATATCCAATATGTATGCAACATTTTTCATCAATGCATGTATAAAAGCTACTTTCAGTTGATACTAGAGTGTGCATGTACCAAAAAAATTTGTACATGTGCAAACACTTGCACAGATAACATAACAAGGCAGCTCAATTTTTAATTGAGTACTGGAAGTTCTAGAACATATAATCCAAAGAGAATAAATTGTTGGGCAGTTCAATCAAAAAAATTCCAATGGAATGTCATCTTCAATAATCCGTTCATGATCGGATTTTGACATTTTCCATTTCTTAATGTTTGTTTTTTTCTTTGAATGAACCTCAATCAACTTTATGCGTGCTGCACACACCAAGTGACTATATTGACAACTTATGAAATTAGGTTCATAGTCTTCAAAGTAAACAAAATTCCCACTTTGATTAGTTTGTTTGAAAAAATAACCTTTCAGTATAATAGATCCTCTTTCATATGGAAATCCATGATCATTATAGTCTTCTAATAATTTCATTTTTCGTTCAGTGCAACGCATCAAATAATACTTCACATTTTCATCGTTGTCAGTAGGTGCAATTACAGCAAAAACATCTCCTGCACAATAAAACAAACTTAACAAAATTATACATATTCAAATTTATTTCTAGATCTTTATCATTAGAAAGAAATTCAAATGTTACCTTCTCTAACAAGATCAGAAACTCGATCACCATTGGATGATATTGTAGTCTCCTCTGATTGCATTTCTTCAAACATTGCAACAGACATTTTTCCCTTTGTATTTAGCTCTGTATGTTTCCAATCTTTTACATACATTTTGTTTTCACAAATGTCATTGGATTTTGTGTTGTCTATGCAAACATCACAAAAACAAGAATATTTTCTTTTATCCAATGCAAACACATTTCTGGACGACTTTGTTTTAATTGAATGCAATTTTCGAGTCCCTTTTATTGTTTCAACATCATTTCCAATTGATCTATCTACGTCTTCAATCCCAATATGCCAAAAAAACCTTTATATGGAAAATTTAAAGAAGAATGTAAATATGATATCAAAATACAATCAAAGATAATCATTGTGATAAATGTACATTGTTTAAAATTATATATCCAATAAAAATTAAATTGAATGTACCTTCGCACTTCCCTTGATCGGTTAGTCTCATGGCTTAGAGCAGTGATGCACCATTGAACAACTTCTTTCGCGTCCACAAGTCGGCTTGCAGAGGGGTTCATTTGATATCTTCGAAGTGCTCGTTTTATGCATGCCCCTGCACCGTCATGTTCTCATTCCAACAATTTTTAATGCAGGTTTTCTTATGAAGACAGCACAACCAAAAGAATGATCGTGCAGATTTGAATTGACCTGCGCATCCGTCTGACCATATCCAATGTTCATTGAATGTTATTCCACGATTTTTCAAGGAATCATAAATTTTTCCAAAACAATGTTGTACAAAATATGTATCATGTGTACGATCGTCACTAATATAAAAGTGATATTCTTTAATAATATGTTGATTTTCACTGGTGCTTTCTATATGATCGACGTTTTGTTCAGCATGTCTATATAGAATATGGACGAGCATGGAGACTTGGTCAGAATGATAGTATTCACTCTGAATTTCTTTTTGTGGAACAAATGTGTAGTTTTCTGCAAAATCAATTACTGACAAAATGGTCCCTGGTGGAAAAAATTCATGGGATTTTTTGAATTGCAAGTCTTGCCATTGAGCTCTATGGGAATGCTTGGTGTATTTGTAAATTTATGCCTCAAACTTTCTCAAAAAGTCTATCACAAAAATTTCTTCTTCTCGTAATTCAATTATTTTAACACTATTTGCATCTTGAATCGATGTATGGATATATTCATATCTCTTCCATTTCACTTTCATGTTGGACAATGATTGATCATTTATATCAGTACGATATTTGTTTTGAAATTTAGTCAAATTTCCACAATCATCGCATTTTTTACCACCAACACATTTCTTTTCATAAAATAGTTCATCACTTTCTCTTTCACATAGAATTTGAGATATGAAATCATGGATAGTGGAAGGAGGTGAATCCTTCCCAAATTTTCTACCAAAATCAAGGAATGTGTCATAATATAACTCAAATTCCACATGATAATGGCAACAACAAGTGTCGCGTACGGTGATAGGTTTTACATACCATGGTTTTTGTTGAACAAAAGCACTGATTGAAACATGAATTTCATGATTCTCTTCTTTGAACTTGTTGAACAACTCTATCTGAGTGGTTTCCAAGAATTTTTTTTCATGTTCTTCATACTGATTTCATGCTATTCTTCTTCGCATCACATGCCTTGCAGTTGGTGAAACACGTGAATTGTTCTTCCAATATTCATATATTATTTTTTTAACATTTTCTCCAAGTCTATCTTTGTATGGTTGCCTACAAATAGCTCTCCAACAAGCGAGTTCATCATTTACATCTATTTGCAACCGAAATTTCTGATGTTTGTGCAAATTTTTTCGCGAGGTTCCTAATGCTCGTGCCATAGATTTTACCAAGTGATTCTCTTTACTACTTGATGAAACCACTGCCATATGTATTGCTCTACGTACAACTAAAACATTTTTCTGTCTAGATCTTCTAATTGTTTTATAGCACTATTTGTATTTTGTATCACATTTTCCTTAATTTTTTTATCTTTGGTTGATTTTTGAATACCCAATAAAGTCGTAGCTTCTTTTAATTTTCTTAATGATAGGAGGCCTTTCAACATTTGGGCTTGAATTGTCACCTTTTCCTTTATGAAATACTTCTCAAAAATGTGGTTAACACGATATCGTATATAATGGTCAACTTTTTTATCTCCATATGTGTGAGTGTCAACATTTTCTAACATCTCATCATCGACATTGATTTCATCTGTACATATTCGAATGAATAGTACATAATAAGTTTACATATTCAATAAATAACTAAATTAATAAATATAATTTCAATAATACGTGCATGTGTTCAACACACACACACATATACCTTGTGATTCAATTTATTCACTTGAATTTCTTTCAACATTTTCACCATCTTCAATCATTGGTTCAATATCTCTTTCACTTTCTCTTTCAAAATTTTGTATCTCATCATCAATGTTTTGAGGAATATCTCTCTCTGTTTACATTGCAAAATATTTTTCAAATTAGTTCATCAAATAAAAATTAAACTTCACATTTTACACTAGGAAAATTTTAAATATATCAAAATCATAATATTTACATTTACATACCTGTTTCAACTTCTAGTTGAGGTTGATTTTCCCCTTCAATATTTGAGAGTGCTTCTATCTTTCTTTTGCGAGATTGTCTCATCTCTTCTCTACATTCCTCAGGGTCTCTTTTTCGATCATATTTTCTCGTACAATTCCTTCGATTTCCCATGATAATAGAGTATGAAGTTCAAAAAATTTCCTTCAAAAATTTAGACAAAAACTCAATTAAAAAAAACATCACAAAAGATTTAATTTAAAAAAAACTCATTTTAAATTTTTTGCAAAAAATACATACTCCAATCCAAAACACTTACTTTAAAAAATTCAAGAAAAAAATGTCTTATAAAAATGAAACGAAGTTCAAAATATTTCCTTCCATGTCCTACAAAAAAATTTCATTTAAAAAGTTACACAAAAACTCATTTTAAAAAATCCTTATAAAAGATTTACTTCAACCCAAAACCAAAAAATGTCCTTTCAAAATTAAGCCCAAATTCATACTTTAAAAAAAAATGAAGCCCAAAAAACTGTATCACATACCTCCAAAAAATGTCTTTTGAATGTACCTCCAAGAAATTTTGAATGTACCTCAATGAAAATTCTTTAAAGCCAAAAAAATTCCTTGCAAAATCAGATCAAATGTACGAAAATAATGTGTCTCAAAGAAAATTCCTTTGAATGTACCTCCAAGAAAAGTCCTTAAACCCAAAACAATTCTTTGCAAAATCAGATCAAGACTTTTGTAAAATCAGACCAAATGTGCGAAAATATGTGAAAATAATAAATGGTTTCATGACAATTTATATTGCTGGGAAATTCTTTTTCAGAGGGACTTGGTGGTACTTTCTGGCCGACGGAAAAATAAGTAAAAGTTTGGCCGAACTTCTAATAAATATTCCAGCCACCTACTTTTTCATTTGATTTAACGTGTCGTCGGCGCAAAAAATAGTTCGGCCGAACTAACGCATCACCAGTTACGCAGAACCAAGCCCTGAATACGTTTTTGCAACTTTGGACTGATTAAACTCCATGAAACATTCTGAATTAACTGTCGGAACCAAGACAAGCATTTTCAGAATTGAATCTACTTTTAGGAAATATAACTTTCATGGAATTTCATAAATATTTACTAATTTTAATTAATTTTGTAATAAAACGGATGCAAACAATTTCTGAAGGTCATTGTGATTCAGTGAAATCAAAATTCTGTATCTTCCAAAATACATTGTAAAAAAAATTGAAAAAATTATGGTACATTACATTGGTCCGTCGTCTCTAATGGGTGGCTTTTATATTTTTAGTTTATAACTTATATGTTAATAAATTTCTTGCGTCGTGAAACATATTCAAAATATGTAGCTTTTTCATATTGGACCAGTTCAAAAAAATCTAGTAATTATGATATGCATCCATTGTCCTTGTAAATATGATGAACCGAAGTAGTCTTTGTCTAGATTGTTGTAACACATTTTGTTTCTCAAAAACACAAATTTTCAAAGAATACAACATTGCGTATTAACATGACTTCTTATGAATCCGTTGATTGTTAAAAAACACACACTCAAAGAAACACTAAGTTGACATATCAAATGTGTATAAAAAAATTTCAAAAAATAAGTAATAGAAAGCTAACAAAATTTCTGACACATTTTATTTTTATCGCAAAAAGAAATTCTAAACAGAAAAATTGTTTTAGCTTGCAGAAAGTTGAAGAACCGAAAAAAATGAAAGTTTTTTCTCAAAAAAGGGCAAAAAGTGTAACCCAACTTCACATTTTCACCTGGACCTCATATTTCATATCTTTCAGATCTGTGTCTTTTCCTTTCTCCTTGGTGCACACCTGTTTTAGATCAAATCATTCATAGATAACAAAACATTTACACACCTAACACTTTGATATCCATGTCCTTATATAGCATAATCCTCAGTCAATACTTTATTCCAATCACTTAGTAATGTCGATGGGATTCTTTGACGGTATCAAATATCTATTGTCATGATCATTAATATGGATCAATACCATGGTAAAGACCCTTGATATTCCAATTACCATGTTGCAGAATATGTACGAGAGTTCTCTTCACCATACCTGCGTATGTACGTGATCTTGTTTTACAAGACATGCGTACACTTTTTCACACTTTTTTTTTTATCATACCTCTATCTCTGAACTTGACATTCCTCTGTCCATATCACCTATCACATCTATTCCATTCTGCATAATCATTCAGTTACTATAATGTTTACATTTTTATTAAGTAGGTTTCCATCAAGGAAAAGACATTAGCCATAATTCCAACACATGTGACCAAAGATAGTCATTTATATGCGATTTTTAGTAGTTTTTTTATTCACTAATTTTTGTTTTTCTACTATTGGTAGGAGAAATAAAATGCTAGGAAAATTCATTGAAATTAGTGCTTGGGTGGCACAAACATAGGACTGAATCAAGGGATTAATGATTACGAGTCCAACACAGTGTTGAAGGTGGCATACTCTAGTCTTCCCAAAATAATTGCAATGCTTCTATTTGAGGGTTTCATGTAGAAGGTTCATAGTATCAAAGAGTCATTTATTTTAATATTAAGGAGTGGTCAATCGTCTCCACCATGGACATAAACATTGAGAAGGAAGAGTGGCCTATGGTCCATATCAACACCATTGCGGCCAATGGATAGGCGCCATGAAGACACTATGATGGATTGTTCAATAACAATTACTTTTCTCACAAACAAATTATTATGAAGCCAAGATGATCCTAATAGTGATAATGCATGCATAGTAGTTGATTATTGATATTGTTGAATTTTTTTTATGGGCAATAAATAGAAGAAAATATATATTAATAATGGGCTCAATAGAGAGTATGTAGACTTTAGTAGAAAAAAGAAAAATGTTAAAGAAATAGACATTTCAAAAAATTAATAGAATATTGTGGTTCTAAATAAGACCAAATTTTGTAAAGCTTTATAAAACTTATTGGAGTAGAAAATGAATCAGACATTGTAATTTGATTATTTTCACATTTTCATAGAACTCCTTTGTAATACTCTACCTAAAATTTAGAAAGACATAGAGAGGTCCTTTCAAGATAAACTTATATATATATATATATATATATATATATATATATATATATATATATATATATATAATAATTAATATTTATCAATGATTTTATATAAAAGTTTAAATAGAAAAAATAACTACAACTATTTATTTAAAATAGAAGAGTTGATAACAAATTGAATAAAACAATCAGACCAGTAATCATCTATATATTCATCATAACTCGACCTTTATGTTAAAATTCAAAAAACAAGGCAGTTGTAGTCTTTGAATTGCATTTTTGATAATGGAAATGGATTTAGCACTATCAAAAACCCTCAGGGCACCCAAAATATTGAAGTTTAAAGGCTTTAATCCATATTTAAAAAAAATTCTGCTAGAATTTTTCATAATCTTACAGAAATATATGGATTATAATTCTGAGTTATTATGTGGGTTTTTTAGACTACGGTAAAATATTCATGAAATTCAAAGTTATTTACAAAATATTTAGATGTTTCGAATGTTTATTTAAATTGAAAAATTAATAACAAATTTTTAAATGGTGTGGGGTTTCGTTAATTTTATAGGTTTGAAATTAGGTAATTGAATTCGGTATAGAATTTTGTGAATATAAAATATGATATATACAAAATAAAAAAATTAATTTTATATTAAAAAAAGCTATAATAAATAATAAATGGTATATTAAATGATTATAAAAGATAAAGGATTTGGTTAATATAAATTTGATATTTAAAAGAAAAAAATTATATTAAAAAAATTATAAATGTATTTAATATTATAATTACATAGAATTTTGTAAGGAGTTTGATTAATATAAAATATTTAAAAATTTTAAGACATTATTAAACACTAAATTTGTGGTAAATTTGAAAATAATGGAAAATATAAAATTTGTAATGATTAAAGATAATAAACCTTGTTACAAAGAATAATGAATAGTTATGTATAAGTATGTCTAATATATATTCTCAATTTTTTTTTTTATTGAATTTTATACATTAATATTTTTTTTAATTAAATTATAACTCCAATTCGTATTTGGTAACTAAGTTGTCAAAAAGTTATAATAAATAATAAATTGTATATAAGTGTGTTATGTAAGGATTTTAGTTAATATAAAATTTATTATTAAAAAAAAATATATATCTATGTTAAAATTTGGTAAGGACTTTTTGTTAATATAAAATGTAATATTTAAAAATTTAAAAAATAATTAAACAGTAAGTTTCTATATTAAAAAAAAATAATAATAAACAAATAAATTATATATATTAAAAAAAACAAATTTAAAAATAATAAATTTATAATTATTAAAAATAATAAAGCTCATCACAAAGAATAATGAATACTTATATATAAGTATTTGTAACATATATAGTCTGATTTTTCCCTTATTGAATTTTATACATAATTTTTTTCTTATCCATTCAATTCAATTTGAAAAGAAATTAGCTAATTTGAATTTTGTGTAAAATTTTGAATTTTGTGAATATAATAGATTATATTAAAAAAATAAAAAAAACATGATTTTTTTTATAAAAAATATTTTTCAGTGATAATCACATATGATCATGAATTGTCACATGTTTTGAATCAACTACTATGGTTTATTTTCCGAACAAGATTGTTAATGTGTTAGGTAAAGATTTGGTTGATATAAAATTTTATATTTAAAAATAAAAATAAAAAAAGAAATCTACGTTAAAAAAATATATTTTTGATAGAATTATGTAAAGAATTATGTTAATATAAAATGAAATATTTAAAAATAAGAAGGGTTATTAAAGGGTTGTAACACCTAGATTTGAGTTGTTATGTTATTTTAATTGATACATTTAGACTTGTTTAAGTTAAACTGGCTTAATTCGTATATTAAGCAAATGTTTGAACAAAAGTTTAATTTAAATATAAATTTTATAAATATTAATTATGGAGTGGTCTCCATAAACTGATGGTTAAGTGTCCAAGTTACCAGCATAGTTAGATTAAAAAAAGTTACCTGACAGTTACCTTTCCATTGTGAATGAAAGGAAAATCCTGATGAGGAAAAGGGGATTTGTGCAACAAGTTAAAAATACAACATGACAGTTGAAGGGTGCGAGTATCCAGAGCTCGTTGGAGCCAGTGGAACTTTGTTAAAATCTTGAAACGGAAGGAGAGACTGGACAACGGTCTTGAGGTCTCTCTCTCCAGAGTAAACTGCTAAGCAATCCCACTCTGACGAGGAGCACAGGGGAACATAGGACGTGATATCCTCTCTCATGGTTGGGAGGAAACCATCAGCTCTATTTATTGAAGTAGGTACTATGAACCAGGAAAGAATTAGTCTAAAGTATTCTTCTTTTTATTTCTGAAAGTACTTACTCTGATAAGGTATATGTATACTGTTAATGGGAATGTGTTAACTCTCTAAGAATTTAATTAATAGCACAGTAAACTGTAGAAAATACTTACTATATACTTTATGTTAAATTCCATTCTTATAACTGTAAGAGGACAATTCAGTAAATTAGCCTGAAACTCTGGAATGAGGGTAAAAGTCCAAAAAATAAGTTAGTTCCATCCAGAGTAAAAGAGAAATCCCCAGACAGAGTCTACTTGAGGAGAAGTAAATTATACACGGACTGAGGGTTTAGGAAAGAACCCTCTTTAAATAGATGGTCTAGACACTTGGGGGTTATTAAAATAAACAAGAAATAAATTAATGTAAACAAACAGGAAAGAACTAAGCAGGTTTAGCCTCGCTATGCAGAACACATTACAACTACAGCAAATGAATTAATATTTTGTAAAAGATTAAATTGCGTAGAGCAATATTCTATTATCATATTATGAGAGGAACAGTAAATTATGGACACATCCAATGAAAAAAATATTTTTTTACAAGCTATTTTAATAACAAATATTATAAGACAGTATAACAAATAGCCAAAGTAATTTCAACAAGAATATTTATGCCATAAATTCGTAAAGGAAAAACAAAAAATAACAGTTCTCTACCTCGTAAAGGTAAACTTGAGTTGTATAGTAGAAAAATAGAGAAAGATACATCAACATAGTCACATGCATGGTAGGGAGCCTGTTCTGGCTTAATTAATACAAATTCTATGAACAAAGTTTAATAAGAGACAAATATTAAGTTAAGCCTAAAAGAAAAGACCAATGATAAGTTAATTATTTACAAAGAGCTGGGCTCGAAACTAAGAAAGCAGTATGCGAAATACCTTTCCAAACAACAATATGGGGTTAAACTCCATTTCTTTGGGCGTTAGGCAAAGACCCCGAGTTCAAATAAATAAAACGCCCTCGTAGAGAGCCTTAGGGAGCTCAGAGGAGTAAACAAAAACAAAAGTAATGATAAGCTCCGAACAGAAATCAATATCAACTAAAGAAAAATCCTAGCAAAAGTTGTGAGCAACTTGATAAGAGCTAGCGGAGGAGATTGGGTACCTGTAGCCAACATTGAGGAATTTGCGTAAGGAAAAATCGTAACCAAAAACTATCAACGGAGGAAGTAGGGGGCTGTAACCTCACTTGCAAGAAACATTAACCAAACATCAGAAACTCGAATAGAACAATAAATATGAAATTTCCGAGAGGAAAGCAAGAAAAAATGCGTTTATAAACATGTTTCTAGTAAGAAAATTACCTCATTTACGTGGGAACGACAAACCTGTCAAACACAAATAAGGCACGGGGTCAATAAAATACATTTACAGGAATTATTAATGTAAGCTAGTGCCATAAACATTTCAACTGATATGAATATTTAACTGAACCCGAAGTCATGGTATTTAAGCTGGCATCTCCATCTGAAGCAAGACCTCAGCCAAAGAACAAAGTTTCATCATGGTGATAGGACCAGAGTGCATACAAACCAAGTTTTGAAAACTAGAAGTGGAAATGAAAGAAAAACCCTCAACTCTGTGGAGAAGGCATAACTGTGTGAAGCCAGAAGACAAATCATAAAAAAATGACATTAGAGTGCAGAGAGTTAAGGACAAGAGGGTGGATACCTCAATGCAACACAGAATAGTCAGAGGAATAGTCATGGCAGTGGGAGTTGTAGAGTTGGTAGAGGAGCAACAAAAATGAGATGGTTAGGGTTTGAGAGGGGTAGGGTTACACCCTAACCACCTCCAATACGCTATCGTTCATTGATCAACAAACAATATAAGGAGTAATGAATGACTAGATGTCAAACCTATAAGTAACTCATTAAACCCTCATTAAATTGAATCAATAGTTGTACCTCGCAAATATTCTCTGGTGATGTCGATGCAGCTGGATGACAGGAGATTTAATTGACAAATTAAGCGTGACATGAAATCATCAAATATTTCAAGTACCGTAATCCAATTGTAGCTATATGATTTATATATATACCAAAACCAACGTTACGTCTCGTGCCCAAATCATATAAGATATGATAGGTCAGTGAAAAGTGATATAATACGATTGTAAAATACACACCATACTTATGTTTATGTGATTCAGTCTCATACTTAAGTCCTAGCCCGAGGGTTTATTAGAGTATAGTGACCCTTATTTATATGTAAAATTTTTTCAACTCAATTAACGATTCTATTGCATGCTTGGACATGAGGTTAGGATGGTTAAATTAATATGATTAGAATGTTAGTTAGGATAAGAAAGAATTTTTTTTTACTGTTATGTAAATATTTTTTTAATGCTTGATGAGTAGAGATTACAGGTGGTATCAGAGTAGCGTTCACATGATGGGATCCAATTAGGTCACCTAAATAACAATTAGATGTGTAAACTGTGCATAGAAATAGGAAGAAGAAATTGCTAGAGTACAAAGAGTAGACGTTCAATACATCAAAATCCGAGGACTATAGGAGAAGCACCTCCCCAAACTAACCTAGAAATAAATCTAGAAATGTGGGTGCAGATGAGTGTGGACCATCATCAACAAACCAATAGTCTACTTGAAGTTCAATAATGACAGACGAGTAGATTACTGAGTACTGGACAAAAATTGCAAGAGGATATGGTTCGGGTGAGAAGTGACAATGAGAAATTGATGCAAGAACATGAAGGAATCCTCAAAAGTATTTCTGATAAACAAAATCAAGGAACAACTCAACCCAACCCTAAATAAATACTCAGGAAGAAGGTGAACAACGAAATCAAACTAATGATGAGCCAGAAAGTAGCCACACTCAACGGAGTAATAAGAAACAAAATTATAATGAAGCTGAGTGAGGAAATGTCTCGGAATAACAGGCAATGAAGAAACACAAAGTGGAATTGCAGGGTGAATCCGAAAAATCAAATCGCCTACATTCGATGGAGAGGCAGAAGAGGTAGCGGAGGCATGGATAATTAACATGAATAAATACTATCAGGTCTATGAATATGATAGTAAACTAAAAGCTCACTTGGCTTTCTATTATCTGAGGGAAAAACCACATTATGGTGGGAGGAAGTAAAAAACGTACGAGGAATCGAAGAGCAAAGTGTGACATGGGATGAATTCTAGTAGAATTTTAAGGATAAATATTTAACTGAGCGCTTTTATGATGAAAAGTCTAGAGAATTTCATGATTTGAGATTGGGACAAGTGACAATGGACGAATTCATTGCAAAATTCACTTCGCTATTAAGATATGTACCATACCTGAAAGATGAAAAACCAAAAGTGCAATGATTTTCGAGTACTTTACCTGCTCATATGAAGGAAAGAATCAAGTTTGTAAATCCAAGAACCATGGACGAGGCAATACAGAAGGTACGTATGTGCTACCAACAATCCAAGGTGAAATGAGAAGCTGGAAGAGATTTTTTGCCAAAGAAGGTACAGAAAAATAATTCCCATTTCAGGAGTAGTAGATCTGGAAATTATAAAAATACTACTAGAAATCTAGAAAATAGATAGCAGGGAAGAAATCATCAAAAGACCAGGTCTCCATCTGAACAGTGACCCATAGAAGCTTCAAGTAGACCCGACCATGGACTGATTTAGAAGGCACCATTACAATGTTGGGGATGCGGTGAAGCGCATTATTATAAGAACTTCCCTCATCATAGAAAGAACAAGATAGCTGTTAGCTTGCTAGAGGCATCTACAGTAGGGGATGTGGCGTGAAATATACCAAGAATTAATGTAGTGCTTGAGGATCGGCAAGCATATTATCAACAAACCATGATTGAGTTATAAGGGAAGTTGTACTCCCAAACTATTTCAATTTTGGTTGATCCTGGTGCTAGTTTAAGTTATGTAAATCCCAAGATAGTAGAGAAGTGTGATTTTCAGAGCCAAAATTTTAAAAACCCCTGGCTGGTACAATTAGCCACAAGGGCCAAGAGGATATTTAATGCTCAAGTTTCCAACTGTCCCTTAGAGGTTGGAAACCAGCACATAAATGTGGAATTGAATATCCTACCTTTAGGCTCTTATGACATTCTATTGGGAATGGATTGGCTGGAAGTGCACTGGTCACTAGTAGACTGCAAAGAGAAAATAATTTACTACAAGGAATAAGATGGAACCTGCGAGAAGTTTCAAGGAATTAAGAAACCAATTCAGTTGCATCATATTACTGCATCTCAGTTGGGAAAATGCATCAGAAAGGGTTGTCAGATTTATTTCATTCAGGTGTGATTTGCTGATTCTAAAGATAAGATTCCTATAATGGAGAACATACCAGTGGTACAAGATTTTACAGATGTATTTCCAAAAAATATACTGGATTTACCCCAAAATGGGACATCGCTTTCACCATTAAATTAATGCCAAGGGCAACACAAATATCATGTGCACCATATCGAATGAGTGTACCTGAGTTAACTGAGTTGGAAATGCAGTGACAGGAGTTGCTAGATAAAGGATATATCCGTCCTAGTGTGTCTCCTTGCGGGGCACCAGTACTATTCATAAAGAAGAAAGATGGTACTATGCGAATATGTATGGATTATAGATAGCTTAACAAATTAACTGTTAAGAAAAAATACCCATTTCCATGAATAAAAGATCTATTCTATCAGGTAAAAGGCGTAAATATCTTCTCAAAAATAGATCTAAGATCTGGGTACCATCAAATACGGATAAAGGACAAAGAAATATATAAGACAATTTTTTGTACCCGATATGGGCACTATGAATTTTTAGTTTTTCCATTTGGTTTAACTAATGCACCAACAACATTTATGAGTTTAATGCATGGCATCTTTCATCCATTTTTGGATAATTTTTTTTTAATATTGATTGACAATATACTTATCTACTCAAAGACCTTGGAGGAGCATAACGAACGCTTACAAATAGTGTTAAGAATGTTGAGAGAACATCTTCTTTATGCCAAGTTCAATAAATGTGATTTTTATAAAGATAAAATTCAATACTTGGGCCATGTTATTATTGCTGAAGGTATAGTAGTAGATCCTGAAAAAATAAGAACTATCATGGAATGGAAAGTACCTAAGAATGTAGTAGATAGATGATATTTCATGGGATTGGCTAGTTATTATCGACATTTTATTGAATGGTTATCTAAGATATCTTTCCCTATAACCTCGTTACATTGAAAAGGACGAGTGTTTAAATGGACCAATGAGTGCCAAACCAACTTTAAGCGGTTGAATCAATTATTGGCTACAACCCATGTATTAAAAGTCGCTGATCCAAACAAATAATTTGAAATTTGCACCAATTCTTGCAAAGAAGGAGTGGGAGTTGTACTGACACAAGATTGAAAAATTGTGGCATATGAGTCTAGGAAGATGAAAGATCATGAACAATGGTATTCTGCATATGATCTAGAGCTGACTGCAGTAGTGCATGCATTAAAGCTATGGAGGCACTACGTATTGGGAAAAATATTTGTATTAAAAAATGATCACAGTAGTTTGACCAACTATTTTAAGCAAACTGACTTGAATGCTCGTTAAGGCAGGTGGAACACATTCTTAACTGCATTTGATTTTGAAATTCAGCATGTTAAGGGAAAATAAAAATGTGTCGCTGATGCTTTAATAAGAAAATTACACTATGTGTATGAAATCTATTTTAACTAGGTGGAATTTAAATTCCGAGAGCAAGTGAAGGAGGTGGTGGATCAGGATCTCGAATATCAATTTATATTGTAGTAAACACAATAGGCAGAATAGAAAGGGAAGAAAATAGAGTACAAGATAATTAATGATCAGTTATTCATGTTTCAAGTGAAAATATAAATTCCTAATTGAATGAGTTTAAAGGAACTTATTTAGATAAATATCATCAAAGTTCTTATTATGGACACCCTGGTTACTAGAAGATGTTAACAAAAATCATAAAAGACTACTTTTGGCCAGGAATACGTAAAAGTATTGTTGAATATTTGACTAAATGTTTGGACTGTCAACATGTCAAGGTGGAACATCAACACCTAATAGGGTTTTTGCAACCCATTCGTGTGCCTGAATGGAAGTGGGAAGTTATATCATTAGACTTCATCATGGGCCTACAAAAAACAAAGTGATACAATGACTCAGTTATGGTGGTAGTCGATAGATTGAGCAAGGCAATTCATTTTATTCCAGTACAATCAAATTATAAAATTGTACAAATAGCTGATATCTTTATGAGAGAAGTGTTTAGATTACACGGCATACCAAAAACAAACATCTTAGAGAGAGATGTAAAATTTACTTTCACTTTTTGGAAGGCCATGTTCACTGGTTTAGGCACACAAATTCAATTCAGTACAACATACCATCCACAGACATATGGTCAAACAGAAAGAGTAAATCATATTTTGGAGGACATGTTGTGGATGTATGTAATGTAGCAGCCTACGAAGTGGGAAGATTACTTACACCTCCTAGAATTTGCTTACAATAATGGATATCAAGAATCCCTCAGAATGAGTCAATTTGAAGCATTATATGGCAGGAAATATTAGACGCCCATTAACTGGAGGAGCTTGAAAACTAAGTTAATGCTTGGGCCTGAAATGTTGGCTGAGATGGAAGAACAAGAAGTGAAGAAAATTTGACAAAATCTGGAGGCTGCTCAAGGTAGGCAGAAACTCTATGCAGATCAGAAGAGGACATATCGAGAATTTGAAGTAGGTGATCATGTTTATGTGAGAATTAAACCCAAGAAGAACACCTTGAGGTGGACTACTTGTGCTAAGTTGTCTCCTCGGTTCTATGGAAATTTCCAAATTTTGAAAAGGGTGGGACCAATGGCCTATCAGCTATCCTTACCAAGACATATTCAGGTACAAAATGTATTTCATGTGCCCCTATTGAAAAGGTATGTGCATGATCCAAAGCACATAATACATTGGCAGAACATACAGGTCGAATCGGACAACGAATTTCTGGTAGAACCTGGCAAATGCCTTTCTTACCAGATACCAAGACTATTGCCAAACCTGAGACCTAAAAAATTAAATCTTTAACATGAATGCAAAAGAAAATGAAACACTAGAAGAATATGTAGAAAGATTTCAATACAATTTCCAAAGATCCCCATATACTACGTTGTCCAAGGACATTTTGAATGCCACAATACTTAAGGGGATGAAGGAGGAATGGGTTGAATTACTTAACATAATGGGAAAAGGAGATATTTATCAGGAAGAATATGACGAGATTATCTCCTTATGTATTAGATACTCCCAGGGTAGCTCACGTAACAAACCTATTGGGCGCGATCTTAAGTAGACCAGTAGCAATGTAACTAGGGCAGAATTTGGAAATCTCTTAGAAAAATTCAAAATTGACATCTTGGAAACTTTGACCACACAAATTGATGTTCTTAAAGCCAAACAAAAAAAAGCAATAGCTAAACAAAATCTGGCCGTCTTCTGCCCAAAATGTCAGAAGAAGCACAGCCAAAGGGATTGTCCTTTAGACATGGTCCAGACATGTGTTATCTGCACTAACGATCATACTACGGACCAGTTTCCTTCACTCCCTGGGCTGAAAGCCATCCACAAAGAAGCAGAAGAAGAAACAGAACCAGTCTATTTAATGAATCAGTGTTGGCAATGGCAGGCATGACCTGGCATACTGCAAGACCTACCTCAATACTTTCCAATGCCCTAGTACAACCAGAAAAACCCTACAACAACTTGGGAGACTCAAAACCCCTTCCCAACTTGGCCAAACAAAACTTTCCCTATCCCACCCTGGCCTACGCAAAATCAATCAGGAAGTAACTGGAAAAACTTCCCTAATTCTCCCCCTTATTTGCAGAATATCCCTTATCTAAACCAATGGCCAAACCCCCCTACACAAAATAACAACTGGAACTAGCAACGACCTAAGGGGATGGGAAATTTACCAACAGGAGCAGGAACTCAACAATTAATAGCCCCCTACCCCATTCAGCATAACTAGCAGCCTGTCATACGACCTTAATTACCAGTCCAACCTAATCCCAATCCTAATAATAGAACAGTTCAATTAATTCAAATCATAGAGAATCCAACACCCAACAACGAACAAAAACAATGTAACGACTTCAAGTTGAGATCAAGACGTACCATATTGCCCATAGAGGCCCCAACTCCACCTCAATCCCAAATTTAAACATCCACAAGGCATAGTTCAACAGAGATAACAAAAATAGCCAAAGACGAGGAAACAATGGAACAACAAAGACCTGAAGATCTTAAAAGAGCTCCACCACCATTTCCTAAGAGATTAAAATTACCTAGACCTATAATCCACTCAGAATTTGACATCCTGGTGGAATTAAGAAACCTTTGTGTCAAAATTCCTCTTCTGCAGGCCATCCAGGACATTCCCTTCTATGCAAAAACAATCAAGGAGTTATGTTGAAAGAAACAGATTAGGAAAAAAATGGCCACACCTACCGTTCATGTAGTAGGAACTCTATCTGACTTATTGCTAGGAAAAGAATCACCTGTAAAATATGAAGGCCTTGGAAACCCCATTGTAACCATACAAATTTCTAGACATTCATTTCCAAATGCATTGGTGCAGCCATCAACATCGTAACTATAGAGGCTTGTGAGAAACTAGGCATATCAGCCCTCGTACCTACACCCACACTCCTGGAATTGGCTGACAGAGATGTTATTAGACCATAAGGTATAGCGCAAGGCATTATGGTTTTAGTAGACTCATGGGAATACCCTGCTAATTTTTTAGTTATTAATCCAAAAAATAGGATGGAAGCACACCCATTGATTCTTGGGCGGCCTTGGCTGGCCACGGTAGGTGCTTACATAGGCTGTCGAATAGGCAGCATGACTATCACTAGAGGAAATTCTGTAAAGAATATTGTAACCTATCATGGGATTACCAAGACATGAAGGGATTGAACCCACATCTGTGCACCCATCATATCTATACTGATAGAGAGACTCGGCCTGTTCGACAACCGCAATGAAGACTGAATCCCCATTTAAAAGAAATTTTAAAAGAAGAACTCCAAAAGCTCCTAGATGTAAATTTTATTTATCCTATATCAGACAGTAAATAGGTCTCCCCTTTGGTGGTTGTCCCTAAAAAGAATGGGAAGTGGAGGATGTATGTATAATATAGAGAATTAAATAAAGCAACTCAGAAAGATCATTTCCCCCTTCCCTTTATTGACCAAGTCCTTGACACATTAGCTGGAAAACTTTTTTTCTCTTTTCTTGATGGATTTAGTGGATACAATCAGATACAAATAGCCCCTGAAGATCAAGATAAGACAACCTTTACCTGCCCATCGGGCACTTTTGCTTACAGAGTGTTACCATTTGGATTATGTAATGCCCTGACAACATTTCAAAGAGCCATAATTAGTATTTTTTTTTATCTAATAAATGAAGGACTTGAAATTTATATGGATGATTTTACACCCTATGGGGAAGATTTTGACCAAGCTCTGGAAACATTAGACAAGGTACTGGAAATATGTATTACTACCGGATTGTGTCTAAGCAACGAGAAATGCCACATGATGATGACTGAAGGAGTAATCCTAGGCCACTACATTTCTACGGCAGGAATCCAGGTAGACCTGGCTAAAATAAAGATAATTATTTTGTTGGCCACACCCTGTACACAAAAAGAGGTACACAGTTTCTTGGAGTATGCAGGATATTACCGCAAATTTATAAAAAAATTCTCACAGATAGCTGCACCTCTGTATGCTTTAACTGGCAATGTTGAATTTCAGTGGACTAAAAAATGTGACACTGCTTTTATAGAATTAAATAAGATCATATCCACAGCACCAATATTGCGAGGTCCTGACTGGAAACTCCCCTTTCATATCTCTTCTGATGCATATGATACAGCAATAGGAGCAGTTCTTGACCAAGAAGAAGACTGAAAACCATATGCTATCTATTATATTAGCAAGAATCTTACCCCTGATGAGCTAAACTACACATTAACCAAGAAATAATTCCTGGTTGTAATTTATGCTATCAATAAATTCAGGCAGTACATAACAGGATATCAAGTATTCCTGTACACTGACCATTCTACTATCAAATATTTAGCAAATAAACCAATCACAAACAGAAGAATAACTCGCTGGCTGCTATTATTACAGGAATTCGATATAATAATTAGAGATCATCCAGGGAAGGAGAATGTAGCTGCAGACTTTCTGTCAAGAATCCCCAAAACAGATGACGCATCAACAGTCGACGATCAATTTCTGGATGAACACCTATTTGTTGTAGCAGTCAAAACCCCGTGGTATGCAGATGTCGCAAATTATCTGGCTGTTGAGAAGCTACCCATACATTTGATGGCAAGAGAATGGAACTTAATTTTACAGCGTAGTTCACGATTCTCCTGGATTGAAGGATACTTATTTCATACAGGGGCTAATATGCAGATATGTCGATGCATAAGGGAGGATGAAATCCATGACATCCTACATGCTTGTCACGGTGAACCCTGCGGTGGTCACTTCACAGACCGACGGACAGGGCATAAAACATAGCAATTAGGCTATTTTTGGTCTACAATTTTAAATATGCAAAGAAGTACGTTCAATCCTGTGACAACTGCCAAAGGATGGGCTGTCCAGGCCAAGCCGATGAAATGCCACTGCAACTTCAATTGGTGGTAGAACCATTTGAACGATGGGCGTTGGACTTCAATGGGCCATTTAATTCACCATCAAACCAAAAAGGCTACATATTAGTTGCCACAAATTATGTTACCAAATGGGTGGAAGTAGTAGCTTTGCCAAGAGCCACAGAAGAAATAGTAATTAAGTTTCTCTTCGAACTATTTGTATGATACGACCTACCAATGGAAGTGATGACCGACAGGGGGGGGGGCACAGTTCACAGGCAATAAGATCATATCTACTTTAAAAAATCACCATGTCGTTCACAGAATTACGTCTCCTTACCACCCACAGGAAAACAGACAAGTCGAGAGCACTAATAAAGTCCTGGGGTAATCCTTACCAAGACAATAGCAGCACACTACCGGGATTGGGCCACTAGACTGCCAAAAGCCTTATGGGCTTATCGAACAACCTGGAGAAATTCTACTGGATATTCACCATATCAGCTAGTATTTGGGAGAGAACCTATCTTCCCTATTGAATTTGAAATTAAAACACTGAGAACGGCCAAGGAAGTAGGATTGGACTTAACAGATGCTCAAACTAAAAGACTTCAACAAATAAATGAATTGGATGCAATTCAACTGCTTGCCTTGCACCATACAATGATCATTCAACAACAATGAGCCAAGTGGCAAAACAATCTAAGAAAAAAGAAAGTATTCCAAAAAGGAGATTGGGTGCTCCTATATGATTCCAGATTCCAAGAATTTCTAGGAAAACTGCAAACAAGATGGCTTGGTCCATATGAGATTCAGGAAGTGCATAGCAATGGTTCCCTCACTTTGACCATGATAGACGGATCCGGCTCAACATTTTGAGTTAACGGACATAGAGTACGCCTCTATCACAAACCTCTCACAAAGAAATATTTTTGTCAACAAGCACAAGAAGATCCCACCATCTGAGTTGTGGCACAAGGCGGTGACAACCCCACAAACTTAGGTACATGAGAGGTTTGACAACATCACTTGTAAATTATGTATGTAATTCTATATTTGTCTCATTTACAATCCATTCTTCTACACGGTTGTGTTGTTTTCAATTTCTTACATTTTTGTCTAGTTTATGAACAACTGATGTTCAATTTTTGAACAACAACAGTTCAATCCAATTGAACAGCTCTTTGGTCGAGTTTTTAAGTTTTGTTGTTCAATTCCAGAACAACTGTTGTTCAATTTTTGAACAGCAGTAGTTCAATCCAATTGAGCAGCTTTTTGGTTGAGTTTTTAAGTTTTGCTGTTCAATTCCAGAACAACTGCTTTTCAATTTTTGAACAACAGCAGTTCAATTGAATTGAATAGCTTTTTGTCAAGTTTTATGCTTTACCGTGTTTTTAATTTTTGCTGTTCAAATCTAGAACAACTACTATTCAATCCCTAAATTACAGCAGTTCAACTGAATTGAACAACTTATTGTTGAGTTTTAAGTTTTGTTGTTCAATTCTAGAACAGTTGTTGTTCAATATTTGAACGGCAGCAGTTCAAGTGAATTGAACAGCCTGTTGTCGAGTTTTTAAGTTTTTCCATTCAATTCCAGTACAACTGTTGATCAATTTTCGGATAGCACCGATTCAACCAAATTGAACAGCTTTTTGCTACGTTTTAATTTTTTCTATTCAAATCCAAAATAGTTGTTGTTCAATCCCTGAACGGCAACAGTTCAACATAATTGAATAGCTTTTTGCTGCCTTTCTAAACTTCGTTGTTCAATCCAGGAACAACTGCTGTTCAATTTCTGAACAAAAGTGGTTCAATCAAATTTTAAACAATTTTTTCCACATTGCTTGTGTTGTTCCATTTAGAAACAAATTTTGTTCCATCTTTGAACAAACTGACTGTTCCATTTTTGAGCAATTTTTTTTTTTAGCATTTTTGAGCATTTTTTAGAGTTTTAACATTTTTGAGCATTTTTTTTTAACACCCTTCAACATTTTTATGCATTTTTCCCAACCAATATTTAAAGTAGCTACTTCTCAATATCTTAAATATCCATTCTTTTTATTGAATAACCTTGAGCAGGGAATGGCACTTGAAGGAGAGAAAGAAATTGATAAAATTTCAAATATGACGTCTTCTAATACTACAATTCTTAAACAGAAGCTGATATTATACACACATCAACATAAGGGCTAAAACCACCCACAATTTGAATATGATATCAAGCGACTCAAGATCCTATAATGATATGTATTTTTGCACTATTCGAGTAATATGACCCTACAACATGATGAAATGGAACAAGGCATATTAATGGTATTATTTTCTCTACTTCTTTCACCATCCCTCACTCTTAAAGAGTCAATGATCCTTCCTTAGCAATCATGGTGTGACATGCAAATTGCAAAAGAGGATAGGGGGTCTCATCACGAGCCAGACTACCATGATCATAGGAATTGAGCAGGTGACATGCCCACTATGGCCACCACACCAAGGTAATGACCTTATCATCTATTAGAAGGATAGGAGGTCTCACCACGAGCTGGCCTGATGACTCTATTACAATTCTAGTGAATGGTACTGTAATTATCTGGCTATCACAGCAGCACAGTGACCTCCGAATAGATAAAACTGCTAAAATACAAAAGAAAATACTGCATTTACATATCTTAAGAGAGGATGGGGGGTCTCATCACGAGAAAACCTACTATGTTCATAAGAGCCTAAGCAATTGACATGCCCATTATGGCAACCACACCAGGGTAATGACCTTCTAACTTGAAGGACAGGAGGTCTCATCACGAGCCAGCCTGATCATTTTTCTACAACTCTAGTGAATGGCACCATGATTACCTGGCTACCATACCAACATGGCGATCTCTCCATAAAAATAATAAAATAACTATGCTCACATAAGGACCATGGCTCATTTTTCGGGTTAAAAAGCAACCCTGTCGAGGATATGAACACCTGCTGGCAGTAGTGGCCCTGCTTGTGGTACAAAATAATGCTTCTTTAATAAAAAAATACTGTTAAATACACCTTGTTTTCCATTTTCTTTACGACAAACCTATTACTCGAAATAGTGACAATCATGACTTACCATAAGAATAAATAACAAATATTGATTACATATTTCAAATTTGGGAAGGAAAATGCAATCAATAATTTATCAAATCTTGCTTCCGTCGTAGGATTCTAAACATAGGAAGACATCATATCCTAATAATGACAATACTGTTTCCTCTCACGTCTCGGCCTTCTCCGCACAATATTCAATCATGAAAACCTTTTTTTGATTGTTTGCTACACATGAAATAATTACTTAATCGTCAATCCTCCACACGCAAATAACTAAAGTCTAACATTCCCATACTTGCATCCATCATTGGTTGAAGCTCTCCAGTACCTGAGGACATGGGCTCCCTTTTTCTAAAGAGGGAGAGTTGTAATTGGCCTTGATTGGCTTTAATTTTGCAAGCAGATGAAGTACCCACACAAATCCCGTCAGACGCATCAAGAAATGCTACAATTAAGGAATGGAGACTCTTTATACAGAACCATGATCTCCTTTTTCGGTTACAGTCAGCTCCCAGATGAAACAAAAAAGCCAAAAAGAAAGAGATAACCAGAAGAGAAAAGTATACCAGCGATGGGTGGAAATACTCTTCGAAATGAGCCGTCGAATTTCCCAATTTCAGAGGTAGCAAGTGCCATTCTTCAGTGAGAAGGATGGCTGACATATGTGCATATATTACAAGGAAAAAACACAAAAATTGCAATTAAATTCCTGCAAAATTTGCGGGATGGGAAAACCAGAGTAAACGGCCGAACCATACCTGTCACAGAAGAAATCATAGCAGCAGTCTCTGGAATACCAGCATAAGGGTAAATATGGGTAGAAAAGCATCTACTCCTGTGAGAAGCAATAGCGCTATACCAAGACCCAGATGAACCACTGGAATGAAAAGCTAGAGGGATTGCTCCTACTTCCTTACACCAACCATGTCAAGAATTTGTGGTATTCATCCAAAGATTCATAACATGCGAAGGACATCGAGAAATGGTAAAACCTCGACAGCTTAAACTTTTAGCTGCGCTCAAACAGAAAATTTCAATTAATTTGCCTGCCTTTTTAAATTATGTATTGCATGATACCGTTGTTCGACTAAGGAAAGATAAGAGGCCCCAATCAGTGGTTAGTCACCAAGGATTAATAAATTTAATCATTATTCATGAGCTAGATAGACATCATCTAGCATGGCACAACTTTGTCAACCCAAAAGTTAACCCACAAGTGCAGGAACCTGAAGTTAACCTTGAAGGTGCTGAAACCGAGCCTCCTAGGGTAAATCCTCCAAAAACAAAAAGAAGTCGAGCCTCAACATCAGATTCAAATAGACAAAAACAGGCTAGAACACCCCAGGGAACGTTAAACACCATAGATGGAGAAGAACCATCCCAGACACACCTATAAGGATTTGAGGAAATGGCCCTAGTCCTAGGGAAAATATGGACAAATCCAGAATTGAGAAACTCATCGGAAGCAGGCGAGCAATAAGAATTTGCTGATAGAACTACCTCCCCCAGCAGCTATGGTCACACGCATATCCCATCTGACCAAGAAGAACTATAAGAGAACGAAGCCCTGTCTCCCATTCATAATTATGAAATATAAAGTGAAAGATTGGAATCACAGGCTGATTCAGGTGACACTGTCCTCATGTAACAAAGCTCTCACACAGAGACAATTCCCTTGTCACTAGGAGGTAGCATTGCTCCTCCTTGGCAAGACCATCATACTGAGGGAAATTCTGAAGAAGTAATTGGAAATAGTATTCTAGACCTTACCCTTGAGTAAGAGAATTCTGCTCCCCTGGCACCTGTAAAAAAAAGGGAAGGTTCAAACATGAGAAAAATTGAAAATTTGAGAAAGACCTATAAAAAATTGAAGAAGCTGGTTAAACACTTGAAGAAGCAGTTGAAAAGAAAAAGAAGGGTCAGGAGGTCAGAAGCAGAAACTTCCACTATAGGAACCCAAACAGAACCAGCAATTACTATGGAAATTGGAATACAAACCACTTTGAAAACCACCACTGAAGCTGAAATACAGACAGAAGCAACAAACAACATTGAAACGTACACTTAAACTGAGTAGAAAATTCTGGAAGACAAAGGGATCCAAACAGAGGAAGTCCCTGCCTATGCTCATTTAATAGATATAGCTGCTAAGCAAAGAGTACAGAATGAGTTAGTACAAGTACGGCTTGAACTCACATAGTACAAGAAGGAGGTAGTGCCATTACAAGAGCACCAGGCACTGCAAAATAAATTCACCGACCTCTCTCTTATAGAAGATGAGACATTTTTCTAGCTAAGAAGTGAGCAGGAAAAAGTTAAAGCAGCACAAAGGTAGGTAGAGCAAGCGAAAAAGCAGATTTTTGCAATTTTATCTCTATATGATGATGCTTTATCATGTAGGTCACTGGAAACTAACTACGCCCTATTCCTAATAGAGCGATACCTACTTTTGAAAGTTAAAGACGTAAGAGCAGGGAAATCCACATCCTTTAAGACTATAGAGGAATTTGTCCAATGTTGTCATGACCAGGATGAGTAGATTCAACGCCTCTTATGTGAGCTCTACATGCACAATTTCTTTTTAGAAAATGACATTGATGGCAACCCCGGCCCCTTCATAGGAGATGTTCAATTACAAGCTTATATCTCATTTGCTAGAAACCAAATTAGGTGGGCCAAATATTATAGCATCTTTCAGAAAAGAGAACATAATTTGGAACTATGGGTCAGGGGAGAGCCTATGAAACCCATGCAGTTGATCATCTGATATCATAATTTCATGAAAAGGCTAGGTGTGAAGTCTAGATTGGGTCCTCTCCATAAGAATGTCATTGAAAATGCATGAGATTACTTTGAAGACATCCGTGAAGCAGCCCTGGCAGCAGCTAAACAATGGTGGATGGCCTCCACGAATAATGTAAAAAATAGGGAGCCATTCAATTACAAGAACTTCAAGGCTACTGCTTCCAGATTCCATTTATACAAAAGTTTAGTCTACATAATGGGGCGTTCCTAGCTGGGTTGTAGATATCAGACTCCACTCCTCTGGCTTCCCCCTCAGGAGTATAACCATGACTACGAGTTACCAAAAGGAGTCACAGGCCCTGCCTTCACACTCATGAAAAGAAAGTGAGGCTACAGAGCACACAATGAGAGACCCTACCCCACCTATTCTTTAACTCAGTTACATCTTAATCATTTGTTTGCATGAGGACATGCAACAAGGTAAGCATGGGAGCATGTTGGGCCCAAACTAAGGTATGATTTTCACCCATTAAATACTGCAATTCATATTGTAATTTTAGGAAAATCCCTCTTCATATTAACGATAAGGAATGAAAATCATGAAAATAGAAACAATCATACTAATGATAGAAAGGATGATTTATAATAAGGAATTGATTCTTTTTGTCTTTACCTATAGGAAACTAGGAATTCCTACACCAATAGCAAAAGGAATCCAATCGACGAACGCGAGGACAAAGTAGTCCAAACGACCAATGGAAGGAGAATGAGCAGATTGAGTGTAAGAACTCAAACGGAAGCCACGCGTAGTGGGCTATCGTTTGAGATACATTCTCAAAATTCTGAAGATCGCCTTTAAAAGGGCAAAGAACATAATGAGAAAAATGAATCTGAGAATAGAAAATCCAGAACAGTTTTGTCTAATTATATTCCATAGCATTCCTGGATGTAACAGAGAGCTTTGAGTAATTATCTTTTGAAGTTTCCTCTGTGCTGAGGCTTTTGTAGGTCTGGGCCAAACCTCCAGGAGCTGCACGCACAGTTTCATGTTCTAAAAAGTTACAGAATCGATATCTGTAGACCTGGTGCAGTTTTAATACATATTTCCATTGATATAATTACATATCTTCTTCTTTAATGAATCATTAGCAATCACGTTCTTAGAATGAGACAAGTGCAATCTTGTTTCTGATAATTTTTTTTTAATATTGGTTCATCTGTTGTCATGACAATTAGATTCTAGGCCGTAGAAAGATTGATTTCACATTCTGCATCTCCATGCATTGTGTGGCATAATAAAGCAATTCCTCAATTGATTAATGTTGTTTAATTAAGTCTTACAAAGAAATCCATTGCAAAATTACTTAATGATAGCTATATGAGTTATTTGACCCGTTCGGTTATATTGCTATTCATTGCCACTAGCTTAGTTCTACTGTTGTTTCATTATTGCACAACTAATCATATTTCTTAGTTATACTGCTGTTTCATTATTGTGCAGCTATTTATATTGCTTAGTTCTACTGCTATTTCATTATTGCACAGCTAGTCATATTGCTTAACTGTTGTTTCATTATCACGCAACTAGTCACCATTCTAGTTATATTGTTAGTCGAATAGCTGCGTCATTACTGCTTAGATCGCTAGGCCATTGATTCAATTCAATTCCATGTTTGAAACAATTTAGTTAGACTACTGTTCTACTTAAATTCATTATTGTCATTTAAATTCCTACTTGATTTATCTGGACTGTTGTTCAGTTTAATGGAACTGTTATTTTATTCCAATAGAGAAACATCAAATCCCCTTACTTAGCTTTAGGCTAAAAGATCCATCTAAAACATCTTCTTTAGGATCAACAAGCTTCCAGAGTTAGTAATTCTTTCTGAACATTGACAAAGAGCACCCGTAGATCAGGTAAATTGCATATACTGTGCTAACACTCTTGAAATAAAAAACTTACCCTGGGTTGATAATTAAATGAAGGTACAATAGAGTTGTCACAAAAAAGTCACCTCTATCTGACTCAACAATGCCTACTCGAAATTATTCACTCAAATAGAGTGAAACACCAAGGACGGTGTTTACCTCGAGTGAGGTAAGATGTAACACCTAGATTTGAGTTGTTATGTTATTTCAATTGATAGGGTTAAACTTGTTTAAGTTAAATTGTCTTAATGATTATATTAAGAAAATGTTTGAAAAAAGGTTTAATATATATATATATATATATATATATATATATATATATATATATATATATATTAATTATGGAGTGGTCTCCACAAAATGAAGGTTAAGTGTCCAAGTTACTAGAGTGGTTAGTTTAAAAGCAGTTACCTGACAGTTACCTTTCCTCCAGGAATAAAAAGAAAACCTTGATGGAGAAAAAGGTTCCTGTGCAACAAGGTAAAAGGACAACATGACAGCTGAAGGATGAGAGTATCCAGAGCTGGTTGGATCTAGTGGAACTCTATTAAAAACCTGAAAGGGAAGAAGAGACTGGATGGTGGTCCTGAGGTATCTCTCTCCAGAGTAAACTGCTAAGAAATCCCACTCTGACGAGTAGCACAGGGGGATAATAGGAAGTAATATCCTCTCTCATGGTTGGGAGGAAACCATCAGCTCTATTTATTGAAGTAGGTACTATGAACTAGGAAATAATTAGTCTAAAGTATTCTTCTTTTTATTTCTGAAAGTACTTACTCTGATAAGGTATCTGTATACTCTGAATGGGAATGTGTTAACTCTGTGCGAAGTTAATTAATAGCACATTAAACTATAGAAAATACTTACTGTAGACTTTATGTTAAATTCCATTCTTATAAATGTAAGAGGACAATTCAATAAATTAGCCTGAAACTCTAGATTGAGTGTAAAAGTCTAACAAAGCAGTTAGTTCCATCCGGAGTAAAGAGAAAACCCCAGAGAGTATAATCTGCTTGAGGAGAAGTAAATTGTACATAGACTGAGGTTTTGGGAAAGAACCTTCTTTAAATAGATGGTATGGACACCTGGGGTTTATTAAAATAAACATGAAATAAATTACTGTAAACAAACAAAAAAGAACTAAGCAGGTTTAACCTCGTTGTGAAAAACACATTACAATTACAGTAAATGAATTAAAATTCTTTAAAAGATTAAATTGGGTAGAGAAAGATTCTATTATCATATTATGAGAGGAACAATAAATATGGAACATTAAATTATGGACACATCCAATGAAAAGAATAATATTTTTACAACCTATCTTAATAACAAATATTATGAGATAGTATAACAAATAGCCATAGTAATTTCAATGAGAATATTTACGCCATAAATTCGTAAAGGAAAAACAAGAAATAACTGTTCTCTTCCTCATAAGGGTAAACTTGAGTTATATAGTAGAAAAAAAAGAGAAAGATACATCAACATAGTCACATGCATGGAAAAGAGCCTGTTTCGACTTAATTAATACAAATTATGTGAACAAAGTTTATAAAGAGACAAATATTAAGTGAAGCCTTAAAGAAAAGACCAATGATAAGTTGAGTATTTAGAGAGATCCAAGCTCAAGATTGAGAAAATAGTAATAAAGAAACAATATGAAAAATACTATTTTCCAAACAATAGTATGGGGTTAACCTCCATTTCTTTGGGAGTTATGCAAAGACCCCGAATTCAAATAAGTAAAAACCCCCTCGCAAAGAGCCTTAGGGTGCTCAGAGGAGTAAAAAAAAAACAAAAGGAATGATAAGCTATAAATATAACTCAATATAAACTAAAGAAAAATCCCAGCAAAAGTTGCGAGCAGCTCGATAAGAGCTAGCGGAGGAGATTGGGTACTTGTAGCCAACATTGAGAAATTTGTGTAAGGCAAAGTCATAACCAAGAACTGTCAACGGAGGAAGTAGGGGGGTGTAACCTCACCTGCAAGAAACATTAACCAAACATCAGAAACTCTAATATAACAATCAATATGAAATTACTGAGAGCAAAGAAAGGCAAAAAATGGGTTTATAAACACGTTTCTCATAAGAAAATTACCTCATTTACACGGGCATGACAAACTTGTCAAACACAAATAAGGCACGGGGTCAATAAAATAAATTTATAGGAATTAGTAATGTAAGCTAGTGCCATAAACATTTCCACTGATATGAACATTTACCTAAACCCGGAATCATGGTATTCGTGTTTTGTCTCATCCATGATTTCTTTCTTTCACTCATGCCTTCATTGAAGATACCTTTCTGCCATCTACCTCCTCCCATTTTCTCAATTATTTTTAGATTCCTTATAAGACACACCATAGAAATTGCTTTGATGAGAGTTTCTCATGTTTCACTCAACATTATCTCATAAAGAATCAAACTTTTTATTTTGAACTTGCTCATGATCAAGTGTTTTTGGATTTTCTCAATTTGTTTCCAATTTGAAACAGGTATATGCTGCTAGCCCACTGTTCACACCCATATAATATCACTGGACAAAATAGGAGTCCAAAAATCACTTTAATCATGTTAAAATCCCATAACTTTGTCTCTCTACATATGTTTTGAAGTGCATATAATGCTTTCCACCCTCCGAAAATTGTTTTCTTTTTGCAATTCTCCCAATTAAGCTGGTTGTGGAAATCGATCCCGAGGTACTTGTATTCATTTACTTCTTCAAGAATGTTGCCTTAAAAGAAGAATGTAAGCTAGCTTTGGTTCCTTTTATTAGATAAAAATCATTATTTTGGTCTTACTAAATACATGTGATTGAAATATGAAAGGGTGGAGTGATTAGGAAATAGAAATTCATATTTGTAGAAAAAAAATTATATTTATTTCCTTTTTTCCTCACCCAACTTGACCTTGATGCATTGCACCCAACAAACTCTTCAATTTTCTGGAAATGAATGTCAAAGTCTATTGGAAAGTAGGAAGCAAAGCACTAACTTGTAGCTGATATAATTTCATATTTCATGTTATTCATAACTCTAAGATCAAAAGAAATTATGTTCTATCAGAGAAGAAAGAAGTTTGTGGACAAAATGTATGTTTGTGCATGAGTCATTATACTACACCAATTTAGTATATTTAAAAAAAATTATATTTGGTACATACCATTTAAGTTTTACTATAATGATTTAGAATTTGTGAATAACTTGGCGAACCCTCCTAGCCATGTGAAGATTCCTCACCATTGAAATCCAATTTAAGCCTAGCGCTTCACTTATACCAAATTTAGAAAAAAGAGAGTAAATTGTGTATTTGAGATTCTGTGGTTGTTTGAGTGCATATTTTTTTAAAAATCCAACTCATTCTTTCTCCATGTCATAGATAAAATGAAGGCTTTGTTGTTGATAATAACCCAAAGCTGCATCAGGCCCTTACACTTCATCTCCATTGCTCAAGATGATCAGGCATTTCACTGCAGTAGCAACAATAATAGCACTAGTACAAGTTGTGGTAGCATCATTTAGATCATGAAATTATAAAAATATAATTCTCTACGGGAAGTGTCGTTATAGAATTGTGATTGGAGTGGAATGAGAAGGTTGGCAATACAAGAAAATACCTCGCTGTAGTGGGAATCTTGTAGCAGAAGTCAACTCTGAGGCGGCTTCATACTCAACAAACCCGATATCTTCTTGGACACACAATCAATTGGTTGAGATAATATCTCAACCACAAACCAATCTAGGAACCAAATAAATATAAAATACTTCTAGAGAATAGGAACAAACTCTTTTACATAGAGAGAATCACAACTAAGACAATTGTATTTTCAAGTGTTTGCTCGAACTTGTTTTAAGACATTTCTGTGTAGAGACGTAGAAAGCATGATCAAGGCCATGCCATAACCAATAGTCAGTTCACCATTATTTTCCTTGTAAAAAATTTAGTCAGATAGTCAGAATAGATGGGAGTTTGAAGTTTGAACCTCTATACCTTTGTGTTGATTCCTTCAATACCTAAATAGTAGAAATATAGATACTCTGAAATTATTCATCATTGATGTGCTGGACCTTACCTTGTTTAGGGATTGTAGAGCCTCCAAAAAAAAAGGGTTGGAAACATGGAGATTTCCATCAAATCTATGGATGATAAAGCAGAAGCCCTTGTTCCCCACTAGACCTAATTGATTGTGAAAGGCCAAGACTCCTCAATCAAATCTTGCAACACATATGGACTGTGAAATATGCGAATTTTTAAGCACCACCTTTGGCTAAATGCATTAACAACCTATCTCTCGTTAGCTCACCCCTAAATCTGACACCCCATAGGCACAATAAAATGTTGTGCTGAGGGGCAGGCATGGGTCCATGTCAATACCTTCAATTGGGAAGCCTACCATGGGATCTTTGGGGTTATTTGAGTTGTGAATGGTGAAACATGAATTAGAGCTACAAACTACAGGTTTGCCTGAATTATACTGAAATGTTGATTGTGCATCTATAGATGGTAACCAATTGAACCCATAATAAATATTAGAATTTGTATTTATCAAATATAGCAAACAAATAACCTTTCGTTGTTTGAAAAATAGGAAAGATATTAGAGAAGAAAGTATGTTTTGTTTGTTTTTTTTTCACCTTTAACCCAAGAGATTGCCCAAATAAACAGATGATGGAAAAATGACATAGAAAAATTAAGAAACACCTAATAACCAGGCTGTCTATGCATATCTAGAACATATAAGAGTTACATATAACTCAATATTTTCTCCATTAAATATTTTGAAATGAATATTGAAAGGCACACTACAGGTTTTCAATTCAAACAATTCTTCAAAACACAATTATGTATGCAAATGTTTTGCTGCAATAGGGGTTCTTAATTTTTTTTGCTACAATAGGAGTTCAAAATTAAAAACCGCAAAAATAATTGCACTGAAAATCCCATACCTCAACAGCTGAGATATTGGTGACTCCATACACAGTTTTCATTAAGACAATTCAATTCAAAACTAACAAAAATAGAAACTAAATAAATGCAGAGAATTGTATACAATGTAAATCATTGACAGAACATTGAAATTTCACAATTTCGTTAACTCGAGTATGAAGATGTCACTCCAAGTAAACCAGTGGGGCATGAAGATCTAGATGCAAATAAACCAGTCTTTGCCTGATGAGCCCTTCAATTCAGGTTAATATTCGACCACAACACATGAATGCTTTTTAAACGTAGAGTTGAGACATTTGATACATTACCCTGTTTCTTTCTCCATGTACGAAGCTTCAGCCTGTTGGGGAGTTGGCTGGGAAATTTTGAAAATTCTAGGAATGAGGATTGGGCACTGAGGGAATTACTAAATCTATTGAACCTTCACTAATGTAGGTCATGCCCCATAAATTCCCTCATTTGAAATTCATTTTCACGTCAATAAAATAAATGAGTTACTGTCATGCCATTTGTTCTTTGTTCACTTTTATGCCAAATAACTAAAATCAAGAGCATATCAAGAGTTCAAAGAGTATATAATATAGTCATTACTCTGTTATATGCACTACACTTCAAGAAAATATTTTTTTATTGATTTTTCAACTAACTTAGAGGATTTTTTCATGTGCTTTTCAAAACTATGGAACACACTAGAAATCCTTAGAGAAAGCGTTCAAAGTATACATTTTTCATATATATGTACTAGCTAGAATAAATAAAAGAGAAAAGATGAATTATTGTTAACATTTGTGGCTAGGGTTGAGGGTTGTGGAGGAATTGGCACCACAAAAGTGTTTTGTGTGCTAAGAACCCAACATGTGTGCTTTGCACCCAAGCTTGTGGGTGTGAAACCAAAGAGACTTTTGGACCATTGACCCTTGGAGATGGAAGAGCACCCTTAGAGGAGCAAGGGGAAACTTCAAGCATCAAGAGAGGATTCCTACAAATGAAGTTATACATATATATATATATATATATATATATATATATATATATATATATATATATATATATATATATATATATATTTGTGTGTGTGTGTGTGTTAAGCAGTTTGCAAGAAGAAAAGCAAGTCAGCTAGACATTGGAGGTGTCCTTTTGGAGGGTTGCTCATTCACCCTAAGAAACATATATATAAGCGATGTGTGAAACCTTATTCTACCTATCCATTTGCAACAATTCATAAGGAAGGCATCTGAAATAATGCTACAGATAAAGAAAATCTCAACTAAAGGAGAGAAGGGTCTGTTTCGGTGGTTCTTGTGACTGTCCTAAGGGTTGATTATATCAAGAGTAGGGTTGAGTAGAAGAGGATTATTTTTGGGTTGTTTCTTGTGCAAGATAAGTGTGGTACAAACCTCAGATTTAGGCCACATTCTCTATGACTATTTGGGAGAGGGTCAAGCCCTATACCTTAGGCTTGAAGGGGACTGTAAGGCCTAAACATGGGATGGAACCACACCTAGAAGACAACATGTGGGAGAAAATTTTATGAAGAGGAGGACTAGAACTTGTCGAGGACTTTTGGCAGTAAAAAATAAAGGATAAACAAGATTGTTGGATGCCCTAACCATACCATGAAGCTACAACAATGTTCATAGGCCCATAAACTATAAAAACGTATGTTGGTTGATGTCTTCAAGTTGTTTTGTTGCTAGAGGATAGAGTCTTAGCTTGGACAGATTGTTGTTGGGTATCTTAAGGTTGTAGGAGGGCAGAAAGTAGGTGCTCAATGAGGCCCTAAGTGTAGCACAAATAAGTAATCTTGGATTGCTAGGAGAGGCATATTTAGAGAGCTCAGGGACTAATCTTTGAGGCAATAAAGAAGGAATTCAAAGGGAGTAGTTTAACCAACCCTAAGTTCATTGTTGAAGGAATTTTTACAATGGTAGTGGGTACCCCTATATGCCCAAAGCTTGTCTTCATTGGAGCAGTGCAGAAAGGAAATAAAGGGAAGATGCACCAAAGGATTTGAGGAGTAGTAGTGGGAAGTCTAGATTTTTTCATAAATGAAGTTGTGAACAACTCAATAGGAGGCCCTATCTGTTGAGTCATTGATGGATGAATGATAAAATAGAGGGAATATTGGAGCTGTGCTTAGTGACCTAAAATAGTAGGACTATTGATAGAGGTAGCATTGCAGATTGGGGGTAGATGAACCAAAAAATTTGTTCAAGGTACAACCAAGAGGAGTTGCGAGGCAATGTTATATTACCTAAATGGTCAGTTGTACATTTTTTGGATTAGATTGGTTTTCATAGTAGTTTTCATGAAACCCAATTTTGTATTCCTTGTATTAATGATTTTATGAGGGCCATGATCCCTATTATGCGAGCCATAGATATTTGTATTATAGTTTGTTAATATAACAAAGTTGGGTTATTGAAAAATTGCAAAAAGTTGTTTATTTTGTGCACTAGTTGATTTACTATTGTTTATATTCCATTGTGAAAAGTAGTTTGTTGTCGTATTTGGATTGGTAGTGTCATAGATTCTAAGACCCTAAACTAGATTCTACAGTGCCTTGGAAAAAAAACATGATATTAGAGTCTTTTCACTCTATGGTTACTGCTTGATCGGTCAAAGTCACTTGCTCACACATGCTCAGTTCGTAACAAGTTCATGAGCGCATTCTTTTATGAAAGATTGAACAAGCATAACACAGTCCATCAATAAATATCCTATGAAATTTTCAACCCATATTGACAGTCAGTGTGCACTGTCATTGACAGTACCTCACTTTTGGCTATGTTTGTACTTCTATATTGGTGGGTTTTTCAATCTGTGGCTTTTGCGCACCCTCACTTTCGCGAGTGTCATTTTTATGCTATCAATTGTCTCTTTCATTGTATTTCCCTTTAATTAGTGTTGTTTTCCTATTATCTTCACTCTAGCATGTGTTTCTTTCACTATCGTTCTCATATCACAAGTGTCGTTCGCACTTTTATCTTCATATAGTAAATGACGTCTTTTAGCATGTGGAGTGTCACACAATGTACGAAAGCTAGTTTTGGTGGTCTAAATGGGTAACCTTTATGTAAATGAGTTGGTATTACCATGTAAACATGTATCACACTCATTTCCAAAGTTTCAAGCACTATCACACAAGTGTCATCAAGGTCGTCACAAAGTGTATCTTTGGTGTCACACTTGGTGTAGGTCGTCGCAAAATGGTTGCATTAAGGACATGATGTTGTTCATTTGTTCTAAGTGTTACACATTGTGTTTTAAATTTATATAAGTGTTTTTTCATGTTCAAAGTCATGATTTTTCCTATATTGCTTTCATTTTTCCGACACTTAGTCAAATTGGGAAAAATCTCTAACCAAACCACTCAACCTCCTTTATCTAGCCTGAATTGCACATTGTGTAGTCTCATCAATCAAGCAACAACCTTGTCTGTTCGCACTGCGCAATAAACAATTTATACCTACGAAAATTGCACAATATGTAATCTTAGTTCTCAAGCCCAACACCTAAGCTTAAAAACTACACAATATTTCCCTCCATCTAGACCTAAAGTACACATTATGCAGTCTCAAGGCTCAGGCCTCAGCCTCGAGCTCCTGAATTACACAATTGCGTAATCACCTGGCTTGCACTTCCTTCTAGAATTGAATAATGGGAAAACTCAGTGCTCAAGCCCCCAACTTGAGCCCTTCAGTCCCTCAACTGCACAGTTCCTCTGCCCAAGCCTCCAAAACTTCACATTGCACAGTCTTTAGGCTCTAGCCTCCAAATCAAGTTCTTGAGTCCCTCAACTACATAATCCTTTGACCCTGGCCATCCTGAACTACACGTTTCACAGTATCAAGTATCAACCCCTGACCTTGGCCTCTGGAAATGCACAATCCCTAAGTTATTCACTTAACCAGTCACCAGTTCCAACCCTAACAAGTGATTTCATGAAGCATCTTAGGCTAGGGTTTATCGTATTGATGTCCTCTTGTCATGGGTGGATTGTATTCACAAGTATTCTATTATGTTAGGAAAATATTATGATTAAGGAGATGCAGAAGGAGACCATGCTAGAAGACACCTATAGATCTAAGTAAATAAGATGATCATTAGGAAAGAAGATGAAGGAACACCAGATTACAACAAAATATAAAAGATCAAGACCGCATGAAGACTCCATATTGATTCACAACCCTTTGGAGAGTGGATATAAATAACAAAGCATATCTCTTACAAATATTAAGTATTGGATACATATATTATTGAAAGAAGTAGCAACTAAGATTGGTCTGGCATTGCCATGTCACCATGCAATCTATGTCATCAATGTCATGTCATGAGTCATCATATGCCACTTCATTTTATGGATTATGTAAATTATATAATGGCTAAATATAATGTAAATTAGAAGTCTAAGAGTCATTCATGTAATGTGAAAATTCATGTAGGAAATGAAAAGCTCATAGAGAAGTCAAACAATCATGAGGGTAGTCCAAGAGTGACAAGGGAGGTTAATGGTCACCCCAATTTTTATATATACGCCTTAATTGCTCAAGTAAATAATTTTTCACCTTGGCTCCTCCTACTAGGCAATAGAGAGAGAGAGAGACAGTTGTTTTAGAGGTGAAAGTGACTACTCTAATGATCCACTATTGGGGCTGGTGGTGTTCACTGTCATGATGTATCTTGAAACTTTTAATTAATTTTGAAGCTTGTTGAGCCAAAATTATTTCATGCATATGGCGTGAATATTGTAAGAATATTCTTTAAATGTTTCCGTATGTTTTTTTCATCTGTAATAAGGAAATTGAACTATTTCAGTGGCTTTGGTACTTATCTCGTTGATGGTGTGTTGTATTCACTTTAGAAATGGTTCCTTCCTTGTGAACTATTTCACTAGTTGATCAACGATTCATTCATATGTATATGCTCGTGCTCCTTTTCTAGATTAGTACTCTAACTTGTCTTTAAACCAACCAATTTTATCTTCAATTTTAGTAGAAGGACCATGATATTATCTATAACTAAACATTTCACAAGGCATACTCAACTGTTGATTCGAGATTACTTGCACATTACTCTCTTCTGATGAACTTTGTAGCCAAGACAAATCTATAAGAATATTTGGCAGTCAACTCAATACCCTAGATGTGGCTCCTATTCCAAATGGTGTGAGGTTTAATTGGGACTTCACATCGGGGATACCCCCTTAGTTGATGGATTTCCAACACCCGTCAACAAATGACACTAGAAGGAGGGCCAGACGACAGGTTATGCATGTTGAGTCTACTTTGAATATCTTATCCAAAATGGATCTTCCCCAAATCATAAACCTGAGATGTTTTCCTAAAGAGCTTAATCTTACCATCCCCAAGGAATTTTTTCATAACCTATACCAATTTAAGTTTGATGGTGATGGTGAATTAAGTCTTCATGAACATCTCTTTCAAGTTTTCCATTTTTTCCTTTCTAATGGAAAACATTACAAATATTTCATGGCTATATTTATTACCCTGACATTTGAAGGTCATGTTAAGAGATGGTATCACACATTACCTTCTTCTTCTATCCATTCATTCAACCAACTTGTGAATGATATTCCTAAAGCATTTGACATGTATTATTACTAGAATGTTCTTAAAAGAATTAATCGACTAAGAATGAAGCCTAATGAATCATTTGTGGATTTTATGATAGATTGCTTCACCTTTGTTATGAACTCCCAGGAGAAGACACAGATTGTGACTTATTTAAACAACATTTTAATAATTTGGTTCATATCTATCTGGACAATGAATCTGACCCCCCTGATGTTTTTATTCCCCCAACTATTGTAAATCATGATACACCTTGAATTTCAAAGAAGGAACCTACTACTCCTTTTTTTTCTTGTCTTCCATCTTTTCCAATTTTGATGAGGGAGCCTTCTTGTGATGATAATAAAGTTGGGATATCTTTTCATAAAATTCCTAACGCAACTACTCATTCCCCTTCCACTTTTCATGATTCAAATCCCATAGAGGAAATCCCAGAATGGTTCATGAAGCCTAGGTGAAGACTAATTTCTCCATTTCACAAGATGATATTACTGCTCATAATTTAAATCTTGAATCTGATTTGGATACTTTTCATCCTCTACCATCCCTTTCTCATGACCCCTTTCCCCTCAATCTGTCCAATCAACCTCTTCCAAATCTAGGCAATGAATAGGTGTAAGGTAGTCACATTTCGCAGGTAGAGGAGCAAGAAGGTGAGGATTATTTTGATCTTTATTCTATTTTCCAGAGTCCTCTATGTGAAGATGGTGTTGCTTCACTCTTGGCTGATAATCAATCTAAGAATCTCGGTGATGAATTGAATATAATCGACTTACCTGATCAATATGAATTCTTGGATAACCATCATCCTAATGATTATGACTCCATTAGTATATGGGATAATGTATTCCCAAGCACACCAATTGATCTTTTGGTTGCTCCAGAAGATGTTGATTTGACATAACTAGATCTAGAATCTGATCCAGCTGAAGAAAATTATCTTATCGAAACTTCCTCTTTATCCCACTATCCCTTGTGCTCTCTCATTTGTAATGCACCAGCTTACGATGAAAATACTCCACACTCTCCAAGTTCTCCATATGAAGAGTTGACTTTTCAATTTACAAAAGGTGCTGAGATTGTCCATGATGAAAATGAAAACAATCAAATAATTGAGTATTCTTCCCATCCCTCATCATCTCTGATTTTTCATGAAGAAAATTCTCCAAATCAACTTGCTCATGAATTTTCCTCAATTCATTCATCCTTGGATTTGAGATCAGGAGAATCTTTCGACTTGAGGAATTTGGTTATTATTGTAAAATATAATCAAATTAGTGACAGAGATGGCTTCCATCTAGTTAGTATTAGTCTTATTGAAATAAATGGTATTAGCTATCCTCACACCATGCACGATCTGGTTCAATCTTCAATATGTGAATTTAAAACCCTTGAAAGTTCTGAGACTTTTGAGGGAGTCGAGGCACTTCAACTTCCGTTGATGTTTATGACAAGATATCGTGACTCTGGTAAGGTCCCTAAACTAAGTCAGATCTAGTTTCTCTAGGGAAATCCTTCTCTTTGCATGGTTTCACTCGGTGAAAATTTCTTCTTGAAAGATGTTTGGTATTTCAGATGTAGTCTTTCAAGCTTTCAAGATTTTATTTCCAATTGAACCACGAATATTCCTCAGTTGATTCATCTTCATACAAATCTCTTGTATCAAACTCAGGTTTGGAATGTATATCTCTTGTAGAATCATGGAACTGTGAAGTTAATCATTTTGAAAATCATATTTGGCCAAAGCAATCATGCCTATCAGATTCATTTTAGAATATTTATCTCCTAGTTTTTCTTGTGAATGTTATATTGTGAATCTTGTTCTTCATCACACTTGAAATCCTCCCGAGAGCTAATGAATGCATGAGTTATTGTGCGACTCAAAATCTTCTTCGTTCACTGTATCTTGACAGACATCATGTGTTTGTTGTACTGAAATTCCTTTTCACTTCTTTCAATGATTAACATGCCAGTACAACATGCAATCAATTACAAGGAAATCGTTTGTTTCATTTATCATGCGAGGAAGATTATTCCTTTGTTCAAGGAATTTGTAGAGATGTTCATAATGATCTATCTTTGTTAGCTTCTAATTGAGAATATATTTCCATAAATGGTCCATCTGATCATAATATTAATTTTCATTCATTTTATCATTTTTCCCACCAATATATTTGTTGAAAATTGTTTCACATCTTTTTAAAAAGAGAGTCCATACAGGTGCAATGGTTTAACTGAATAGTGGAATAACCTGTTTAAGTATAATAATGACCACATCGATTAATATTTATGGCTTATTTCACCTTTCAAATACTTGTCAAGCAGCTGAGGCACTTAAGCCTTCACTAATGGTTATGTCAGCACCTCACTATCTTGACAAGCCTTCTGAATATTTGTAGAAATTATACAACAAGAATGTATATCATGGGTTCAATCCGATCTAACAATGCACTAAAGTTAAATACTAAATCACTTCTACAAATAAATTGTGGAACTAAAAACACAATCGCCAATCACATGAAGCAAAGAAGAATCAATCAAGCCACAACACAGATAATTTCCCGGGGAAATATTGTTTCTCAAAACCCCACTATCTTCTATTGTATATTCAACATGGAATCATGAAACAATTTCATACAACTCTTCTTACAAGAGTTTTCCTGTACTCAACTAATTGTCTCATACTGTCATACATAAAACTGACCAATACTTAGCCAGTTTACTGCATCTAGACAACCTGCCTTGCTTGCACAATCCCTGATGAATGAAATCCCTAAAGAATAGGAATTTTGGCCTTCCTTAAATGCACAAGTATCATGGGAACTCCAATAGGTGTTTCATTGCATGGGTGCGACCTAATAATCCTACAACTGATAGTCAACTTCCCTTTCACCTAGATCTCAACTGGGTCTCCACTGGATCTGACATGCATGCAAATAATAATAGTAAATCCTTAGTTGCATGTGAGATCATTGATTGTGAATTAATTAATATTTAATTCACTTGATCTCTCACTAGTGTATCTAATAGTTACAACTAGCACAACTGATTTTAACTCACTTAACTGAGTTAAAATTATTACAACCTACATTAACTAATGCACCACTGCACTTCGAACTCTATTACAAATAGAATCGCTTTGCATGCCTCACAAAATACCCATGACTCGAAATTCATGATCTAACTGAGTTTATCACACTCAGATAACTATTACAAGTTATTTTGAGACTAGATTACATTTATTATCCATCTTAATTAAGGGATAACTAAAATAGACATGCACCAAACTTATCCCTATGGGTCCCACCCTCGTGTATGTGCTTAATGCACTATGCGTGGGAGCTGAAATTTTCTTGTTGAATTTCAACACTCCCTCTGAACAAGAAAGGGATTATCCTTCACCCTGATCCTGCCTCTATGGTATTTGAATTTTCTCCTGGTGAGTGCCTTCGTCCAAATTTCTGCATCCCAATATTCCATGGGAATGTATTGAAGCAACATTATTCTCCTCTACATACAATCTCTAAGATGATGGTACCATATATCTATGTTCTTGGACCTATCATGAAACACAAGATTAATCGAGAGTTTAATGCAACTATGATTATCACAATGTATCACTGTCGGATCCATTTGAGAACCAAACAAACCAACCAAGATATTTCTCATCCAGATAGCCTCACATGCAGCTTGAATTAATACCATGTATTCTGCTTCCATTGAACTGAGTGCCACAAATCGTTGTTTCCTGCTGTGCCAAGAAATTGATGTCGATCCTATGTTGAATATCCCTCATGATATGCTCTTTCTGTCTGATGTAATTCCTACCCAATCTACATCTATGAAGCCTTGAAGCTTCACTCCCTCTCTCTATCTGTACCATAGACCATACTCTGATGTGCCCCTCAATGATCTCAAGACATGCTTGCTCGCCTTCCAAAAGAGCTTGGTAGGCTTAACCATAGCTTGAATTAGCTGGTTAATTGCATAGAAAATTTCTGGTTTGGTGTTCACTTGATACTTCAGTGAACCAACTAACTGCCTGTAGACAGTAGCATCCACTAACTCTCCAGAAGTAGCATCCTCTTTCCTCCAATTTTCTTTCCTCCAATTTCCTAGAAGAGGAGTATCCATGGTTTTGCAACTCTCCATGTGAAACTTACCCAATATCTCCTTTGCATACTTGGCTTGAGACAAAAAAATTTCATCATCCTGCTACCATATTTCCAATCCAATGAAATAATGAAGGAATCCCATGTCCTTCATTTCGAACACCCTTGCAAGATCCTCCTTGAATGAGTGGATAAACTTCTCATCACCAGTTGAAATTTGATCCAGATTTATGCAAGAATGCAACAGAATACAAAAATAACCATAAACATAGAAATACAACGGAAATAAGGCTTCATTTCATTAATATCAAATCATAGAAATATGCTTACAAACATGATGGAAATAAAATAGATAGGGTGCTGGTAGCGAATCTCTGAGAAGAGATGTGGTGGCTACAGACCTCTGAACTGTGTTACAATGAGGCTTGAGGTCCTATTTATTATGGAGAAACAATGGAGAACTCTAAACGTCCAAAAACCTAACCCTAGGAGATGAAGCACCAAAACTATGGGCCCCGTTTGGGTAACTTGGTGTTTCAACTTCCTGGGGATGTAACTTCAGCATACTATCTCCATTTGGGGCTTCAAAATGGCTCCAAAAGTTCAGGACCCGAAAAACAGCTAAAACTAGTAAGCTGTGGAAAAACTGAAAGAGACAATGGTGGGGCCCCAAGTGGAATAGGCGGGTGGCCACCAATATCCACCTGGATCATTCCTCCCCCATTAGGAAGCAATGGTCCCCAATGCGTTGAGTTCCTCCATGAGATGAGGAAACTTATGTTGAACTTAGTCCCTGGTGATCCACTTGCCTTGGTGCAGGAGTTGGCCAGCTTTCACAACCCGATACAGTTGGATCTTCTATCGGTGAGTGTTCTTGATTTACATGTCCATGATATAGTCTGTGGTGGCCTGTTCCATGTATTATGGGTTTAAATCTTTTGGTATGAGCTCTTATACAATGTCAGAGGTGTCCAATAGAGGTGGGAAGTAGGGACGAAGGCAGTCTAAATTGAATACTGGGTGCAGACCAAGGATTGGTGGAATACTGAGCTCAATGGAATTGTTACAGCCTTAGTGATGTGTACAACCCATATCAGAGTAGGAGAATCTTGTGGTGGGATCTAGTGAGGCGCTCCTTCTGAAAATGCAGCCACACTTTTTCGCCCACCTGGAAGTTGTGTGGCACCCAATGTTGACCATGTCGTTGCTTGTACTTAGCATTGGCTCTGTCCAATATGTCATGAACCTGTTGGCGGATGTCCTGAATGTGCTCGATGAAGTTGTTTGCTCTGTCACCTTCAGACTGGACATGAGCTGAATCGGCCTGAGTAGCTACAAATGGCATGTCTACATCAATGGGACATAGTGGATGGAATCCCGAGCCCACCTGAAAGGGGCTATGGTTGATTGAGATGTGGAGAGCCCGGTTATAACTATGTTTTACATAGGGAAGGCTCTCATCCCATGTGCGTGGATTCTTTGAATTGTACATGCACAGAATGTGTACAATCATCCTGTTGACAACCTCTGTCTGGCCATCAGTTTGGGGATGGAAAGTTATGGACTTGGTGAGCTTGGTATCCAACATTGACCAGAGGCTGGACCAAAATGTGCTGAGGAACCTGCTATCACGATCTGATATGATAGACTGTGGGATCCCAAAGTGCACCCACACTCGTTCAAAGAAGAGTTTAGCAATGGCTTCTACTGTGATATTCTTCTTATAGGCCGCCATAATGGCCATCTTTGAGAATCTGTCGATGACCACGAAAACACAGTCATTTCCATGCTTAGTAGAAGGAAGGCCTGACATGTAATCCATGGAGATGGACTCCCAAGGTCGACTAGGGGTAGGTAGCGAAGTTTATAGCCCTTGCTTCTTGATGGTTGGTTTCGCAATGGCGCAAGCAGTGCAGGATCTGATGTAATTCCTGACATCCTATCGAAGGTTCGGCCAATAGAAATACTTCTGCAGTACTGCCACTAATTTCTCGACCCCAAAATGCCTATCAACTCGACTATAGTGCGCTTCTCATATCATCTTGGCACGCTCACTTGAAGGAACACAAAGGTGTCCCAGGTGACATAATAGTGCATCTTGGAGGTGAAAATTTGGAACTTGCATACTCGCCAAGAGTGCCTTGTATGTGTAGCTGAATTATGGATCCATATTGTACAGAAGTGCCCAATCATAAGTCTTATGCCTAGAAGAGTTGAGAACGGTGGTTATGGCCACGATCGGTGGTCAGCTGAGGGAGTCTGCAACATTATTGGTGCTACCCTTCTTGTACTTGATGTTCAAATGAAATTGTTGTAGATATGTGGAGCACTTTTGATGGCAATCGTTCTGAAACTTCCCTTGTGTTTGTATGAACTATAGGGGTCGGTGGTCTGTGTGGATGATTGTCTCCTTCCCCAAAATGTAATTCTTCCATTGTCGACAAGCCTGCACAATGGAATACATTTCCTTGTCATAAGTGGGATACTTTTGAACTTTGTCGGACAATGTCTCACTATGATATGCCACTGGATGCCCTTGTTGAGTAAGAACTGCCCCAATAGCATAGTCAGAGGCATCTATCTCGATCTCAAATGGTTTTTGCAAGTATGGTAATGTGAGCACTGGGGCAGACCAGAGGCAATGTTTCAATTCTACGAACGCCTTCTGTTGAGATTTCGACCAACAGAATTTTTCTTTTGCTCCTTCCTTGGTGACTTGACTCAAGGGCCAAGTGATATGAGAGAATTCCAACATGAACTTGCGGTGGAAATTAGCAAGACCCAGAAAGCTGCGAAGCTCTGTTAGGGTGGTTGGGGCTGGCCAATCCTGAATGACTTGGATCTTGGCTGGATCCAAATGCACCTCCCTTTAATCAATAATGTATCCCATATATTGAACCTGGGTCATGCCAAAAGTGCAATTCTCCAAATTGACACACAACTTGTGTTGCTGCAATGTTTGGAGGACTTCCCGGATGTGGTGGAGGTGCTCTTTTCAAGTCTGGCCGAAGATCAGAATGTCATCCAAGTATACCACTACAAATGAGTTGGTGAATGGATGCAAGATATCATCCATCAACCTCATGAATATTGTAGGAGCATTTGTCAATCCAAAAGGCATGACAAGCCATTCGAGAAGGCCCTCCTTGGCTTTGAAGGCAGTCTTCCACACATCATAGGGTTCGATTGCTACCTGGTGATACCCAGACTTCAAGTCAATCTTGCTGAAATATTTTTCCCCTTTGAGTTGGTCCAAAAGGTCATCAATTCGTGGGATCGGGTACCTATTCCGGACAGTGATCTTGTTCAGCGCCCGATAATCAATACAGATTATCCAAGTCCCATCCTTCTTCTGTACCAACACGATTGAGCTCCCACAGGGTGATGAACTTGGCCGGATGTGACCTTTCTAAAGCAACTCCTGAATTTGCCTCCTGATTGCATCATTCTCTAGAACAGAGCGCCTATAGATCGGTCCATTGGGTAGCGGCACACCAGGGGTCAGGTTAATGGGGTGCCTGACCTGACAGTGTAGAGGCACCCCTGTGGGTGAGGTGAAGATGTCCCTGTACTCCTCCACAACCTTGTCCATTTTTTGTTGTTGTGCAGAGGATCCATGTCTAGAGGTTGTGGCCACAATCTTCTTCTTGCCTTGGGGGCCGATCATCAGGAAAAAAAAATTTCTTGGTTTGGGAAATGAGCTTACTGCATTGTTTTGCAGTAACCAAAGAGATAGTTGGAGGCGGTGGTACCTTTGGTATCCTGTACAATTTATTTCCCAAAGTACCAATAATAGCACGAGGCCGGGACTCATACACAGAATGCTACTTCCACAAGTATGTTTGGCCTAATAATACATCAGAAACATCAATAGGAGCAATGTCACACAATATCTCATCTGTGAAGGGCTTGATGCTAAAGGGAAGGCAGCATTGCTGGCTAATGCGGAGATCCTGTCCTTGGTGAAGCCACCCAATGGTGTATGGTTGTGGGTGCACTATGGTCAGCAAGCCCAATCACTTCACAACATCTGTTGAAATGAGGTGCTTTTGGCTCCCATTGTCGATAGTGAACCATAGCGGGGAACCCTTTACCCACATCTGGGTGTGGAAGAGACACTTTGCCTCCTCTAGATCTTCTAGTTTCTCCTTCTAGATCTTCGTAGTGGCAACAGTGGCATTGGGCTCCACATCAATAATCTTCTTCCATTTTTCATTCACCTTGTCAGGTTCTGATTCAGAGTCAAAGCATGCATTTGATTCAAAAGCCCTCATTCGGCCACCAGCGACTGCTTGGCCCGACACTCACTTGTGTTGTGAGTGGAGCTCTTATGGAACTCACACCACTTTCCCATGTCCTTCTTTGGCTTCATGGTGTTATTATTTGCTTGTGTCTTTGGTAGGTTGTCTTGGGCCGTCATGCCTTGGCTTTGTCCTTTGTTCTGCGATTTGGCAGCACCTTTCCCTTGGCTTTTGATTTGTAGATCCAAAGTCTCGCTTCTTCTTTTTGAATTTCTACTCAATCTTGGCAGCATACTGGTATGTTGTACCAAGCGAGGAGATTTCGAGGAACTCCATTTCCTCATGAATGTATCTGTGTAGACAACCACGATACTTTAGCACCAAATGTTTCTTTGAATCTTTGATACCCAACTTTGTGCGCAGGGTATGGAACAGATTCGTTAGCTCATGCACATCTTGATCCCTTTATTTTCGCAGCGTGGTCCATTGTATGTACTTGTCCTCATAGCTCCCCATAGAATAATATTTTTCCTTGATGGCATCTTAGAAAGAATTCCAAGTGGGTACGACTGAGAAAAGAGGGGGTTTTGTCTCATCCTTTTTCTCACAGTAGGTTTCCCACCAGTCCTTGACATGGGGAGTAGCTTTGAGGAGTGCAAAAATAATCTTCTCCCGGTCAAAAAAGTCATGAACCGAGAAATGTCATTCTAATAGATTCAACCATCTATCTATGACATCTGCATCTATTTGATCCTCAAATATGGGAATGTAGAAGTTTACTTGTACCTTAAAGGGATTCGTGCCTCCAAAGTGGCTGCTGGATGCATATGTGTCGCCGATGGGCAGTCGTTGAAGGATCTGGGCAAATTTATCCATCATCGTGTTCCTTTATTTGCCTCCTCGAGCAATATTTTGATAGGATCTCCTGCTCCCTCATATTTCTTTTCGTCCCCCATGGGCATCCATCAGGGTTTGCGAGGCTGATCTTGCAAAGGTTCCACCAAATCGAGCCCTAACTCCTTATACCTCGACCTCATTGGGGACATGCAAAGAAGGATCGAGAAAAAGAAAACTGCTTTGATACCACTGATCTGGATTTATGCATGAACACAACAAAATATAGAAATAGCCATAAACATATAAATACAATGGAAATAAGGCTTCATTTTATTAATATCAAATAATAGAAGTATGCTTACAAACATGATGGAAATAAAATAGCTAGGGTGCCGGTAGCGAATCTCTGAGAAGAGATGTGGCGGCTACAGACCTCTAAACTATGTTACAATGAGGCTCGAGGGCCTATTTATTATGGAGAAACAATGGAAAACTCTAAACGTCCAAAAACCTAACCCTAGGAGATGCAGTGCCAAAACTATGGGCCCCGTTTGGGTAAATTGGTGTTTCAACTTTCTGGGGACGTAACTTCGACATACTATCTCCGTTTGGGGCTTCAAAATGGCTCTGGAAGTTTAGGACCCGAAAAAATGCTAAAAATAGTAAGTTATGAAAAAACTGAAAGAGAAAATGGTGGGGCCCCAAGTGGAATAGGCGGGTGGCCACCAATATCCACCTGGATAAAAATTAGATCATGAACATAAAGAAAAATAATTAATAGCTTACCCTCAACCATAGTCTGGTACAGGTTTTCATCTGCTTCTCTTTTGGTGAGGCCCAGTCCGATGAAATAGCTGTCTATCCGAGTGTACCAAGCATGAGGTGCTTGCTTTAGCCCATAAAATGCTCTCTTGAGTCGACACACATGCGAATCACTGTTGAAGATCTCAAAACCTTCAGGCTGCTCTATCTACACCTCTTCCTCAATGATCCCATTGAGAAACGTAGTTTTCACATCTATCTGATGATTGTGCCATCCTATCTACGTTGAGAGTGCAAGGATGGATCTAATGGAAGAGTACCTTGAAATAGGTGCAAAAGTCTCATCATAATCAATCCCCTCGATCTTCGAGAATCCCCCGGCCACAAATCTGGCCTTGTATTTCTCCACACTCCCATCAACAACTTGTTTTACCTTGTAGATCCATCTCGATCCAACCACTGATTTGTCGACCTATCTTGGGAAAATCTCCCATGCACTTTTCTTGATAATGGAGTGATACTCCTCCACTATTGCATCAATCCAAGTTGGTTGCTTCACTTCTTCTTGAAAGGAAGATGGTTCAGTCACAATACATTTTCTCATAAGAGCCATGTATCTAGTAAACCTGTCAGGAGACTATCTCTGTATGCACTGTGAAGTAGGGGCTCCTACATTCTCTATAGCATCAAGTCTCAATCTATCAGCTTCCGTGGTGCGCCTTCTACCATTTCTGATGGATGGCTCTATAGGAGTTTTTTCCTCCACTCCATGAACCTCCTCATGTGGCTGCTCCACATCTTGAGGCTTATCCTTGGGAACCAACAGTTCCTCCTCTACATGAAATTCCAGCTCCCTCTGAAGGGACAACCTCATGAATCTCTCCTCATCAAATTTTATATCCCATCACACAAAAATCATTCTTATTATTTGTGAAAATAGACCAAACTGAACTGAGCGTTTCTCTGTACCCAAAAAAATCCCGATCTCAGCTATCGGTTCCAGCTTCTTCCTAGTGTCCTTGGTCACATGCACATAAAAAAATGAGCCAAAAATATTAAAGTGTGAAACATTAGGTTTCTTACCAGTGAAATCCTCGTCAGGTGTACTCATGCAAGGTATCCTATGAGGACAACGGTTCTATACAAATACCGCAGTGTTCCATGCTTCCACCCACGGATGCATCAGTAGGCCTTGATCATGCAACATTACTCTTGCTGCACCCATGATCATTTTGTTCTTTCTTTTTGCGACGCCATTCTGCTATGGGTTATGAGGCACTATCAGTTCTATTCAAATTCCTTCTTTGCTACATAAGTTCTTGAATTCGTTAGAGATGTATTCTCCACCATTATCACTCCTAAGAGCCTTCACTTACTTCCCCAAAACTTTCTCCACTAATGCCTTAAACTCAAGAAACTTAGAGAATGTCTAATCTTTCTTCTGCATGAAGAAGATCTAATTCTTAAGAGAAAATTCATGAACAAATATCACATATTACTTATGTTTTGCTGTCGAAGCAAAAAAGAAAGGTCCACACACATCTATGTGAACTCTCTAAAGGACCCCAAAGCTTGGTTCTCCTTCTCATGAAAGGTGGCCTTTACATGTTCTCCCATAGTACATCCCTTGCATGTGTTTGACTGCGCAAGTGTACCCCTGGGAAGACCAGTAGAAATCTGCTACATGACTTTCAAGGCTCCATGGTGAAGATGGCCCAATCTCCTGTGCCATACTTCGCCCTCATCCCGACTCACCACTTTTTCCACCTTGCCCATCATTGCTGTGCAACCATATACCTCCATCTTGTATAGATTATTAACATGAATCCCTATCCTCTTGGCTTGTCCTAATTTTTTTTTCGCAGGAAATATTTTCCTTCACTAAAAACAACATCATAGCCTCTATCCTCCAACATTGCACCTGAGACTAAATTTTTCTTCAAACCTGGTACATGCATTACATATTTTAATTGAAAGGGCTTACTTGACTTCCTCTCGAAGGTAATGGTACCAATCTTGGTAGCACTGTACTGCTCGTCATCACCCATTTCAATATGCATATGGAGATCCTTCTCCTCCAGGCCACTGAAACGTTCATTGTCTCCCGTCATGTGAAAGGAAGCGCCACTATCCAAATACCACATAGATCCCAATGAACTTGACACAATGCATGTGATCAATGAGAATTCAAGCTCAAATTGTGAGGCTAAAGCCTCACCAGTTGTAGATCCTCCAGGCTTATTATTCTTCTTCTTTTGTGGACAGTTAGTAGCATAATTCCCATTCTCGTCACAGTGACAACACTTCACCCTCGACATATCCTACTTCTTGCCATTTTTGGACTCAGATTTGGAATGTAATTTCTTCCCCTTCCCCTTATTCACCTTAGCAGCCAAAGAATAATATTCTTCATCTTCATTCTTAGATGAAGATCCATCTCTGGAGTTTCGTCTGAACTCCTGCTACACCAAATCTGATCACAGTCATTCCCAATATGGCAGATTCTCCCTTCCGTTGAAAAAGTCTTGATAACTGTGCCAACTATTGGGAAGTCCTAGGAGAGCTAAGCTCACCAAATCATCATCAGCGACAGTTATACCAACGTTCCCCAGTTCATCCCGACATTGGACAAATTTTTTTAGATATTTTGGTATGGAGTTGCCCTTCTCCATCTTGATCTTCCTGAGTTTATCTTTGAGAGACAATTTCCTGTGGTCACTTCTACTCTAGAATAGATCCCTCAAAGCCTTCCAAATTTCATATGGCTTGGCTTTCCCATGGAGGCTTGAGACAATGTGGTCTCGTACTCCCTCCAATAGGATCCTGCTCGCCTTTGCCACTTTCTTTTGCCATGCATCAAGATTTGCAACATCCGTCACATTCGGTTTAGGAACATCATTGTCAATGAATTCCTTCAAGCCATTGTCTTTGAGTATTACCTCCATCCTGTCCTTCCAAGCAATATAGTTTGAGCTGACCTCGAGTGCATTCTCCAACCTCAAGCCATTGAAAGCCATTTCGATTCTGAATCAACTGTAGCACCAAGAAAGTATTTTTGCAAATTTGAATTCTATCCAGTCACAAACTTAGCTCCTCCTTTACAATTGTGATTTCCTGTGCTCTGATACCATGTAGAAATTGTACATCAAGCATGTATATCATGGATTCAATCCAATCTAAAAATGTACTAAATTTAAATACTGAATCGCTTCTACAAATCAATTTCAGAATTAAAAACACAATCGCCAATCACATGAAGTAAAGAAGAATCAATCAAGCCACAACACAGATAACTTCCCAGGAAATATTTATTCTCAAAACCCCACTATCTTCTATTTATATTCAGCATGGAATCATGAAACAATTGCATACAACTCTTCTCACAAGAGCCCTCATGTACTCATATAATTGTCTCACACTCTCATACATAAAACTGACCAATACTTAGCCAATTTACTGCCTCCAGATAGCCTACGTTTCTTGCGCAATCCTTGATGAATGAAATCCCTAAAGAATAGGAATTTTTTCCTTCCTTGACTTCACAAGTATCATGGGTACTCCAATGGGTGTTTGGTTGCATGGGTGCAACCCAATAATCCTACAACTGAGAGTCAACTTCCCTTTCACATAGATCTCAACTGATTTGACATGCATGCAACTAATAATAGTAAATCCTCAGTTGCATGTGAGATCAATGATTTTGAATTAATTAATATTTAATTCACTTGATCTCTCACTAGTGTATCTAATAGCTACAAGTAGCACAACTGAGTTTAACTCACTTAACTAAGTTAAACTGATTACACCCTGCATTAACTAATGCACCACTTCGAAATTCCCTTACAATATTCTCATCCTAATCATGTGCTTTTAATTGAAAATTCATCTTTTCAAATATTTCAGGATTCTGTTGTGGTAAAACAAAACCCCCCCATTTTTTGACTTACATACTTCAAATAATGGGGAACATTTCTCCAAAATTCTTGGCTAAACACCTTTTAGGATTTTGAGTAAGTTAATTATTTTGTAATTTTGTTATTTTTCATTTTTATCGAATTTCTATTTTGATTGTTTCATTGAATCTGGTTTTTCATAAGCTTTCGACCGATACTTGTTTCACTTCATTTGATCAAATGGTTTGTAAATGGCACTCCTTTCAAGTTTTGATTATTTTCTCACTTGGGTTAAAAAACTTGTATAAAGTGTACAAATATTTTAATTTTTGTAGTTAAAATAGTAATTTATTGTAAATATTGACCTCACTTCATTTTTATTATTTTTCACCTTTTTCCCAATATTCAAACACTTCATAAGTTAAACTATATTTAAAACCCATAGTTTAACACTTTAAATCTCATTTAATCCCCAAAACCTGCTTATTTCAACTTCTGAAATTTCAATGATATAGCTCCACCACCCATCAAACAACCACTTAAAATCTTTCGTAGGACCCCTTACCTTTTTTGCATATCGTCGTCACATTCGTGTGCTACCCTTCCGAAATGCCGATGCGATATTATGTGGGACCTTTACCTGCCTACCGCCACATCACTCCATCGCACATTGCATATCTAATTGTTTTGTTGCGAAACATTTATCGCTAACTGTCTCCAAGTGTGATTTGCGATAAGCCTTTAAATGCGATTTGTGATTGACCCCTGCTTGCCACATCACTTAGTTTCACTACCGTCCCTCCTCTATTGCTCCCTTATCACTCCATACTCTCCCTCCACTCCTCCTCTCTCTCTCTCTCTCATGTGGTGTGCTTTTTTATATTTTTTGAATTATTAATTAAAATAAATTATATTATATAATATTATAATTAGTATTATATTTTTATTATAATTTTAATATAATTTAAATTATAATATTAATATAATATTTTAATATCTTAATTAATCAATAAACCATTTTTTTTAATTAGTTCAATTGTATTTTTCAATTAGTTTTTATTAAAATTAACAATGTAATTATAAATTAATTAATATATAACTATAACTTAATTTAGAATTAGATTATAACTAAATTATATAAATAATATAATTTCAATTAATTAAAATTAATTAATTAAATATCATAATATAATTTAGGATTAGAATTTAATTTAAAATTTTGATTTTCTTAGCCCAAGCAACAAAAATTCCAAATTTTTGGCAATTTTAATGTACCAATTTTAGAGGCTCATAAATGGAGTTTTACTTGGCCAAATGAGGCTCAGGACAACTCATTCGAAAGATAAAATGATGGAGATTATTCCTGAAGAGGTTTCATTTCTAGATTTGATCATTTGTTGGGTCTAAAATTTAGCAAAAAATCAAGCTACGAATTTTTCAACAAAACTAATTTTCTGAGTTTTATTTTTTGCATTTTAATTTGCCACAACTTCTTATGAGTGTAGATACATTCATCTATGTTCTCTTTGGCCAATTAGATCAGAAAATACATCAAAATAAAGCTTATATTTCCTTTCAATTATTTATTTAATTAAGTGTTAATTGGATTTATTTTAATTTCTAGATTTAACATTTTGATTTTATTTTTGCATTTTAATTTTGTTTTTGATTTGTTTTGCAGGAAAACGGTTGAGGAGATGAGAAGAAGAAGATCTCAATCAATGAGAAAGCTCCAAAAACTGAAAAATATTATTTTGAACCAATTAAAATTGATGGAGCAAAACCACTCTTCAAACAAACTTTCCTATGAAGAGATCCTTTTGTAAATTTTATAAATAGCAGATATCAAAATGTAATAGGAGACTTCTCTCCTCTGTAATTCTGGAATTCTTGATGGCACTATTTTCTAGAGGATTTAGAGGTGTAGGGTGAGAGAAGAGGATACTTAGATCTGGAAATTATTTAGGTTTTTCTTTTACATTTTCAGTTATTTATAATGAACAGAGTCTTGTACTATTGTAGCTCTGATTTTGAAAGCAGAAGTTCAGGCATTGTAAAAGACTATTAGAGACCGGAGCTGGAGAAATGGAATTAATAAATTGGTATTTATAATACAATTATTTTAAATGCTGGTTTCATTTTATGATAATATGAATGTGTCAATTTACTCGCATACTTGTGCACTTCTGTGGGTATGAGTAATTTGCCTCAATTTATGTTATTATTTGTCTCTACTCTTATGGGTTGAATTTTGATTATTGAGTAACTATTTACTCAGAAATCTGTCTTATAAAATTGATTTATTGAATAGTGATATGTTATGAACTATTTTCGCATGTTATTGTTTAATTATTCAAGTTACTGATTAAATGATTAATATCATTTTTAGAACTATTTCCTTAGTGTTGTTGATTGATTATTTTAGTTAAGAGGTATCTAGATAGAATGTGTTTGGTATTCACAATATCAGTTAATTGAACTACTTTGTTAGCTGGATATACATTTAAAACAAACATATTTAAATCTCAATTATTTTAAAACATCTTGCTCTTAGTTGAGATAGATCTATATCTGCTTAATTGGGATAGGATTAAAATAGTTTTCTTTTTCTTGCATTTTAGAATAATATTACTTTTAGATTAAATTCTACATCCTTAAAAAGTCCTCTTCTAAAAGAGGCAAAACGTTAGTTGTGGCCTCGCTAAGCCCAAATTAGCTTAAGGATCACTTTTCTTTTTTGATCGACAAGAGAAATGATCTTATGTCTCTTTCCCATTGATGGTTAAAAGTCATATTTTAAACCAATGGATATTGAGAGAAGGTAATTGGACCTAGTTAAACTAGTCGAAGTCACCATTCCAAACTGAAAAGGAACTGCTTTAATGTCCGGACCGAGTGGTTATCCCCCATGTTGTTGCAGCGAATTTTGAGGCCTCAACTGATTCTCAAGAGGACTATTTTGAGTTACATGATCCAATCACTAAATGGTTAGAGGAATATTACCTAGAAATCTCCATTGTAAATAGCAACTCTTAGCCTTTTCTCATGCTTTCTAAGGATTAAAATGTAGATGAAGATACATTTGCAAGAAGACCCTGAGGTTTGTCTTCTAAGAGGTAAGAGTGTGAAATGGTTAGAAGTAGTGCTTATGACATATCTTTTCTTTGACATACAAGACCTTCAATTTGTTGTGCGGAATATTCAAGCTCTTATATTTTATGTTTCACATGGTTTTATCTTAGTTTTAATCGATCAAATCTTTGTGATTACAGGTTGGGAACAACTAGAGTGGCTACAATGGAAATTTCACTATATGTGACCCCAAACTTCTAGCTAGTTAGGTTAGGAGTAGGTCTAGTTGCATATTATTTTACCTCCACATTCATCTTACATTCATTTCCTTTTGTTTTTCTTGTGTTTCTCATTTTGGTTTCACATCATATTTTTGGTTAGCCTACTTTTTTTTTATCCTCCTAGTTTTGTTTCCTTTTGTGTTTTATGTTTTGTTTAATGAGAATTTTCATGTAGGTGTCCTATTTGGGCTCAAAAAATAATGTGTCAAAATAGAAAATGACTTTGCAACATTGTAACATTTGGCTAACTATCTGTCCTTCTTCCTTGTCTTGGTTACACCTTTTGGTTAATGATATTCCGAAGGAAAATACGATCCTTGCGTGGGGAAAGCCTTTTGTTGAACCATGATCTACATGTCTATCTTGGAAACCTCATGCCTACACTCGAGTCTTTATGTTTTGATGTTTTCAGGATGATCCAATCAAATAGATAATGACAAGGGGAAAATCTAAATGAGAAAACCAATATCATAGGTCTTATATATGCTTCTCTAAAGGAAAAATCTCTTATTCTCTCAATAAGTCGAGATCCATTTTTCCCTTGAAATAAATAAGTGTCGATGCACAGTCCTATATAAAATAAATAAATAAAGACAAAAGAAGAGAATTAATTCTTGTGAAAAGAGGTGAAGAAAGAAACTCTGTCAGGATACTGTCGTGGCCTTCTAACATTAGATCAATGGTTGTGTCCCTGAAGTGACTCCGTCAGGGTATTGTCCAAGCCTGTTGGCAGTAGAGAAACACTAGAGATGAAAAACTATATGATGAAAATCTAAAGCTCGCAAAATTCATTACACTTTCCTAATTTGAAATGTTGTGTGATCGTTGATCTTATGTTTTTGTTTAACTGAGTAAAGGAATGAAGGGGATAATGTTTTTACACGAGGTAAGTGGGGATTCCATGGTAATATGAATGATGAATAAATACTCCCTGAAGAAATAGACCCTGCAATAAAGAATTAACCAAGGAAGAAATTTTGGGGTTCTACCAATGTGTCGCCAAGTTTTTTCGCTATGACAAACACCCTCCAAAATTTTACCAACACTTGAATTTGGAGCATACTATGGATCTTGCGATCAGTAATTTTGTGGTCACTGCTTGATTGGTCAAAGTCACTTTCTCACACATTCTTAGTTCACAACAAGTTAATGAGCACATTTTTTTATGCAAGCTTGAACAAGCATAGCACAATCCGTCAAGAAAATTCTTGTGAAATCTACAACCCATGTCAATAGTTAGTGTGCACTGTCATCGACAATCTCTCACATTTGGTTGCATTCGTACTTCTATTTTGGTGAGTTTTTCAAACTGTTGCTTTTTCGCACCTTCGCTTTCATGAGTGTCACTTTCATGCTTTTTATTGTAAATTTCGCTTGCTTTCACTTTAATTATTGTTTTTTTCATGTTATATTTTCTCTGGCATGTGTCACTTTCACTGTCATTTGCATATCACAAGTGTCGTTCACACTTTTCTCTTCATATAGTAAATGTCAGATTTTAGCATGTAAAGTGTCACACAATGTACGAATGCTAGTTTTGGTGGTTTTAAGGGGTAACCTTTGTGTAAATGAGTTTTTCTTACCATGTAAATATGTATCTTTCCAAATTTTAAAGCATTGTCGCACTAGTGTTGTCACGGTCATCATAAAGTGTACCTTTGATGTCGCACTTGGTGTAGGTTGTCACAAAATGGTTGCATTAAGCATAAGATGTTGTTCATGTGTTCTGAATGTTCCATGTCGTGTCGTCAAGTGATCTAAGTGTGGGTCATGTTAAGAGTTATGTTTTTTCCTATCTTCCTCTCACTCATTAGACACTTAATCAAATTGGAAAAAATATATGACTAGATCACTCAATCTCCTTTAGATAGCCTAAACTACGCATTGCACATCCTCATCCATCAAGAAACAACCTTGCCTCTTGAAAATGTGGAATGTGTAGTTTATTCCTCCCAGAACTACACACTACGCAATCTTAATGATCAAGCCCAACCCTTGAGCTCCAAAAGTACACAATCTTTCCCTCTAGCCAAGCCTAAACTCTGTATTGTGTAGTATCAAGGCTCATGCCTTAGCCTTGAGCTCCTAAATTGTGCAATAACCAAGCCTCCACTACCTTCCAGAATTTTACAGTTGGAAAATTTAGTGCTCAAGACCCCAACTCGAGCCCTTGAGTCTTTCAACTGTGTAGCCCTCTGCCCAAGCCTCTAAAACTATGCATTGCATAGTCTCAAGGCTGAAGCCTCCAACCTGAGTCCTTAAGTCCCTCAACTACACAATCCTTTGAACCTGGCCATCTTGAACTACACATTGCACAGTATCAAGCCTCAGTCCGGGGCCTTAACGTTTGGAACTACAAAATCCCTGAGTGAGTCACTTAACAAGTCACCATTTCCAGCCCTAAAAAATGATTTCATGAAGCATATTAGGCTAGTGGTTTATCAGACTGATGTCATATTGTCATGGGTGTATTTAAATCGTAGGTATTCTATTATGTTATGACAAGATGATGATGAAGGATATGGAGAATGAGAAAATGGTAGAAGACACATATGGAGCTAAGGAGATAAGATGATCATTAAGAAAGAAGACAAAGGAACACTAGATTTCAACAGAAGATTAAAGATCAAGACCGCGTGAAGAATCCATACTGATTCACAACCCTTTAGAGGGTGGATATAAGGAAAATAAAAGATCTCTTACAAAGATGAAGTATTTGATACATCTCTTATCAAAAGAAGCAACATCTAAGAGTGGCTTGATTTTTCCATGTCATCATGCAATTTATGGCATGTCATGTCATGAGTCATCATGTGCCACTTCATTTTGTGGATTATGTAAATACTATAATGGAGAAATATAATTTAAAGTGGAAGTCCAAGAGTCATTCATGTAATGTGAAAAGTCATGTAGGAAGTCAAAAGGTCAGAGAGAAGTCAAAAAATAATGAGGGTAGTCCAAGAGTCATAAGGGAGGTGAATGGTTACCCCATTTGTTATATATACACCCTCATTTCTCAAGTAAATCACTTTTCACCTCATCTCCTCCTACTAGGTACTAGAGAGAAAGATAGTTTTTTTGGAGGAGAAAGTGGTTGCTCTAATGCTCCACTATTGGGGCTAGTGGTGTTCGCTGTCTTGATGCATCTTGAAAATTTTACTTAATTTAGAATTTCATTGAACCAATACGCTTTCAAGAATATGTCACGAATATTTTCAGCCTATTCTATAAATGTTTTTGATGTATGTTGTTTTCATATGTACTAAGGAAAGTGAACTATTTCCATGGATTTGTTACTTATCTTGTTGAAGGTGGGTTGTATTTTCTTTAACAATCATTGCTTCCTTTGAACTATTTCACTAGTTGATCACCGATTCATTCATATGTATATGATTGTGTGCCTTTTCTAGATTAGTACTATTACTTGTCTATAAAGGGCCCAATTTTGTCTCCCCTTTTAGTAGAAGGACCTTGATATTATCCACAACATTTCACAAGGCAGACTCACTTTCTGATTCGATATTGCTTGTGTATTAATATATTGTGTTGAAATTTGTAGCCAAGGAAAATCTATAGTAATATATGGCATTCGAGCCTGAAGGAGGCTCCTATTCGAAATGATCTAAGGTTTAATTATGACTTCACATCAAGGATACCCCTTGGTTGACAGGTTTCCATAACCCATCAACACAAAGCTACTTTGAAGGGCCAATGAATTAGAGTGTGCACAATAAGTACAACTTAATAGGGACTCATTCACATTATTTTTGAAGGACTAATAACAATGTTGAAGATGTCGGTTGGTCTATGATTTAAGGACATGTTGGAAGGTTTTTCCATCTATAGTCCTTGGAAGAAAATTATCAAGTTCGTTCTAATGGTGAACATGATTTGGGAATTTTCCAAGAAAGAAATCAAGAAGCTGACTAAACCTAAGGAGATGGAAGTTACGAAGATATGGATACGAGGGCTAAGTTGATCGTCCTAAATGGTGTCAAAGAGCCTTTGATACCTCACCCGTCTAGGAAGAACACTACCCATGATATGTTGAAAGCTCTTTAGGATCTATTACAAAATAAGAATGAGAACATAAAGTTGGTATTATAGGATAAGTTGAATGCCACCCAGATGACAGAGGATGAAGGAGCGACTTCCTATCTAAGGATATTGTTTCAGGTTTGAGATGAGCTTGTTTCCATTATGGTAACTAGTATAGATTATGAGATGGTGAGAATCATGTTAGAAATAGTAATATGGGGGGGTGAATCAATATTTCATTCCCAATTCAAATTTACCTAGTTCATGCTTTCATTTTAAATGCTATCTTGAATCATTATTTCATTAGCAGAACACTATGTTATGGATCATAGCATATTTAGTAAACCATGAGTAACAATAATTTTAGGTGTATGTAAGCTATAAGAATGCAAAACACATAAAAACATCAAAATATAGGGACATTATATTTTTTAGGTGGAAACCCAATGTGGGTGAAAACCAGCACTGATGTTATTGTCTATGTCTTCTTTCTTATTATAGAGAAAATATTTTACATTTGTAACACCTCTTCCCACATCTACCCAAGTAACCGACCAATCAGGGTAAAAATGTGATGAGGGGCTACTAATATGAGATTAAACCTCGTAGATGACCTTAAGGAAGTGGAACTAATGGAAACAAGACAAACAAAACTTACACAACATCAAGAACATCCCCAAGAGGTAACCCAACCTTCCAGACCCTTGACCCCTGAGGGAGACAAACTTTTTGACCCTTTTAGACCATAGCTGTAGGCATGCCAAGGCAAGGTAGTAGCTGGAAGCCTATAGCTGCATTAACAACACAATAAGCATGTGGCCAAGGCCCTAATTGGTCAGTTTTGTGCCTGCAACTCTGAGATTTGTGCCACCTTTTCAGCCCTAGAGCCCAGGTCAATGCCTAGAACTTCATGAAACTTTAGGAGATGATAAATAAAATTACAACAAAGGTACAAAAGCAATCACATCACCATGAACTCATTTATAACCCTCCTTTCCATGACAGGAATTTCGTCAAACATCTCAAAAGCATTTCATCTACAAGTGTAAATGTAAGATTTAAACATAGGGGTTTCATACTTATCTGAGAATCTTTAAGAAGCATTTCTCCCTTACAACATAAGTGGAAATACAATCTATTTGACCATAGACACATTATGAATTCATTTACAAGTAAAAACATGGATAGATCCATACATCCTCACTGATAAAATACATGCTTATAACTAGGATAATAAAAGCATAAATATAATGGATACAACAACAATAAAATCCATACCTAAACCAATACATTTGCATACAAAATACCAAAGGAATGGAACCTTCATTACTAGATGTAAGAACAAATTGGAGATGGGACTTACATGTTCTACCCGACCATAGATTGGCTGAGAAAAATAATTATTTAGCCAATCACCCCCATGCCATATTCCAAGCATGAATGTGGGACTCAAACCGAAAGAACCAACCAGGGCATACCAAGTCTAAACCACCTCACCCTCCTCAATAGAAATCAGGCTTTACCGTGATCCATCCTGAATCACTAGGAAAAAAAATAAACATGTCATAACTAGCTTTACCATGATCTACACCCAATCACTAGGCCAACACAAGCATAAATATCACTGAATTCTCTCTACCTACACTGTGAGGAATTTTCCTATCTCCTACTCTCTTGGGATTTACCACAACCCATAGTCTGAATCAGGGGTCATTAGGCCCTAAACTGAGACACCAACCTCTAGGATTTACCATATATCTCACCATTCACTGACAAGGATTCCTAGGCCTAATCAAAGGAAACCACCTCTCAAGATTTATTTCAATCTAATCTTGGATTACTAGGCCCTAAACCGACGCAACACCTCTCAGGCTTTACCACAATCCCAACCTATATTACTAGGTCCTAAATCGAGGCAACACATGAAACAATTATATGTCATAAATAATAATAATATTTGGAGATCCACCTCACTTAGCTTCGAATCCATCTGGTAATCCAGCTAAACCAAGACATAAGAAATCAAAAACACCATGGCTATCTAGAAATGGAAAAGATAAGCTGAAAACATTGTCACACCTAGAAAAACCCATGCCAAGACAAAAAAAAATCACATGCAATACCATGCATGCCAGATATAACAAGGAAAATACACATGCAAATAGATACCTACCAAGAATCCTAATGTAGTTTCTTGATTCATGCTTCTCCTTGCTTGCTTCCTCCTTAGTCTTGCTTTCTTGCCTTTCTTGGTCCAATACCAAAGTTCTCCAAGAAAAATCTAAGTGTCCAAGAGTGAGAGAGAGAGAGAGAAAGAGAATAATGAGAGAGCTCCAAAAAAGTGAGGAAAATCTTTCCAACGGATCCTCATAATTCTTTTTATTAATGAGGCCTCTATTTTCTTCATTTTCCACTATTTTCCTTAATTTTCCTCTTGACATGAAACCCATGAACTTTCACCTCCCTTTTCTCCTATTTTCCATTATTTTCATAAATAAAATGCCAATTAATGCCTCATGCCTTTCCAAAGATTTTACCTTTGCCTTTTCCAATTTCCTCTAGCCATAATAAACTGAATGAGGACCCGCTAGGATGTTTTTTCCAAACATTCAGCTTGGAGTAAGTGTCCCACCAATCGTGGTTATTATCTTTAGCTTTTATTACATGGAATTTTCACTAGGGTTGTTACAAAACCCTCCCCCTTGGGGGAAATTTTTTCTCGATGTTCAATAACACCTAGAAACTAGCAAACTGCTGAAACAAAACATACTTCCTATGGAGATTTATACCACAAATTGTTTCAATATTTACAATGAATAAGTTGTTGAAAGGAAAACATCATCATGACAATAATACCATGTACTGGAGCTTTATAACACAACTCATTATGGTATTTACAATAATATACACATATACACATTTTTTCAACCAAAAAATAAAAGGATATGATTCCTATATCAGTAAGAAGGGAATCCAGAGGCTCACACCTCCACCCTCAAAGTAGTACCAGGATTCACTCCCTTCCTAGGAAGTCCATAATCCATTTTCATAGTCACAGTTTGCACCTAATGTACTATCCTACAATCCTATTCTATTATACCCTCAGTGAACAATTACCAACTCATTGTTCCAGGGCACACTCCCAATGTGAATATGATTCCATCTGGAAATGCTAATGAAAAAAAAATCTATTCTCGACCTTGCCATCTTTGCTACACATTCCCTTGTGAAATTTGGTCATCCCCTTATGTTTAGTCACTCTCCTTCCAAGTTCCCTAACATCCCCTATCTCAGGTGATCCATCCCTTGGAAAGGATTCCTCGCATCAGAAGTTACAAAAACCACAGCATATACTTGCATCAAAACCATCATAACAGTCATAAAATTCTCATGGAAATCAATGGACACTATAGGGTACCAGTGTCCCATAATGGCTCTACTCCTGAAGTGCTTTACCAAAATATGGTTTCCTGTCCCAATTCCTTTTCCTATTGCTTCTAATGCTTGCAATCAGTTTCAACCAACCAACTAGACATTTCTGCGCCTGCACCAAGCACATAAATTCCATTAGATTAAAAAAAAATTGAAATAAATTCACATCATACCTCATTGGTAGCCCATTAATAAGGTACACTTACAATCCTTTTCACTTCCTGTCACAACAAGTCAAACTAGTTGTTTGATCAAATCATCATGTATAAACATATTACATCTGGTTAGCTCAAAAAACAACCATCATAAGTCAAAATCATGAATTGCATGAAATCACCATAAACCATAATCATAAATCACATGTAACCATCATAAGTCAGAATCACAGATCTCATGCATAATAAACCGAAACAAAATATTGATACTTATCCTTCAATCAATCCTTTCTTCTTCCTTTTTTCTTTTTGTACAGACACCAAATTGGTTGCCACAACCGACAAGAACCTAGTTCCCTTGCTTCTATTTTCTCATGTACACAAACACACAATGTACATCACAATAAGTACACCCAAATACAACATACAAAACCATACAATACATGCATCTACACCTAGCAGGAAACACATACATCTACACCTGGTGTACAATAAAAAACCATATATATGTCTACACTGACATACAACACACACACCTACACCTGGTGTACAATACAACACAATACATACACCTACACCAATATAAAACAAATACACCTACACCCGATGTACAATACAACACAACACATATACACATAGATAGTACAACACAAGGAATACACATGTCACGATACCACGACTACACCATGCATATACACAATACTGTATGCCCACAATACAACATGCCTGAGATGTACACAATACCACATGTATACCAGTATCAAATGTGCAACATGTACAGAGTACCACCTATACAAAACACTACCTGCACAACATGTGGACAACATCACATGTAAACAACACCACATGCACAACGTGTACACAATGCCAAATGTACACTACACCAACTATACAATGCATACACAATACCACATGTACACAACACTACATGCACGACATGTACAGGACACTACATGTACATAATGCTACATGAATGACATGTACACGACACCACCTGCACACAACATCATATGTACAACATGTACACAACACCACATGCACACAACACCATATGTGCAATCATGCACACAACACCATATGTACAACACACACACAACACCATATGTACAAAACGCACACAACACCATATGTACATAGAACTGCACATAAAACATGCACATAGCACCATACATACAAAGAACCACATATCCAACATGCATAAGATATACGCAACAATAGTATTGCACATCCATAGACCACACATTAACCCCATGAGCAACCTTGCTTCTAGTGTCTCTCTTCCACCCATTATTATCATATGATGTTGCAGATCACAATAATTTCACTTTGCTAATGTGCCCCTTAACATTAGTTGTCTATAACAGAAGCATATAATATTAATTCATGTCGACGTGATACAAAACTCATAGATCTGTCAGAGTTACTCTTCCCACTTGATTCCTCATAAGACCAAGAACATTTTCATGCCATTTTTCTACATAAGAAATTATCCCTCCACAAGCATGATCCTTGAAACCCCTGTCATACAGTGACATAGATACATAGATACATACACATATAATCATTAGCATAAAACAATCATAATCTTGTCAGACAACGACATAGATACACCCATATATAAATATAAACATTAGCATTAAACAATCATGATCCATGATGACCCTGTCAGACACTTCATACATATATACATACATGCATACATATATAAACATCAACATAATCATTATCACAACATAACTACCATATATCATACGGTCTAGGTTAAGACAACTCCCTTTATTCGTGCACAACATGCACAACGTTGAGAGAAACAATTCCCAACATAGCCAAGGAATCTAACACCTCAACCTTCCACTTTATTTACCTTTTCCGATTATCTTTCTCATGAATATCCCACCACCATTCATTTACACCAATGGAATCAACCAATCCAACCTATTATGATAATTTTACCTTCCACTGCACTTACTCATGCATTGAGCTCCATTTGGGCCTTACATTACCTATTGGGTACCACAAATCTCTCCTTGAGATCCATTAACTTTCTTCTTTCCCGAACCAATTCCAAAGACATTCAAAACAAAAAAGGAAAGAACAATAACAAACAAGAAGAAGAACATGAAAACCACAAGCAATACGACACCCCAACAAAGTGGCATGCCCATGCAATAGATGCAATCAAGGCCACAAATCAAGCTCAAACAAATCAAAAAGATCAAAATCACAATACTAGAAACAAACACCATGACTGAATCCCCATGGTTCCCAATACTTCCAAAGTAAAGCTCAACCCGATCCTTCTTCAATATTTAATGGCAGTCTCTTTTTCCGTGCCATCCCCTGCATCACACTACCATAACCACACAAATATCAGTGCATAAATAAATATAACAATATACCAGTTACCTTACCTTGTTGTTCAAAGAAAGTTGTCCTGAAATTGAACACACATGTCAACCATATGTACAAAACATCAAGACAACATATCTATCAATTCAAAATAAACTTTTACCAAGACCAACAACCATGCCACAATAAAAAATAAACTCACATTCATTAGTCATACTACATAATTCTACAACTATCACCTACTTACACTCAAGTACATATTAGCTATCTCAACACATATGTGTTAGTACAACCATATTAAAACAACATCATTTATTCATACAATCTTACAAACACATATGCTCATATCATGCAATTAATCAAACATTCAAACAAACTATAAACATATCCGGTTAGATAATTGAACTAGATGACATAATAGGCACTAAATACTCAATACCAAATAAATGACATAATCAAACAATTAAGCATCAAGTACACGACATAATAAAACTCATACCTTAATGTACCTTAGAGGAGGTTATCTAGTCTGCAAAATCAATCTAGATTGGCAGGATATGAATTCACAACACATCGGCTCAAACACAAATAAGATCATGATATTCATAACAGTAACTAGCTAACATGTTCACATCATAAGCTCATAAATAATTGTCATTCATGTATAAAAATCACAAAGGCACAATTAGTCTAGATTAGTACAACACAATATCGGAATTAGGTCGACTCATGCATGATTGTTGTAACCCTAACCATCAAGTCACTAGCATGTAACAAAAACAAGTTATATATCATGCTCATCAAAAACATGTAACCTAATCATCATGCTAAATATCATACAACAACAACAAGTTAACCCATAACATGCTCATCAACAGCATATAAGTTATCTCGAATAAAACAACAATAGCTATGCATACCACCACAAGTTTCTATCATTCATGACTATCCGACACATGTACATATAACTGCACTAATAAACTAGCATCTATAATGTATGTAACCATATCATCGATAGAATTAAAGGAATAATCATAACCATAATGAAAATGACTATGTTGATCAACTAGCATTTATCACATATGTAACCATAATAATAGAATGAAAAAAATATAATTAACCCTAATGCTTACAAACACTATGGGTCACATATCTGCATGCCAAGCATACAAACTGGTATGATGGTACGCTCTTACCCAAAATTTACAATTCTACTTTAATGATCTACATATCCAACTCTATCTCAGCTAACACCTTAGCATCATAACATACCAAAATAATCATGATGACCTAATTGCATACAATGACCTTATGCACAACTACGTCAATCAAACCAATGCAAACTTGACCATATGCACCCACTTGACATTTATAACCAATCATGAACGACCAATGCATGATCATTATATGACATCACACAATAAATCATACATGAAAAACACACAAATATGACCAATATGTGACCTATCATAAACGAGCAGTGCATACACAACATGTAGCAAGATGTAAGAAAGCATGCACAAACAATACATAAGAAAGAACAACACATAACCAACCATACACTCATGAAAACATGTTGAAAACAACACCATCAACCCTTCCATGGCAACACCACTGCCACCATGCCCAACAAAACATGACTGCAACAAGCACATACACCACAAGCATATTACACACACATGCAACCAACATAAACACACGATACACACACCACCCATCGGTCCAAGAGTTGAACCATGCTTTAATACCACTCTGTAACACCCTCTTCCCACATCTACCCTAGCAACCGGCCAACTGGAGTAAACATGTGAAAAGAGGCTATTAATATGAGATTTAAAATCATAAATGACCTTAATGAAGTGGAACTAACATAAACAAGACAAACACACCTTACACAACATCAAAAACATCCCCAGGAGGGAACCCAACCTTTCAGACCCCTGAACCCTAAGGGAGATTGAATTTTTGACCCTTTTGGACCATAGCCACAGGAATTCCAAGGAAAGGTAGTGGTTGTGAGCCTATAGCCACAGGAAAAACACATCAAGCATGTGGAAAGTGGCCCAATTTGCCAATTATGTGCTTGCAACTTTGAGATTTGTGCCACCTTTTCAGCCCCAAAGCCCATGGCACTTCCTAGAGATTTGTGAAACTTTAGGAGATGATAAATAATGTTAAAAAAAAAGTACAAAAGAAATCACATCATTATGAACTCATCTGGACCCCTCCTAACCATGACATTAATTTCGTTAAACATGTCACAAACATTGCATCTACAGGTGTAAACAACATATTTAAACATAGGGGTCTCATACTTATCTGAGAATTGATAAGAAGCATTTCTCCCTTACATCATAAGCTACAATACAATCTATTTGACCATAGATACATTTTTCATTCATTTACAAGAAAAAAAATGGATAGAGCCATACATTATCACTGATAAAATACATGCTTATAACCAACATAATAACAACAAAAATACAATGGATACAACAACAATAAAATCCGTACATAAACCAGTACATTTGTATACCAAATATCAAAGGAATAAGCTCTTCATTATTGCACGTAAAAACTAACTAGAGATGGGACTCCCATGTTCCATCTAACCATAGATTGGCTAAGCCATATCTCTCTTCAACCAATCACCCCCATGCCATATTCCAAGCATGAATGTGGGACTCAAACTGAAAGATCCAATCAGGCATCCCAAGGCTAAACCACCTCACCCTCCTTAATATAAATCAGGCTTTACCATGATCTATCACGAATCACTTCGCCAACACAATAAACATGCCATAACTGGCTTTACCATGATATAAAATCGATCACTAGGTCAACACACACATGAATTTCATTGAATTATCTCCACCTACACCATGAGGAATTTTCCTCTCTCGTAGTCTCTCAGGATTTACCAAAACCCATAGTCTGAATCAAGGGTGACTAGGCCCTAAACCAAGACACCACCCTCAAGGCTTTACCTTATATCTCACCATTCACTAAAAAGGATTCCTAGGGTTAATCAAGGGAAACCACCTCTAAGGATTTACCACATAATCAAGGGAAACCACCTCTAAGGATCAACAGGCCCAAAACCAAGGCAACAACTCTTAGGATTTATCGCAATCCAAACACGGATTACTAGGCCCTAAATTGAGGAAACACATAAACTAATTATGTGTCATAAATAATAATAATATTCAGAAATCCACCTCACTCAAATTTGAATCCATCCAGTAATCTAGCTAAACCAAGACACGATAACTCCACAACACCATGGCTATCTGAAAATGGCAAGGATATGTTGAAAACACTGTCACACCTGGAAAAAACCATGCCAAGACAGAAAATAACCACATTCAATACTATGCATGCCATATCTAACATGGATAATACACATGCAAATTGATACCTTCCAAGTATCCTATTGTAGCTGCTTGATTCCTTCTCCTCCTTGATTTATTCCTCCTTCTTCTTTCTTTATTTCATTTTTTGGTCCAATACCAAAGTGCTCCAAGAAAACTCTAAGTGTCCAAAAGTGCAAGAGAGAGAGAGAGAATAATGAGAGAGCTCCAAAAATGTGAGAAAAATCTTGCGAACTGATCCTCAGAAGACTTTTGATTAATGAGACCTATATTTTCTTCATTTTCCATTATTTTTCTTCATTTTTCTCCTCACATGCAACCTTCACCTCCCTTTTCTTCTATTTGCATTATTTTCATAAAAAAAAATTCCAATTAATGCCACATGCATTTCCAATGCCATTTCCTTTGCCTTTTCCAATTTCCTTTAGCCCTAATAAACCAAATGAACACCTGCTAGGATGTTTTTCCCCAACATTCAGCTTAGAATAAGTGTCCCATCAACCCTGGTTATTATCTGTAGCTTCTATTACATGGAATTTTCCCCAGGGCTGTTACAACATCTTGTAGTTACACAAAATCTTACCAGTATGCAGGCTCCTAACTATGATAGGATATTGCCTCTGGTTTCTCCAGCTCCTACACATTGTGTAGGTGGTGCGGTGTACATGTGGTGTTGTGTACACGTTGTGTAGGTCGTGCTATGTACATGTGGTGTTTTGTATAGGTGGTGGTATTATACATGTGGTATTTTGTACATGTTATTTTGTGTATATGTGCTATTGTGTTACAGGTATTGTGTAGTCATTGTATCATGACATGTGTATTCATTATGTCGTAATTTGTGTATGCATATGTATTGTATTGTACACCAGATGTAGGATTATGTATTGTGTTGTGTTGTACACCGGGTGTTGGTGTATGTGTAATGATGTATACTGAGTGTGGGTGTATTTATTGTGTGGTGTCATATGTTATGTGTGGGTGTATTCGTGTGGTGTACACTATGGGTTTGTGTACGTGGTTGAGGAAAAGAGAAGGCATTGGGTGCTTGTCGGGTTTCGTAACCAATTCAATGTGTCTACGAAAAGGAAAAAGAACAAAGGTAGAAGAAAAGAGCCAATTAAAGGATAAGTATCAATATTTTGTTCTAGTTTTGATTATGCATGTGATCTATGGTTTTGATTTATGATGGCCGAGTTTTGAGCTAACCAAATGTGATATATTTATACATGATGATTTGATTAAAGAGCTAGTTTGACTTGTTGTGATAGGAATTAAGAAGACTTGCAGGTGTACCTTATTGATGAGCTACCAATGAGGTATGATTTGAATTTATTTTAATTCATTTTGAATTTAATGACGATGATGTGCTTGGTACAGGAAAGGATGGAAATGCCTGGTTTGGGTGGTTGAAAATAACTGTAAGGATTATAAGCTAAATGAAAGGAATTGGAACATGAAATAATATGTTGGTAAAGCACTTCAAGAGCAGGGCCATTGTAGGATAGTGCTACCTAATAGAGTCCATTTATTTCCATGAACATGATATTATTGGTATGATGGTTTTGAGGAGGGGATATGCCTTGGTTTTTGGACCTTCTTATGTGAGGAAACCTTGCAAAGGGAGGAGTCACCCGAGGGAATATGTAGTAGAGAAGGGGATTCCCATGGAACTTGGAAGGTGTGTGAATGCACGAAAGGGGGTGACTGGATTTCCTGAGGGACTGTGTAGAAGATAAGGGAAGGCTGGGGAATACATTTATTTTTTTCATTATGATTACTAGATGGAATCAAAAGCATATTGGGAGTGTGCCCAAGAACAATGAGCCAGTAATTGTTCACTGAGAGGACAAGTTGTACAGGTCCATAGGGAAAATTTTAAGGATGGAAAATGATCTTGGACTTTAAAAACATTGAAGAATCTCACTAGTCCCTAATAATGTTTATTGATATATTTGTAAAATTATTCAAATTTATAATGATTTTATATATATTCTCTATATAATGTTGGCAATTTTTAAGGTAAAATATTTTTATATTGTGAAATTTTGTCAAATAATTTTTAGAAAAAATGGAAATTGGAGAATTTTTTTTTTGGAAAAATCATGGAAAATTAGCCCAGTTGTGAATATTAGCCCCTAAAATTTTCCTTGGTGCAGGATCATAGCATTGGACATTGAATTCCGCTTTAATTTTGGTAGTCGATTCTAGAGTTCATGGGAAGGAGCTGAATCCTGGTACTAATTTGAGGGTCACGGGTGTGAGCCTCTGGGTTCCCTTGTTGCTGATGCAAACATCATATCCTTCTATTTGTTGTTCAAATAAAATGTGGATACGTATATGTGTATATTATTGCAAATACTGTAACAAGCTGTGTTATAAAGCTCCATAGATAGTATGATTAATAATTATTAGTTGGTTGAATAAAATGTGCACGAGTATATATGTTGGTTTGATTGTAAATACTGTAATGAGTTGTGTTATAAAGCTCCAGTAAACAGTATGATTGTCATGTTTTCAACAGTGGTAATTGTCAATAATGCAATGAGTTGGGTTATAAAGCTCCATGGGTTGTACATTTTGTTTTCAATGGTTTTCTAGTCATAGGTGTCATAGAACACTGAGGATAGGGTTTTGTAACAACCATGGTTAGAAATTCATGTAAAAAAAATATAAGACCAAGGTCATGGGACATGTATTCCAAGCCGAATGGTGGTCAAAAAATCCTAGTGGGTGTCACTTTCGGTTATTATGGCTAAGGAAATTGGCAAAGGCATTGGTAAAGGAAAGAGGCATTTATTGGAATTTTATTTATGAAAAAATAGAAAATAGGAGAAAAGGGAGGTGAAAGGCCACAAATTTACATGAGGAGGAAATTGAAGGAAAATAGAGGAAAATGAAGATAATAAAGGCCTCAATGATAAAAAGGCTTATGAGGATGAGTTCATGGATTTTGTCAGTTCAGTCTTTGGCACTCTCTTCTATTCTCTCACTCTCTCATACTCTTACACACATAGAGTATTCTTGGATCACTTTGGAAAACATTGGATTTGGAGAAAGAAGGCAAAGGAAAACCAAGAAAGCACAAGGGGACAATGAGATCAACAAATAAAATTGTATTTCTTTGCAGGTATCGAGTTGCATGTATGTTTTCCTTGCTATTTTTGGCATGAATTGTGTATGCTTGTGGTTATTTGGTTATGATATGTCATTGACATGGATGATTTCCTAAATTTATAGTGGTTTTTCCTAGCCTTTACATTTCCTGGATACCATGGTGTTGTGGGTTTTCCCATTTTTTTTATGATTGGTGCTCATGTTCCTTATGGTTTTGGGTTGAGTTATTAGTTCCTGGAGATTTGGATGGAAAAATGCTCTAGAAGCCCTGAAAAAACTTGGGTTGAGTTACTAGTCCTGGAATCCTTGGTTGGAAAAACACTCTAGAGCCCTTAGTGGGTTGAGTTACTAGTCACAGATCCTTGGTTGGAAAAACGCTTTGGATCCTTGCCACAGTTGTGGGTCGAGTTACTACTCTTGGAGCCAGGTTGGAACAAACCCTCTACAACCCTAGACAACTTAGGTAGAGACCAATTTGGTGATGTTTAATTATGTCCGACCATGAGGTGGAATCAGTAGTTGAGGGTTGAGGTGGTTTGGCCTCTAGAAGCTTTGGATTGGTCTTGGTTGGTTTATTCTATGAGATCCCACATTCACGCTTGAAATATGGCATGAGGGTGATTGGTTGAAATAAAGATTTTGTTTAGCCCAATCTATGGTTGATTGGTATGTGTAAGTCCTTGAATTAGTTGGCATTTTCATATTTTAACAAGAGGTATGTTGTGAACTACAGGAATCTGTAGCGATTATGATGGTGATATTATGGATGAGTTGCCATGGTTTATATGTTGGTTATTACTTGGTTTATATGTTGGTTATACGATGTATATTATCTATGGATCTTGCCATGTTTGATGAATATATGAATGGTTGATGAATGCATGGACTAAAAAATGTTATTGTAGCTATTATGAGAGGGTATTAGTTCTTCTTGGTGAATCTCAAATAAGTTTCAGACCCTTATGTTCAAATATGCATTCATGACCTATAGATTACATGTATGCCATGTGTTTGACGGAATTACTATCATGGTTAGGCTTGGTTAGGTCAAGTCCTTGACCAAGTTTTGTGTTAAAGGATTTGTCTTTGTGTCATTTATTGTTTTGGAAAGTCTCATCAAGTGTTGGGCAGTAATTTGGAGTCTAGCCTTGAAAGGTGGCAGAAATTTCACAATTGCAGGCATAAAAATGGGAAATTGGGACCATAGTCTCTCCTTTGCAGGCTTATGCATGCGACTCGAGGCCTAAAGTCACATGGATGTAGGCTTGTGAATGCGACTAGGAGTTAAAATTAGTGAAAAAGAAGTCTAGCTCAGGGTTAGGGTACCTGGAGTGGTTGTTTAGCTCCGCAGGGTCTTGTAGCTCCTGAGGAAGGTCAGTAAGTTTCTAGTTGTCGACCCCACTTTCTTAATTGTTTCTAGGAGGTCATATCATATCATAGTAATTATTCATCACATGTTTACCTCAGTAGAATGATGAACATGGGTAAATGTGGGAGGAGGGCATTACAAATCAAATCACATACATCGCCTAAAACATATATTCAAGCGATGTCGAAAGTGTGGGATTTCTCTTAATCCCAAGAACAGAATATTCAATGTGTCCAAAGGGATTCTACTAGGGCATATCATTCCAAAAAGAAAAATTAATATTGACCCTGAGAGGGTCATACCTATCGCAAATATCCCATTATTAGTGACTAAGAAAGCCATGCAATAATTGTTAGGGAAAATTAATTTCCTGAGAAAATTCATCTCTGATTATGCTCAGGTAGTCAAGCTTATACAGGGGATGATTAAAAAAGATGCATTATAAAAATGGGATAAATGGGAGAAGGACGCATTCACTTAGATCAAGCAGGCTATTTCAGATGCACCAACACAATTTATTATAGACTATGGCATGGATTTACTGCTCTATACTTTTTCTTTAGATTCGTCAATTGTAACCATGTTGACTTAGAAGGATATTGAATGAAATGAAAGACTATCTCTTTTATGATTGCTAGTCTACAAGGTACATAATTAAATTATCATGCCATTGACAAACACACATATGTTATATGCAAGGCAGTTAAGTAATTTAGGCCCTATTTATTAAAATTTCCAACAATCATCTTTGTACTTCATCTAGCAGTAAGAACGTTGTTCATGTAGTAGGAGTTGGGTGAGAAGAGGGATAATTGGATGACCTGTCTACAAGAGCATTATATGGAATTCATGCCAGTTCATGCCATAAAGGGTCATGGCCTATGTGAATTAGTAGCCAAAGCAAGAGATTCTTCCAAGCAAGATCTTTCAAGTTGGGAGCAAGAGATAGAAATGTACAAAATTGAGTATGTTCCTCAGTCCATGTCTATAGCGACATGATATGCATATTTACAAAAATTTCCTAAGCATGATATATATATATATATATATATATATATATATATATATATATATATATAGGTTATGTCATTCTTGGCATGACTAGCATGCCTTGGGTTGAGTAGGCCTGACCCTGGGTCATCTAAGTTGTAAAAATCACTTGGAGATTGCACCCATATTGGGTCACACAAGCCATTAGCATCACTGTATTTTTAGCCATTGAGTTTCAAACAAGCGACCTTTACACCAAGGAATGTCTTCACAAGACACCCTACCACTGTCTATTTTACTGGTGGACTATTATTTCAAATATTTATTAAATTAAAAGAATCAACGATAATATTTGTTGAGTTTTGTTAATATAATAAAGTTTAAGTCAAGTCACACTAGCAAAACCGGTTGAAGATGGGCCTTGTCAGCGACGCAACCCAAGATCAAACCTCACTAGGGGTGGGGGTGGTTGCGCCTTGTGCTAGGGGGAGGAGACATGTTAAAATATCCAGTCATCAAAGGGTTGGTGCGATCCCCGGGTGGCTTTAATGTGTATTAGATGCCCCCGGGTGTTGTGTAAACCGTGCCTCCAAAAAAGAGAAGAAAAGAGACATAAACGCCTTAGAAATGAGCCACTTCAAGGGGGCAACCTCCAACACATTACACAAATGAACAATTTTGGATGATACAATTTTACAAAACTTCCTCCTTTCATATGTGAGTCCATGGGGCCATAATGTAATCCTAGTGGGCCACAATGTAATCCTAGCCGACCTAACAACAACAATTTAAGGGCACAATAATAACAAATGGGGGTTACAAGGGTACAATAATAACAATAATGTGGGTTACAATTAGCACACAGGACTATACTAGTAATATAGACCAACATGCTCCTCTCCTCAAAAAGTGTTGTCCTCAACGTGCTTTATTATTTTCTGATGCTTTCCGTAGCAAAATTCTCATCCTCCCATGTGGAATCTTTCAAGGCGAAAAGTTCTTCCACTTGCCGAGATACCTGAAATTGATCGTACTTGTCGAGTTCTTGTTTTCGTGACTACTTCGTAACTTCTTTCGATGTGATGTTGATATCTTCGTTGTTTCTTAATAGATTCTACACTCAAAGTTAGGTTATCCTTTGAGAGTTGGAGAAATTGTTGTTGATGTCGATGTCATCTTCCACTAATTTATCATCCATATTAGCTATTATTTTATCTTCAAAACCACCCAATCCTAGCTCTATTTTCTTTGCAACCATTCATGTCATCTTCGGTCGTTTCTATGGAAGATCGAAATTTGCTGCACTTGCACTTTAATTTTGATATCTCATACCCAATTCTTCTCACTTCATGCATCATAGTATAGATTTGAGGCCTTAATGTGGTATTTAATTTCAGGAGGTATTTGCAATGAAAAGATTAAAATATATGCTCAAGAGGCTCCTGAACCACTTCAAAACTAATTCTTCAAACAAGATTTATGCAATTCGTAGCAAATAATACACACCTTTTACTTTGAGGAGCTCGATATTGAAATTGAATGTCTGTCATATAATTGAAAATCTTTGATATCTGAAATTCGTCTCTATAGTATCCTTCCCAAGGTTCTTTCAATTGCCAAAGTCTGACCCGATTTGGATTCTCCAAGACAAAGCCAGCTCAATCTTCCACAATGACCTAATTTTGGACTAGCTCAGAGAGCTAACTAGAAGGATGAAATACGTGTCACTGTTTCTGCCCTTTTGTCTCTAAAATTGATAGCCAAGAAACTACAGTCTGTGTACTTGTGAACAATTTTTACGGCACTCCAATCCAATGCCCAGAGAGAGAGTTATTGAACTTTTCCCACGATCACCTCTTTGAGATGAAATTCAAAGGAGCCCGAAAGCACTACATTCCACAGATCATATCTCCAAAAATCTTTATGAACCAAGCTCTGAAATTTTTGATGAGTTTCTCAGATTTCAGCCTGCACCATATGAATTTTATTCTGAACTGTAGAAAATTTCCATATAAAGGAAAATGCCACGATGACCTGTTTAGGAGCCTGAAAACCTAACTTCTCCACAGATCATATCTCCTGAAAATATTGCAACCAAGCTCTGAAATTTTAGACAAACTTCTCAAGATTTCAGCTTCGCACCCTAAAATGAAGCTTCTAAAGTTTCTGCAGAAAAAAAGTTATAGTGAAAATTCCACTTCATGACCCGTTTGGAGCAGCAACCTCAGAATCCAAAGCTCGAATAACATACCTAAAAATGTCAGTAAATCACTCCAAAAAGAGAAGAAAAGAGATATAAACGCCTTAGAAATGAGCCACTTCGAGGGGGCAACTCAATACATTACATAAATGAACAATTCTTGGATGATACACCGTGATAAAACCTCTTTTCTATATATATAGGAGTCCATGGGGCCATAATGTAATCCTAGTGGGCCACAATGTAATCCTAGCCGACCTAACAATAATAATTTAAGGGCACAATAATAACAAAATGGGGGGTTACAAGGGTACAATAATAACAATAATGGGGTTACACTAACAATAATAAGGGACTATACTAGTAACATAGGACTTAACACCTGGTCACGACCGAGTTGGTGCGATCCTGATTATATCAGATGCCCTGTCATGACTCAAAGTTATGTGATCCGTGGATGACTTTGATAAATTATACAATTAAGTCACCACTCCTCAAGCCACAATTCAAGCCTAAAAAATCACAAACAACTTAGCAAACAAAAAATATATTAAAAATTAAACTAAAAATAATAATTATAAAACATTAAAAATAATTATTATATTAAATATCAAAATGTCATAACTTAAAATGTTTATAAAACTAAGTATTTTAAAATAAATAAACTTAAGTCCAAACATCATAAATATATTTCAAAAAAAAAACTAAATACTATATATTGTCTATAAATAATATGTTCCATTTGCTATTTTAATTATAATAATTAATATCTAATGACATATCTTCCCCATCATATATTAATAATAGTTTGAATAATATTTACTTATATAAAATGTGTGAATATTATTTTACAATACTATTTTTTACTTAATTTTATATTAATAATCAAACTATTTATTGTAAGTCTTAATTAAAATTAAAAATAAGAAAATTAATTTAAAATTTTATACTATTTTGTTATAAATAAAATATTAATTTCTAATCATAATTTTAAATAAAATTATATTTACATAATATATATTTTTTATTTAATAAGTAAGAAAGTATTATTATTAATTATAAAATTAGTAATTATAATTAAATTAAATATAACAAATTTTATTTAATAAATAATAAAGATATTATTAATTATAAAAATTAGTAATTATAATTAAATTAAATATAATAAATGTTATTTAATAAATAAAAAATATTATTATTAATTATAAAAATTAGTAATTATAATTAAATTAAAATGTAACAAAATTTAGTTATAAATATAATCCACCCAAAATTAGTATTGACGATCCCATCTCGTACGCAAGTGTTGGGTACATGAGAGATATATAAATTGCCAAAGTGTGCATTATATTAGAAATGGTTATCATTATGACCATTATTGGTCAAGTATAGGACAATATGAGGTTGGGCAAGATATCCCTAGTGTTAAATTTAAACAAATTTAAATCTAACTATGGGCATATACCTGTCCAACCAACATTTATTATCTTATGGCCCAAGAAATATGCATAATAACACGATTGGGCTCTCACCAAGAGCATGTATCCCATGCTCCCCCACTCTTGGGAGCTTGGGTTTCGGTAGAAAATCAAAATTGCCGAGCTTCAAATGGTACTTTGGAGCTTTTCGGGAGCTTCATTACAACAAATTTTGATGTTTTAATACCTTTTTTTAGCATATTTTCACCTTTCTAGTACCGCGAGTAGAGAGGGTACCATTCGGCAGAAGGGCTGGTGGAAGCACAGCTATGGGGATGTAGCAAAGGTTTCCAGAATGTGGGCCCCAGATAGCTGTGAGTCATTCTTCGTTAGCCGTTGCAAATCTTGAAGTTCAAAATCATAAATAAGTCTACTTTTCGAAGTATATCTTGAGTTTTTAATGATAAGATTCAACAAATACAATGATGGCTTTAAAGAGAAAGAGTGCTCCAAGTAAGTTTCATTTTAAAAAAATTTCCAAACTTAAATTTCGAAATTCAATATAATATAGTGTTGCATGAAATCAAATAATAACTGCTAACAATAGCCTTTTTTCAGTTTAGAGCTCGCATGTTTCTTTGCCGGCAAGGAATTTCATTAGCAAGTTGTTGATGGATTGATATTTTTATTTTTTCTTGGTTTTTCAAAGTTCAATTTTTACATATTTCATTAAAGATGAATTTAATTGGCAAGTTTTGGAGATGGAAATAAATAAATTATTTTATTTTTATTTTTAATATATTATATTATTGCCGTTTTCAACTTGATGTTTTCTATAAATTTAGGAAAAGTTTTCTTAGCAAGATTTGATACTCGTCTCGACACCTAAAAATAACAACAGATTCGAAAAAAAATTATTCGTGTACTCGAAACCTGTGAAACATAAAAAAATATATAGTAACCATGAAAATACATTAGCCATTTATTAACTATACAATCCACATTCTAGTGTGTGGTACATCAAAAATATGTGCACTACATGGTAAATAAATGAATCTGAAATTGCATTGGGAGTTCAATGTATATGACTACGAAAAAATATATTGTTACCTATTAACTATACAATCCACATTCTAGTGTGTGGTACATCGGAAATATGTGCACTATAAGGGTAAATAAATGAATCTGAAATTGCATTATAGAACCTCAATTCCTCCTTCCTAGCTCGAACTCTAGACAGGGTCACATTAAGCAACAATGCATAATCAGTAATGTAGTGTCCACAGCGTTTCGCATTTCAAATGTTATAACGTTTGGCCATCCTAAACTGCCCATGGTATTTGGTATAAGGCATTTTTGTTAACAGTTATGGAGTGATTAACAATTTATGAGAAATAAAAAATGCCCGTTCTCATTTTCCTTAATTGAAAACTAATTTATTTTCTTTTATTTATCCACTATATATATAAAATTTGGTTGGTGGATTTGTTAATAAACACTTAACTATTAATGGTTAGAAAACGCGTGTTCTCATTCATGTTCTCTTTTTACGGAAACGCATAGAAATTGTGTTCTCATTCATGCTCCTTTACGGAAACGCATGCCCTCCTATTCGAATTGTACATGAGTAAGCAAGTTTATTTTTACTGTTGTAACACCTGCCTGCTTAAAAAAGGTATGGTATATGATCAAGCAATTCTAATTGTTCTAGGTTACAATTAGGAAAATTTATATTGGCCAGATTTTAATTTCTATTTAATATGTGCACGTTTTGTTTATCTATTATATTGGAGCAGATTTCACTCATTTAACAGTGCTAAGCCATTTAACTATTTGATGCAGTTCCCACTAATACATGTTTATGTTTTTGTTTGTACTAGGTATGTGTTTATATTCTTACATTCCATAAATTCGTTTGAGTAATGAGTTCTATTGATTATTATGAATTTTATGATTATTATAATAATAATAAAATATTTCTTTTTAAGACAATAAAAATTTAATTAATGGTATTTTAAAGTTTAATATTATAGTTTATATGTTTAATATTTCATTCAGTATGAATTCAATTATATATGTGAAGATGGATGAACCATTTTGTAATTTTATAATGATTTGATAAAAGACTAAATATAATATAGATAGAAACCCATTTTGGATTGTGTGATTTAAATTGTATCCCCAAGTAAAATTACATTAAAACGCATGTCGTGGTTCATGCTATAGTATTAGTTTCGATATTGCTTTATATTATATTAATATTTAATATATCTTTTAATATCAAGTTGAAGCTTAATGTTAAATATACATGATTTAAATTATACCATTCTATTTAATATTTATTTTATTATCCACGTTCAGAGAGTTTGTATTTACACGCGTTAAACCTCAAGAGAGATTGTATTTATAAGGACATGTAGTTGTAGTTTATGATAACACCGCCAACTACATGTTGAACTGGCTATTGTAATATCGTTTTTTCAAACTTTGTTTTGGGGCAGAAAACCTCAATCTGTAAGGTGGCTAGGGTAAGGTTAGTGCTATAGCTTGGTGCTATGTGGTTTTTCGTTTTTCATTTAAAAAATAAGGTTTGTTCTAAATGGTTTATAAGAAAATAAACTCTTTTCGTTTTTGAATTAAATTCTTCCCTTCATCTCGACGACTTTCCCAATTCATTTTGTCTTTTTCATTAAAATGAAAGGCTACACCGACATTTGTTATGTAAAACTCGCATTTAGTCTATGCGTATGTTAAATTTAAACGTTGCTCTTAAGTTCATCTTGGATTTTTTAACATCTAATGCAAGAGATAACTATACCACTACAAGGTATCAAAAAGTGAAAAGTTCAATTTGCTCTGGTTCTGCCTATGAAAATACTTTGCCGCTCGAGCTTAGTTATTATACTACCTATTACTTATTTTCTTTACCATATAATTTTATTTTTTATGGTAACAATTTTTGACTTGGGGTGTTTGTTAAAATTGAAGATAATTATTCTATTTTCATAGAAAATTGGGACAAATTATCTTAAAAATTTGTGTTTACTCTCCTGGAACTACAGCACCACTTTAAGTACCTCAATTAAGGAGGATGTATTCTCTCTTGATGACATTGAGTCTCGAATTAATAAGCTCGCTAATGAGAAGCTAAAGATATTGAAGGATACCACGCTCGAGATCCTTAAAATGGGAAGATCTATCCTCATTCATCATCTTCTGCTTCTCAATTTGGCTGTAATGCATGGCTTCTACCTTTGGACACAAAGTCTTATTGTGCCTATTTTTAAACAAGGGGACAAAATCGTTCCATCTAACCACGTGACCATTATGATTAGCCACATCCTATCCAAGCTTTATGGGCTCATTTTTGGAAAATAGGTTAGCCTGGCTTGAAAGCCGTGGAAAAAGAGCTAAAGGACAAGCCGCTTTTAGGAAAAAAATCACCTGGATTATTAAATCTATACAATACCTGTAACCGTTGTGGAGAAATGTCGCAATAGTAAGGCTTATCTCTTCCGTCATTTGTGGACTTTAGAAAAGCTTTCGACATTGTTCCTTGAGATAAAATTCTGGGAGAGACTTAAAGAGATCATGGTCCCTCCCAGTTGAGATCGCCGAGATTCATCTCTACAATATCGCCACTACTAAGCTTAACATCAATGAGGATGGTCTAAAGATATTAAATGCAATACTGGAGTTAAGCAACTTTAGAATCTTCATGTCTACATCTCCAAGATGGGTATCATAGTTAATATCGACAAGACTAAAGTCATGATCATTAAATCCAAAAAGATCACCCATGGTAGTTTCGTGTATAATAAATCCCAAGTGCTTAGAGCACGTTTTCTCTTAAAAAATATTTGGGCATTGACTTCTCTTCAACTCAATCGGAATTATAGCACCAAGAAAAGGATTATCGGAGGCCGGAAACTTATTATGAGTTTGAAAATAATTGTAAAGCTTCCGTCGATATTTACATTTGGAGTAAAAATAAGTCTTCTTTTGAGACTCTCGCCACCCTTGTTGTCTTATAAGGATGTGAAGTCTAGGGTTTTATTAGTAGTTCTAAGGAAGATTGATATGATTCACAAGCAATTCATAACCCACAACCCAAAGATCAAGGGAAATACCTTATCCTATCCTCTCTTAATCAAGTTAGCTTGTCCCCTCATTGAAAGTACGATTATGTTAATATTCCATGTATAAGAAGAAGATTTACAAATACTGAAGCCAAAAGTCTCCAAAAATTGCTTCTAACTATAGTCAAAACTTCCTACATTCGCCCTGCCACCATGACATAAGGATGCCTAGTATTGGCTCAACCATTGGGGATTAAGGAGGAGCTCAATATGGGAAGCAAAGATAGTAAATAAAAACATTAATACTCTGTAAGTTTAAGGACAAGATGTGGAGGATTAGGAGATGGAGGGTAAAAGGAAGCTAAGATACTGCAAGGAGGTGATCACCCCACCCTTGATAATCAAAAGTATCTCTCTATATGATCAACACTGCTAAGAAAAAAATGAACATCGCTAGGATAAGAATGAGTCTTCATGAGATTCAGAGGAGATAGGATGGTGGTCTATTCCTAAGCACTTTCAGAACGATAGAATCTGTCGTATTTGCGATACTAAGTAGGTGGAAGATGAAAACACTTCTTTTTAGATCTCCCAACTCTTACTCACATCTGCTCTCACCCCTAACATCTTCCACACTTCCAATCTTCTGAACTACAAGCCAACCCACCTATAGTGATCTTGGAGCGCTTATTTCCTTCTTCGATCATAAAACAGTTGAAGAATCAAACTTAGATTCTTTTTCCTTTCTTGAGGTCCGATAGACCACATTGGTCTTAACATGAGGTTAATCATCATCATCATTTAATTTAAATTATATCATTCAATTTAAATTCGATTATTTTAGTATTATATATTTACAAGCACTCAATAAAGTTTATATTTACCAATGTTAATTCCTTAAGCAAGTTTATATTATAAGTACATGTAATTGTGGTTCAACATTGTGAACAAGTATGATATAATATGTTTTATTAATATTATGCTTATTAATATTAATTTAAGTTATATTAATATTAATTTTTATAATATGATATATAAATTTATATTAGATTTAGTTTTTAATAATAACAATATTTAAGTTCAAGTTATATAAAATAATTTATTTTAAATTATTTTAAAATAATTTAATAATTTATATTATTTTAAAATTAATTTTTTATATTATTATTAAAATCAAATTGTAATATTAATAATTTTATGTAATATGGAAATATAATATAATAATAATATTATTATTAACATTAATATCAATATTATTAACAATAATAATATTATTATTATCATTAATATTAATATTATTAAAAATAATATTAATCTTAATATTATTAAAAACATAGTATTAATGTGTTTTATATTGTTATTTTTAATGTTAATATCATTTATCATAACATTACTAGTATTATGAATGTTACTAATATGTTTATAGTGCTACTCACGCATGTTAACATTATAATATTTAAATAAAACTATGAAGAATTTAATATAACATTAATGGCACATTAATAATATATTAATCTACACATTTATAATGTCTTAACTATAAATTAAATTAATACGAACACATTTAATTATGATTGACTATTGCTGGCATGGTCAACAATAGTCAACTTCACATGGTGAATCACAACTACCACTTAGCATCATGCCCTATATGTAGGTGACCCATAGTCAACCATAAATAATAATATTGAACCATAATAGATGGACATGGTTTAGCAAGTAATGCGATAATGGATGGTGAGGGTTAAGTATCGCTAAACCATGGTTGACCATCAACAACCACCATCATAATGGTAACTATAGTCAACCATACCAACTATAGAGAAACCATTGTGAAAATATGGATGGCTACAACAAACTAAGTATTCAAACCATGCTCAACTATAGTAAATCATATCCAAATGTGGTTCAATACGTAGTGAAACATTGAAAACTATATTCAAACCATAGTCTAACCAAAATCAACCTGGTAAACCATAACCAAACCTATAGTAAAAACATATTCAAACCTTTCTCAACCATAATATAACCATAGGACAAAACATAGTCAATGGCGATTAATAATAGCCACAGACATGGTCAACCATAGTCTTACCCACAATCAACCATCATCAACTATGATAGTTGATGATGAGCATGGTTGCCTATAGTTAACTACGATTGATGATATTTAACTATGGTCAACATTTTCAACCATTTTCAACATAGTTAACTCTAAGTAGCATGGTTGACCATCAGCAACCATCGTCAATCATGTTCAACCATGGATATCTTAGTTCAATCATGGTCAATCATAGCAACATTTGGTCATTCATGGTCAATAATAGTAATCCTTGGTCAATCATGGTCAACATAATAAGCGTTTGAAAGTCATGATGGTTGACACCTTTTTGTACTATTCCAACATCACAATATTAAACCCTAATATTAAATAAGCCAAAGAGACTGATAAACCCAAGGGATTATTGATATTATAAACCCAAGGGACTAATAATATTATAAACTTAAGGGATTAATAAACCAAAAGGAATAATATTATAAACCCAAGGGAATAATATTAAACCCCAGGAATTATATTATAAACCCTAGGATTAACATTAAACTCAAGGGAATAAAAAACCCAACGATTAATATTAGAAACCCTACAATTATAAACCTTAAAATTATAAACCCTAAATCCAATATTATAAACATGAATATAAACCCTAATTTACTCAACGTTGTAATGCAACATTGAATAAATTGCAATGTAATGTATCATTGTGGAAATAATTGTTACAATGCTTGTCACATTGCGATGATACTTGAGACACTATGCCATTGGATAGATTTATGCACCATTCCATCATCACAATATTAAATCCTAATATTAAACCAAATATTATTATCCCTAACATTATATAGCCCAACATAATAAACCCTAAAATTAATATTACAATCATTAGGATTGATATTATAAACCCTATGATAAATATTATAAATCATATGATTGATATTATAAATGATACAATTAATATTATAAAGCCTTGCATTAATATTACAAACCTTAAGATTATAAAACCCAATATTAAACCCTCACACTAAACACCATATTATAAACCCAAAATTAAAAACCCCAATATTATAAGCACAATATTAAACCCTAATATTGAAAACCCATATTAGAAACCATAATTCTATAAACCCTAAAAATCCCTAAAAATGAAATCAACCTTTAAAAACTATAATCACAAACATTGTCATCTTGCGACAAACATTGTCACAATGTCACAATAAATTACAATTTATATCAACAATGTTTGCTAATGTGATTGTGCTAGTGTTTATAACATTTGGGATTTACAATATGGGTATAATATTGAGTGTTTAATATATAGGGTTTATAATATTAGGGTCTAATATATAGAGTTTATAATTTATATGGTTTAAAATATTAAGGCCTATAATATTAGGGTTTAATATATGTGTTTATAGAGTTTAATATCTTATTTTAGGATAGATAAACAAGAGATAACTAAGAGATTGTAAGATAATTTAGCTTTTTCTTGCTTTGATTTCTATGGATTCCTTTGAAAATATATATTTATGGATTTAAATATTTAAATACCATGGTCATCTTAGAGAGTTTGATGGTTAAACGACATTTTTCATTCAATTTAACATTAGGTATATGATGTTACATGTTAATGGAAAGCGTTAAGGTTTATTTATTCCATCCTAAGGTTAGTCTCAAGTCTCAAAGTTTTTTTCTTCCATCCAATTTTCACAAGTCGACTCCTTGTAATTCAATTAGTTGGTTCTATACTTTATTTTTCTTCCTATTTTATTTTTAATGTTTTTAAATACCTATAACTTTCGCTTGGCAAAGGCATCATACATGACCATGCACGTTTAATTATTCTAATGTTACAACTATGAAAAATCACATTTTATATTTTCCAAGATTTCAATTTCAATTAACAGGTGTAGGTTTTTTTTTACCTATGATATTGGGCATAATTCAATTTCATTTAATAGGTGTTGGTTTTAGGGTTTATAATATTAGGGTTTCTAATGTTGGGTTTATAATATTGGGATATTTTTTTAATATTGGATATATAATATTAGGGTTTAATATTGTGTTTATAATATGGGAGTTTTTAATTTTGGGTTTATAATATTGCATTTAGCGTGAGGGTTTAATATTGAGTTTTATAAGGCTTAGGGTTTTGTAATATTAATGCAAGGGTTTATAATATTAATTTTAGAAGTTGTAATAGTAATCTTACGGTTTATAATATTTATCGTAGGGTTTATAATATCAATCATAATGATTATAATATTAATCTTAGGGTTTATAATGTCAGGCTATATAATGTTAGGGTTTATAATATTTGGCTTAATATTAAGGTTTAGTATTGTGATGATGGAATGGTGTGGAGATCTATCCAACATCGTAGTCTATCAAGCATCATCACAATGCAATAAGTAGCTTGACAATAATTGTCACAATTATATATTACATTTAAATTTATTCAATGTCACATTATGACATTGAATAAATTAGGGTTTATATTTAGTTTTGTAATATTGGATTTATGGATTATGATTTTAAGGTTTATAATGGTAGGGTTTATAATATTAATCCCAAGGCTTTTTATTCGTTTATATTTATAATATTAATCATAGGGTTTATTAATCCCTTGAGTTTATAATATTACTAGTCCCATGGGTTTATAATATCAATAAAAATACCTTCCTTATTTAATATTAGAGTTTAATATTGCAATGTTTGAAGGATACAAAAATGTGTCTAGTGTCGTATTGCGATGAACATTGTCTCAATGCGACAATCAAACTTGCAATGGTTGTTGCAATGTTACATTAAATTTAAATTTATTTGACATCGCAATGCGACATTACAAAATTGGGATTTAATATAAGGGTTTATAATGTTGGGGTATATAATAGTGTTTAATATTGGGTATAAGATTTTTAGGGTTTAATATTTTGTTTATAATATTGTGTTTAGTATGAGGGTTTGAAATATTATGTTTTTAATATTGAGTTTAATATTAAGCTTTATAATATTCGAGTTTGTAATTCTAATGCAATGGTTTATAATATTAACTTTGGCATTTAGAATATTAATCCTCTCGTATATAATATTTTTTTGTAAGGTTTATAATATTAATCCTAGGGATTAAAATATTTCTTCGAAGTATAATATTAATCCTAGAGATTATGATATTAACCCTAATTTATTCAATGTCGCAAAATGACATTGAATAAAATAGGTTTATATTATGGTTTGTAATATTGGGTTTAGGTTTATAATCTTACGATTTATAATCACATGATTTATAATATTTATCCTAGGGTTTAATATTATTTTCTTGGATTTGTTATCCCTTGGGTTTATTAATCCCTGAGTTTATAATATTAATAGTCCCTTGAGTTTATTAATCCCTTTGGCTTGTAATATCAATAATCTCTTGGGTTTTTCAATCCCTAGTTGAATGATGTGAATGAAATATCTAACAATACGACAATCAAACTGACATAATATAAAACTAGTTGAATATTGTGAATTATAAGGGTTTATTAATATTATGGTTTAATATTTTCATGCTTGAATGGCATAGAAATGTGTCCAAAATCACATTGTGACAAACATTTTCCCAATGCGACAATCAATCTGACAATGATTGTCGCAATGTTACATTGCATTGCAATTTATTCAATGTTGCATTGCCACATTACAAAATTGGGATTTAATATAAGGGTTTATAATATTAGGGTTTAATATTGGGTTTATCTAATATTAAGTTTCTATGATTGTGTTTAATATTTTGTTTATAATATTAGGGTTTAATATTTGGTTTATATTATTGGGGCTTATATTATTAGGGTTTTTAATATTCAGTTTCTAATATTGCGTTAGTATGAAAGTTTGAAATGTTGGGTTTTTAATATTAGAGTTTAATATTGGGTTTTATAATCTTAATGTTTGTAATGGAAGAGTTTATAATATTAATATTAACATTCATAATATTAACCATACAATTTATAATATTTATCGTAGGGTTTATAATACTAATATTAGGGATTATAATATTAATCTTAGGGTTTATAATGTTGGACTTTATAATTTTAGGATTTATAATGTTAGGGTTTATAATATTTGGTTTAATATTAAGGTTTATTATTATGATGTTGTAATGGAGCGAAAGAGTATCCAACATCGTATTGTCACAAGAATCATCCCAATGCAACAAGAAGTGTGAAAATCATTTTCACGATGATAAATTACATTGTAATATGGATTCCCAGAAGGAAGGCATGACATGCAATATGTATTCCTAAGGCTGACTACGAGTAGGTAGAGGAGTATATAGCCCTTGCTTCTTGATTGTTAGTTTGGAAATGCCACAGGAAGTGCAGGATTTGATGTACTTCCCAACATCCTGTCGAAGGTTCGGCCAATAAAAATACTTCTGCAACAGTGCCACTGTTTTCTCTACTCTGAAATTTCCAGCGACCCGACTGTATTGCACTTCCCCAACCTTTTTTTCATGCTCACTTGAAGGAACACAAAGGTGTCCCAGGTGGCATAACAATGTGCCATGGATATGAAAATCCAGAACTTGCTTTCCTTCCAGGAGAATATACTACGTGTTTCTGAATTCTGGATCACTCTTGTAAAGATGCAGTCATCCCGAAGTCTTGTGCCCACAAGAGTCGAGCATATTTGTCAGTGTAATGACTGGTGATCAGCTAAGATAGTCTGCAACATTATTGGCGTTGCCATTCTTGTACTTGATGTTCAAATTGAACTGTTCTATATATGTGGATCATTTCTAATGGAAATCATTCTACAAATTTACTTATGTCTATATGAATTGCAAGGGTTGTTTTTTTGTGTGGATAGTCATTTCCTTCCCCAGAATGTAATGTTTCCATTGTCGGTAGGCTTGTACAATGGAATACATCTCTTTGTCATAAGTGGGATACTTTAGAACTTTATCTGAAAGTGTCTCACTGTGATATGCCACCAGATGCCCATGTTGGGTAAGAACTATACTAATAGGATAGTCAAAGGCATCTGTCTCAATTTCAAATGGTTGTTGCAGGTTTGGAAATATGAGTGGTTGTGCAGAGCAGAGGTGATGCTTCAACTAAAAAAAAACCTTATGTTGGGATTCAGACCAAAAGAAATTTTCTTTCGCCCCGTCCTTGGTGACTTCACTCAGAGGACAAGTGATATGAGAGAATCCCAACATGAACCTACGATAAAAATTAACAAGGCCCAGAAAGATGCAGAGCTCTGTTAGAGTGGTTGGGGTTGGCAAATCCCGAATAACTTGTATCTTGTCTGGATCCACATGCACAACTCGCTCATCAATGATGTACCCTAGATATTGAACTTGGATCATACCAAAAGTGCATTTCTCTAAATTGGTACATAATTTGTGTTGTCACAGGGCTTGGAGGGCTTGTCGGATATGGTGTATGTGCTCTTCCAAGCTTCGACTAAAGATCAGGATTTTGTCGAGGTACACTACCACGAATGATTCAGTGAAGGCCTGTAAGATGTCTTCCATCAACTACATGAAGTTTGCAGGGGCATTCGTCAACCCGAAAGGCACGAACAATCATTCGAAAAGGCCCTCCTTATATTTGAAGGTGGTATTCCATACATCAGAGGGTTCAATAGGTACTCGGTGATAACTGGACTTCAAGTCAATCTCGCTGAAGTATTTGGAACCCTTTAGTTGATCTAGAAGGTCATCAATATATGGGATTGGATAACTATTCCAAACAATGATCTTATTTATTGCCCGATAGTCAATAAAAAGCCTCCAGGATCCATGCTTCTTCTATACCAACATGATCGAGATTCCATAGGGTGATGACATCAGCCTCATGTTCCCTTTCTGCAAAAACTCTCGATTCTTCCTTTTGATCTTGTCGTTCTCTAGAACAAAGCATCGGTATATTGGTCTATTGGGTAGCGAGATCCCTGGGTTCAGGTCAATGGAGTGCTTGACTTAACAATGTAGGGGTACCCCTATGGGTGAGGTGAAGATATCCCTGTAATCCTCTATGATCGTGTTCATTTTTTGCTATTGTGTGGATGATCCATTACTAGAGACCATGGAGGTGGCCACAATATTCTTCTTGCCCTGAGGGAAAATCATGAGGAAGAAAAAATTCGTCATTTGAGAAATTGTCTTACTATATTTCTTTGTAGAGATCAAAGAGATGGCGGTAGGTGGTGCTACCTTCATTATCTTGTACAAATTATTTCCAAAAGTAGTAGTAAAAGTGTGAGGCCTAGAGTCATACAAAAAATGATGCTTCAACAAGTATGGTTGGCCTAATAATACATCACAAATGTCAAGAGGTGAAACATCACAAAATACCTCATTTGTGAAGGGCTTGCTGCTATAATGGAGGCACGAATGTTGGTTGATGCATAGATCTCGTCCTTGGTGAAGCCACCCGATGGTGTATGCCTGCAGGTGTGGTGTGGTTGGTAAGCCCAGCCACTTCAAGACATCTGCTGAAATGAGGTTCTTTTGGCTCATGTTGTTCACAATGAAATATATATGGGAACACTTCACCCACATATGTGAGTGGAAGAGGTGCCCCCCACCGCCCCCCCCCACCCCCCCTCCCTCTGGATCTTCAGACTCAATATTTTGGATCTTGGAGGTGGAAACATTGGCACTAGGCTTCACATTAATAATCTGATTCCATTTTTCATTCCCCTTATTAGGTTCTAACTCAGAGTTGGAACATGCATCTAATTCGAAAGCCTTCATCTCGGCCACTAGTGACTTCTTTCCTTGACACTCACTCGTGTTGTCAGTGTGGTTCTTATGGAACTCACACCACATTCCCATGTCCTTCTTTCTCTTCATGGTTTTTTTCTTTACTTGTAGATTTGACATGATTTCCTAGGTCACCCCACCTTAGATTTTTCCTTTGTTCTGTAATTTGGGAGCGCCTTTTCCTTGCTTCAAATTCACAAATTCAAAGTCTCGCTTCTTCTCTTTAAAATTTTTCTCAATATTAACAGTGTATCGATATGCAACATTAAGCGAGGAGATGTCCAAGAACTCCATTTTGTCCTGGATTTACTTATATAGAAAACCATAGTACTTAAGTACTAAATGTCATTGAGAATCATTACTACCCAGCTTTGTGCTAAGTGTATGATTTTTTTTTGTGAACTATGACATTTCTTGGTCCCTTCCTTGCCGCAACGTGGTCCACTTTATGTATCTATCTTCACAGCTGTTGATAGGGTAATATTGTTCCTTGATGATGTCTCAGATAGAATCCCATGTGGGTGCAGCTGAAAACAGTGAGGATTCCCTCTTTTCCTTTTTCTCATAGTAGGTTTCCCACCGATCCTTGACATGGGGTGGCAAATTTGAAGAGTGCAAAATCAACATTTTCCCGATTGGAAAAGTCATGAACCGAAAAATATCCTTCCAACATATTTAACCATCTATCTACAATGTCTGCATCTATCTGGCCTTCAAATATGGAATGTAAAAATTAACTTGTACCTTAAAAGGAGTGGCGCCTCTTGAGTGGTTGCTGGATGAAGATGCATCACCTGTGGGTAGCCTTCCAAGGATCTGGGAAAATTTATTCATCATTGCGTTCCTCTCTCGCTCAACGGCCTCTTTGAGAAATATTTTGAAATGATATATGGCTCCCTCTTCTTTATTTTATTTTTCCATGGGACGTCATTGGGGTTTATGAGACTGATCTTACATATGTTCCACCAGTTTGAGCCCTATCTCCTTATACCCTGACCTCGTTGGGGACATGCAAAGAAAACAAGAGAAAGAGTAGACCACTCCGATGTCACTGATCCAAACTTATTCAGGAACACAAAAATATAGATATAAACATAAGAAAAGAGATGAAAAAAATATAAAAATTCATTTCATTAATATCAAAGAACTGAAATATGCTTACATACATAATGGAAATAAACTAGCTCGTGCGATGATAGCTTATCTCTAAGAAGAGATGTGGTGTCTACATGCCTCTCAATTGTGTTACAATGAGGCTCAAGGGACATTTTATTAATGAAAATTAAAGGAAAACCCTAAAAAACAAAAACCTAACCCCAGAAGATGAAATTCCAAGAGTTTGTGGGACCCGTTGGGGTTCGTTGGGCAGGAAACTCCCTGAGGTCATAACTTGGTCATATGATCTCTGTTTGGTGCGTACAATACCTCGTTGGAAAGGTATCTTTTATTAATACAAGATTTTATACATACCCTTGCTTACAACAATGGGTCTGCTACGGACCTACAAGAAACACCACTTAGGGGGCCAAAATAGCTCCGAAAGTTCAGGACCAAAAAAACTACTAAAAATAGTAAATGCTGCAATAATCAAGGAAATAGATGAAACCAACTGGGGGTTTAGGTGGAATAGGTGGGTAGCCACCAATATCCACCTGGATCATCTTTACATGATATTTACATCAAGAGATAGATATTCCATTTATAACCAAAACTGGAGACCTCAATAGTGAGGTAGAAAGACCATGAATGTCATCAGCAACCATCATATACCATAAAGGAACCTAAAATGTGAACATCTTCATCACCATCATGAAGTAGGATGTAGCATCAATATCAATATATGACCAATTATTTCAAGCATCACCAAGAAACTTCAATATTACAAGACATAGAATTGAGCAACAACATCATCAACAATATCTTTAGCATATCTCTTCATCAATGTCACAAAGAAATGAAAAATATCATCATTTAGCAAGTAGTGCTCAAGCAGCTACAATTCCAAAAATGTGCTATTAGAAGAATAATAGATGCTCCCTATGAACCTATGACAACTATTCTCTTGTTAGGTATGATCATATCCAGCTCATCAAGCAACAAAGCCATAAAAAAGAGGCATATTGCGGCAACTCATGAATAATCATAAATTAATATTATTTCTAAGTAAAAACTAAGCATCATTAATAGACTGTAACAAATCATCGTCATAACTATAAATAATAACTAACTCAAGCATATCAAATAATTTCCCTGAGCCTGTCCCACTCTTTCTTCATTTTAGAGAAACATGCATGACTGTATATATCAAAACTCACGTATATACATGAATGTTCTTCATGTAATCCACGTACATAAAGTAAACTGTAGTAATTTACACTCTCAACTCCCCTTGAACATGAAATATCTGTCAGAATTATTAATAGAGTGATGAAGCTGATATAACTCCTATTTATGTCTGAGATATTAAAAATAATCACGTGGAAGTGGCTTTGTAAATATATATGCAACTTGTTCCTTTGAAGGAACATATTCTAGTTTGACGTTTTGTTCAACAACTGTTCTCTCAGAAAGTGATATTTTATTGGAATATTCTTGGTTTTTGAGTGCATGGAAGGATTTTTAGAAATACTTACAGCACTCGTATTGTCACAGAGAATAGATATAGGTTGGGGACAAGTGATTTGAATGTATTTAAATGTTTTCATCATCCACAGAAGTCAAGTACAAAAATATGTAATAACAATGTATTCCTCCTCATCAATAGATAAAGCAATGAATCTTTGTTTTTTAATGAACCATGATACCAAGCAAGGTCCCAAGTAAAATTTTCCTCCACTAGTACTCTTTCGACCATCAATATTTCCAGAAGTAATTGATATTCTTGATTAGATTCAATTTCTTCATCATTTGAAAGAACATCACTATCTTCGTGTGTGTAGAAAATTTTCTTGTTTTCAAACCTTCCTCTAACATTTACTTTTGCATAATTCTTCCCTTTCCCATGGTTTTATTTATAATGGAATTTAGAAGCACAATGACCGACTCTTCCAAAAGTAAAGCATTTGAAAGGAAGCTTACCTCTAAATTTTCCAATTCTTACTTGGAATTTCTTCACTAAATTCACCTCTTCATCATCTGATATGTAGTCCGATTCCTTAATCTCCTCCTTTTGTTTTCCTTTATAGGTAGTTTTGAATGTTGCTTCTCTAATATATGATGGACCCCCTTTTCTCATTTCATAAGCTGTTAAGATCCCATGAAGCCATTCAATAGTAAGATTATTCAAATCATGTATTTCTTCAAGGGAAGAGACTTTTGAATCCAATTTTGGGGTTAGAGATCTTAGGATTTTCTAAACAAGCATCAAATATTTTAATAATTCACTAATATTTCTCATTAAATTAACGATCTCATCTACCCTAAGAAAGAAATAATTTGCAATACTTTCACCAGTATGCATTATGAGAGTTTCATATTGAATTCTAAATGTTTGAAGTTTGGCACTCTTTACCTTAGTGTCACCTTCATAGATGATATGGAATTATGCAGGAACTCAATAAAATACAAAAATAAACACAAAATCAGAGATGTAGAGAAATAACACTTCATTCATTAATATCAAATACTGAAAAAAATTCTTATAAATAGAATGGAAAATAAAGTAGCTTGGATGATGGTAGCTTATGATCTCTGAGAAGAGACATGGCGGTTACATGCCTATGAAATGCATTACAATGAGGCTCAAGGGAATTTTTATTATTGAACAACATGGGAAAACCCTAAACAGCCAAAACCCTAACCTTAGGAGAATGGAACACCAAGATTTTGTGGGCCCCGTTGGGGTTAGTTGGGCAGCCAATTTCCCGAGGTCGTAAGTTGGTCATATTATCTCCGTTTGGTGCGTACAATATATCATCAAAAATATCTCTCCGAGTAATATAGGATTTGATGCAAACCCCTTCATATGGCTACATGTCTATAGCGGACCTCAAAAAAATTCCGTTTAGGGGGTCAAAACTGCTCCAGAACTTTAGGACTAAAAAAATTGCTAAAAATACTAATTGTTGCTGTAACCAAGGAAACTGGTGAAACTGACTAGGGGTCTAGGTGGAATAGGTGGGTGGCTACAAATATCCACCTAGAACATCCCTCCCCACTTAGGAAGAAATGGTCCCCATTGCATTCAGAGCCTCCATGAGGTGAGGAAATTTCTGTTGAATCTGGTCCCAGGTGAACCACTTTCCATAGTGAAGGAGTTGGTTTTCTTTGACAATTTGATATAGCTAGATCCTCTACTAGTGGGTGTTATTGATCTATGTATCCATGATTCGACCAATTGTGGCTTATTCCATGTAGTATAGATTTAAATCCATCAGTGTGAGTTGTTCTGTAATGTTAGATGTGTCTAATAATGGTGGAAAGTAGGGCTAAAGGTGGTCCACATTGAACACTGGGAAGAAACCAAGGAATGGTGGAATAATGAGCTCGAAGGAATTGTCCCCTACAACCTTAGTGATGGTGTATGGCCTACCTCAGAGTGGGCAAAGCTTGCGGTGGACTCCAGCGAGGCGCTCCTTTTGCAAATGTAGCCAAACTTTGTCGCCCACCTGGAAGTTATGTGGAACCCAATGCTTATCATGTCGGTGCTTGTACTTAGCATTCACTAGAAGGAAAAGACCCTCTAACAGATGTTTTTGAGAAAGCCCTTATAAAAATAGCTCAGATATTTTTTTGTAGTGGAGGTCACTAGAGGAGGTTAGCGGGTGGAGTTTTTTGCTGATGTTTTTTTGTGGTGCATTCTCATCATAACATGCACCGATGCACTTGATATGTATGTAACACACTAGTGCATAGTAGAGGCTAAAGAAGCATTACAGAGTTATTTTTTAGTACTATGAAGACAACGGTGCACTTCACTCATAGTTTTATATAGAGCACACCGGTGCGTAATATCAAATGGCACACCGAGACAATGTGCTCTCCATACAAAATAGACCGGTTCATCTCAATAATCCAATGCACCATAGCGAAGTGCAGTGTGCCATTGGTAAAACCGTCTGGTGCGTCTCATAATCAAGCGCTTCGAAAAAGTTTAATTTAAAAAAATTACCGGTTGTAAAAAACTTTATTTTTACTTGTTACAGTGCTATACAACTCTCAAGCATCAATATGAGCTTTTATTCTCTGAGGCACTCTACCATCGGTGCTCCCATTGCTTGCATTACTTCCGTCCATTGCTCACTGTGTGGAGTTTGAATTTTCCAAAATGGTGGGAAAATTTGATTTTTAGTATTCCTCAGCAAAGATTCCTCCTGGATGTGCAAATGTGTAGGTAATCTACTTTTTCCTCACCAAATTAACCTTTTAGCGAGTTAATTTCTCAAATTGAGTTAAAATTTACCCTTTGAAAAAAAAAAAATTCTGTGCGGTGCATTCGAGCCGTTCGGCTCGCACTGTTCGCGGTTTTGCATGTAAATTTACAGGCCACACCATGAACGATGTTAACGGAAACCACACCAGGTTCTGGTGTGGTACTGAGAAAAAGCACACCACTTTAACACTAAAATAGTGCGGTGTGTTTCGGTTGCTGGCCGCATCGACCATTTAAAATTTTAAAAAATAACACTCCATGTACGGCTGTACGGTGGTGTGGTCGTTTACCGGAACACACCGGGAATTATGTATGACTATTGGGTGGTGCTTTGTGCTATAAAAACTACCCTGGGGTGGGTATTTTGGTCAATGCACTGCACAAAATAGATTTTTTGTTTTTGCGGTGCGTGAAGTTTTTTCATGCGCAGCGTGGGTGGTGCGCGATAGACAAGTACGCACTAGTAGCGGTGCGTGACTATTTTTTTGGGTGCATCGAATATTTTTTTTTTCGATAAAAGTTTTATATATATATATATATATATATATAGATATAGATATAGATATATATTTGTAAATATATTTGTCATTTAATAAAAAAAATTAGGCTTTATGTATGAAGGAGGTTGATGTATTTAATATGTGAATCATTTAGTGACATCAACAGAGAGAGGAAAGGAAACAACAAGAGCATATGGAGGACAATTATAACATGATACAATAGTCGGAGGCATGGGAGAGGGAGAGAATTTTGTACCCTTGCCCTATTACGACACCCACCTAGTTTCTCTTAAGGGAGGTAGGCCTCCTTAACTTCTACGAGGAGGCTACATACTATAAGGAGAATAGTGGATTATTAGGACAATTGATCTATAGGTGGGATGCCAACCAAAAAGATTTTTGGGTCGGTCCTGGCCAGTGGTACTAGCCCACTGAGGAGGACATTTATTTTATTACTGGCCTATCTAGGAGAGGGCAGTATTTTCCCCAGTTCCCAGATGTCCTGGTCGATTATTCGACAGGGAGTCAGTAGGCGTACTCCTAGAGATACATTAGGGATGATATACTTTCTCCTATTGATTTTAGGTGTCTGGTGGTTAGTTACTCATTGCTTTGTTTGGTCCAGAGGAGGTGAGGTCCCTCTCACTACTACTGATGACCATTTCACACTATACTAGTAATGGGTAGTGCATTAGTTCCCCTCTTTTATTTTATGTTGATTATTTATTCCAGACGCCAAGACTTGTGAGAAGGTCTGCCATTTTTTTGCGGAATTTTTGTATAGCATTAGATATATGTCGTTCTCAGGCACATGGGAGGTTGACCTTCCCTTCTGATTTAGAGTTATTTTGTTAATTTTTTGAGAGGTTTCCTGAGACGAGATCTACTTTTGTCTGGAAGCCTCGTAGGCTGATGTTACATGTGCGGATGAAAATGCGGGGCCAGATGATGCCCAAGAGGGGCCTGTCTGACTATCTAGCCAAGATATCTAGTGATGCATTGGAGATGCTAGCCAGTGTTGATGATCACATGTCTGTGACGGTGCCGTGTTCGTACGTGGGTTTGGATTGGCGAGGGTGTACCAAAATCCTCTTCACATAGGATGAGCCGCCAGATGCTAGAGGTAATATAAGCGTTTTATGTAAATTAATGTAGTTTCATTTTATTGTCTTAATTAATTAGAATAAAATTTGTTCTAACACGTTCTCTAACTTGTTTTATTAAATTGTTTAATGAAATTGTCTAATTATTATTGTGTACTATATATTTTTTAAATATTGGCACATTCGTTGGAGACATGATTCCACCCCCACTAGATGATCTTGTAAATAATGAAGTGGAGATGGAGGAGGCCATGGATCAGGGTGACAGACCTCCTTGGGTGCAGATACCTGCAGGCATGCGTCGTAGGGAAAACATACGATTCGGGATGGAGTTGGGCAATCGACCGTGTCGACTCCTAGTTGATGAGGGAGTCCACCCTATGATGATCAGAGAGATATATACTGATCGTACGCTCACAGAGATTTGGAGGGACATGCCCCGTGATATGATGAGCTTTATGCATCATATCGTCAGAGCTTCCAGGCTACTGGTGGCGAGGAGGGATAGGCGCCATGGAGATGTGCGATGGAGAAGCTCATCGGATGATCATGATCACGAGGGGAGTGATCATTCTAGTACTCCACCTCCTCCTCATTCACCTCGCACCAGATATGAGAAGCCAACATCTAGTCCTGAGCAGACATCTTCTGAGTCCTGAGCAGGCACTTGATCATGAGCAGGCACGTCCATCTGAGAAAGCACCATCCACTGAGTAGGTTGCACCATCTCTTCAGCAGGCACCTCCTGAGTAGACACCATTTGATTAGCAGGCACCTCCTGAGTAGGAACGTCCATCTGATCAGTAGGCACCATTGACTAAGCAGGCCCCTCAGGTTGAGTAGGCACATCCATCTGAGCATGAGGCACCATCGAATGAGCATGCCTCGAGTACTAGTTATAGTATTGATGTAGTTCCACAAGATATTTGACATTTACATCCAGTTCTATTACAATTATATATTTTTGACATTATATATATATATATATATATGGTGCATGTGTTTTATGTTCATGTTGAAGAACTTAATTTACATGTTGGTGTTCATCATGATGTGTTTATTGCTAGGTCATGTTAGTTATGTTCATTTAATGTGATTGCAAATAGATGTGTATGTGATAATAGTTATTTGACATGAGATGTATATTTGATATTTGTGTTGTGATGATGTTATGCACTGCTTGTGTTTTGTTATATGATCATGATCACGATGATTAGATTATGCTAGCGAATTTGAATGTGTATTTTAGAATATGATATTTGTACTATGGTTATCATGATCGTGATGTTTATTTTTAATATTAAAACATGATATTTAATAAATATAATGTATTGGTAATTGTAAAATTGTGTAATTGTAATTGTAGTTGTATGTATTGTGATTGTAATTGTATGTAAAATATTTGTAAAATTGTAATTGTATGTATTGTCATGATTCAATTTTATTAAAATTGTAAAATTTGTAAATTTGTAAAATTGTAATTGTATGTATTGTGATTGTAATTGTAATTGTATGTAAAATTGTAAAATTGTAATTGTAATTGTATTGTGAAATTGTAAAATTGTAATTGTAATTGTATGTATTGTCATGATTCAATTTTATTAAAACTGCAAAATTTGTAAAACTGTAAATTAATTGTGAATTTTGAACCATAACTACTGTAAGTAAAATGTATACCCTACATATTGTTAAATTACCATAATTGTAAAATTGTAAATTTGTATGAATATAAATAATTGCAATATAATAAATCTAGAATAATATGAATTTTTGTAACATAATAAAGTTTAGAAAATAATACAAATAAATTCATGTTTAGAATTATCATTATTTTATTATGATCTTACATACCAAAAATAACAGACACATTAATACTCTTTTTAAAATTTTGAAGATATCACACACACACACACACACACATACACACATAGATATAGGGTGCATTTATTTAAGTAATGAAATAGTTAAAAACCATTTAAAGCAATCAAGTAGTTGTATTATTTTAGGAATTGACATAAAAAAAATAACTTGATATATTGCATTGCTTTCAAGATCAACACAATTGCAAATTATCAAGTGAAATGATTTTAACATTAACAAAATGCAAAACCAATAAATTCAAAATACATATTATAATGTTTAGAAAAAAAGAGTCTTAGTTATAAGGTTAAGTCCTCTTCTTTATAAAAACCCATCTTAAATAGTATAATTGGTGAAATAACACATGTACCATATCACTCTCTGTTCTCATGATCACCCTCTTTATCTTCCAGCTCTCTTGGCATGATAACATTATTGTTCTCGAAAATATGTTTTGATCTAGGGTCATGTCTCAATACAACAGGCTCCTTAGCTTCATCCCACCTCTTTCTAGAGTTGAGACATATCAGCCTACTATCACCATCTTCCTTTACATTATTTCTGTCAAAGGTGTCCCACCACTTGCACCTAAAAATAACACATTGGAAAGAAAAGAAGTCCACCTCAATGATCTCTTGTATCTTTCTGACATAACCTAATGTCCCTCGTAACAGGTTTTGATCACGGTGGCTAGCTCGACCATATTGATCAAAATCAACTTCCACTCCATAGTCTTGTATGATGTGTCCATCATTGAAATTTTCTGTGTGAAAATGGTGTCCATATGCCCACATATATGGGAACAAATGAACCTATAAAAAAGTTAAAAAATCATCATGTCATGTGTCTAATAACCAAACTGTTAAATTATAAAATATAGATGTTACATTTCAAAGGTGAATTATTAATTTTAAAATGTACATAAATAGATTATTACCAAGTTGTTGCACCCAATCCCTATATTTAGCGCATCCTCTCCAGCACGCGGGTAATGATTGGTTGCACTGTATTTCTCTCTGACTTGGTCAGAAACGCAACTGTTGGGGCATATAATTGGTATATTTTAATTTAAATGATTTGTATAAGGAAAACTTCTACCATTCAACCATTTGAATTCCTCTCACTATTCCATTCAGTCCTCTTTTGTTCATACAATGCGACCCACAGTTGTGTCACTTCAGAATTGTAAAGAACAAATTTATTGATTACTTCAATTTATGCATTCGCTGATGAAATAAAACTGACATATATTACACATGAGATCAAAATATACATTATATCGAAGTTCAATGTGAATATTTACTTTGTGTAAATTTGAAAAATAATAAGTGGCTTACTCTTTATGAAACGCCTTTTTCCATTTGTTTGGAGAAGCTCCCCTTCTCTTTTGTCTTCATCCCTTTCATCATCCCAAATCACCACACCTAGTGTGTTGTCGATCTGTTTGATGTATTCACTGGCATAATAAAAAGACTCATACGATATGTACCGCTCTGCCATAGACCCCTTGGTTTTTTCCCTTTGTCAAAAAAAACCTTTCAATTTCTTCGTGTACCTCTCTAAGAAGAACATCCAACGACAGGAAACCACCCTAACTAATTCAACCTCATCTACTAGGTGGATTAGAAGATGAACGTACATGTCCATGAAACTCATCAGCAGTTCCTTCTCAAATATACAAACAATCTCAACTATCTCGTGACTCCATCGTGGAATGCTAACCACATGAATCTCCTTTGACGTGATCCAATGTACAAATGCAGATAATTTATATATGGCATGTCCTAGGTATTGGGGGAAGTCATGTTTCAAACACCCACACATGAAAAAATGATAATGAGACGACAAAGTTTTGAACAGATGAAATAATATACAAAATTAGTTATGTTTCATGATCTCATGGGATAAAATTTATTAATATAACAAATAATAAAATCATGCTTTTGACATTATACGTACTCTTAGAAGATTCAAATAGTCATGCGATTTCAACCCCAACAAATGGTCTTCAACGGTGAAGCAATGTCGTAATGAAGACCCATATGAATATGGCACCCTCACACCCATTATAACTTCCTTTTCCAAAGAAAGATCACCATGGGACATCACCATCTTTGAAATACAAATTCGAGGGACAAGCCTCTAATTCTGTACCTTCTAATTGCCTTGACCAATGTTTCTTTTTAGTTTTTGAAGTAATAAGATCTTTCCGAATATAGCTAATGTGCCACTTTGTTTCGATGATATGTGCCTCCATAAAGAAGATGAAACATTTTTAAATATATGTGTGGGATCTAATAAGTGGGTAATCTTAAGATGCTCCCAATATGGGAGGTTATAAAAGACAAATTTCCTTTTCATCCCAATGGGAAATTTCTCGACATAGGTGTCGAATAATTCTATATCATCGAACATAGGCTCCCCATTTGAATCGAACATTTCTATAAAATCCTCCTCCTTATCTCTCTCATATTCTCTAAGCCATTCAACTGGTGTCGTTATTGGAGGCCTTTGGGTTCTCTCTCGTTTACCATTGAAAGAGGATGTTTCTCTTCTGTAAGGGTGTTCTTCTGGGAGGAATACCCTGGAGCAGTCATACACTGGATTTCCTAGGTTGTTGGACCATCTAGATATTAGAGAAGGTCCACAAAATTTACATCCATAATACCATTTTTTTACAAGACCTGCGAAATTATTGTATATAATATGCATGATACTTTAAAGAATATCAGGAAGATCAAAACAATTACAATGAATTAAATAATTAATATGTGAAAGAATATTGTTACGTATAAAAACAAATCAATAAACATGTATTTTAACATAGCAAACTCCTAATCCTAGATAATCATGTTTCATGTAAGCACATATGCCAACGTAAAGCTCCTCTCTGTTGCGATGGGTCTTGATATATCGTAAACATTTATCCCATCCCATAATTTCTTCAATTCATCTACCAATGGTTGTAAGTAGACATCCATATTCTTTACTTGTATTCTACCAGGGACTATGAGAGCCAACATTAGATGTTCATTCTTCATGGAAAACCATCGGGGGATATTGTTATTGATCACTACTACAAGATAAACAAAATATTTGGCGTTCTGGAGGGAACATGGGTTGAAGCCATCCATGGCTATGCTGAGTCATAGACTTCATACTTCATCCTTGAATTTTTAGGGCCATGTATCTTCTATATGCTTCATGGCTATTGAATCTGTTGGGATTCACATAACTCCCAACTCACTTTTCTATGAGACATGCCATCCTTGCAACATAGCTAATTCTTTGCAATGAAAGAGCCTTTGAATCCTTGGGATTATAGGCATGTGCCTCAATATATTAAAAGGAGGAGCACGTGATTTACCCTTATTTTTTATTTATCATACCTGTCATGCCCAAATTGAGGACATATCTCTTTGTCTGCATATTCTCCTCTATATATAATACAATAATTTGGACATGCATGATATGATATGTACTCAACATCCAAAATTTTCAACAATTTTTTTGCCTCTTCGCAGCTACCGGGCAAGACATTATCACTCAGAAGAACCTTATATTTTAATAACCTATAGTTGGTCATGGACAATATTAAATTTACGATGACAAAAAATATTAACGTTCATAAAATTGACCATTTGTAATGTTGATTGTGTGAAAATATTTCTTAAATATAAGGGACTTGATAGTCAATTATCTCAAAATTTCTGAGAAACATGCATTCAATAAGCAAAATTTTACTTTCAAATTGTACAGTAACATCATTGTCCCCAACTGGGTATACTTTGACTAACTGCCAAGTCCAAAGAGAGGGGTGGTGGAAGAAAATTTAAGGCTTTCGAAAAAGGTATCTGCGATATGAACATCATCCCCTAGCTGATCATCATTCTGGAATGCATCTAACAACATTGTCTCCATGGCAGTCATATCCATTAAGTAATCATCCATACCAACATCTATTTGATTGCCTCCATTACTAGCTTGTGAAGAACTACTATTGTTGTAGTCATTCCTAATTGGTGAATCTGGATGTAGTGGGAATTGAATATGTGGTTGATTCAACCATTCTTGGTATCACTCCTCTCTGATTTTTTCACTTAATTCAACCTTCTATCGATTTGGCATTGTTGTGGGGTACAATGGAAGATGGCAGGTAGGTCTCTCATCATCACTAGAATCCTAATAACTTAAAAAAAAATATTTGAACATGATTAGTACAAAATGGAAGATATCAATTAGTAAGCACGTCAATGCATGATAAGTTGGTTTGATGTTGAAATAATTACATTATACCAAACAATTATTACCATCATTGTCCTAGGATTATGGCTAGAAGATGGCATGTGACAATTGGCAGGGTGAAGCAGAAATCCATTTTCATCTATCAACTGCGCCTTGCAGTATGCTTCTCCTGATTTTAGAACTGTTTGAATATTTTGTGCATATGAAATCGATTATGAATCTGCATGAACTTGAAAATTTGTATAAATTAATTTTATTCAGCTGATTGACTTGGATAAAAAAAATAAATTCAATTAGATAATGAAAAGATAAATAAAATCTGAAGTAATTACGTCTGGAGATGGATAGGGAGAACTTCGGGTTGAAATTTGAGAAATATTATAGAACGAGCTGGATTTTGAAGAATTTTCCATTTGATATAATTATGAGATTTTCTCCTTGCATTAAAGAAAATTCAACAATAAATTTTGGTGTACATACCTAAAAGTAATTTCGGTGCCTTAAAAAAGGAGTTATTGTTATTGGTGCTAATGTATTATTAACCGCGCTGGTGCGGTTTTATTACCGGACGCACCAGTGCTGTTAGTTAACAAACACACCGAATATCGTGAAAAGAAAAAGTAGAACTTTACTACTTTGAAGTGAATAAAAAAATAGTAAACTGAAAATTGAGGGGAAAATGATTTTCAGAAATCTAATCCCATGAAAAAGTTCTTTAAATAGTAATAGATATTCATTATTTCATTATTTTTGCAAAAATTTTTAGGGATGGATTTGCATGAGAGATATACCTACAGAAAGGGAGCATGAGAGCACCGTGGAGAAAAAAAATACTTTCAAACAACAACACTATTCAGAGAATCAAAATTTGAAACATCTGGTGATTCACACAAAAACCCTGTAGTATAGTAAAATTGTTAATTTTACTGTAATAATTGTTTTTTTACAATTTATGCTAGATTTAATCCATGCATTGTAAAAATTTTAAATTTTATTGTGCATTTTACTAATAAAATCATTTACAATCTCTATTCCTATTTACATTTAATTAAAATACAGAAAAAAAAAAAATCCATTCTTACGTTAAACCCTTTCTTCTTCTTGTTTATGTGACTTCACAATTAGGGATATTCATTTTAGATTTATAGGGTTTGTGTATATATATATATAGGCCTATGACATCTAACGTTCGGAACCGCTTGCAGAGTCAGATCCCAATCCCTGTCGGCCCTTGCATGATTTTTTAAAAACATCTTTTGTTAATCGGTGCACACTATTTAAAATATCACACCAGTGTGCGATTGTAGTATAGCGCACTGGTGCGCGATTTTAGTATAGCGCAACGGGCACGTATTGACAAAAAACATTGTTTGATAAAAACATTTTTTTATTAATTTATGTTTATGTTAATCGGTGCTCTGGTATTAATATAATGGCCCGGGTCTCCTATTGACAAAGAGCATTGTACGGTGTTTCTATTGTATTGACGGTGCGTTTATAAAATCCTAACATGTCATTTTCAATGCGTAAGTTGTGAAAGTTGCACCGGGCATCTAATTTAGATAGAGGCACTGTTTTCTTGATTTTTTTTTTTACTTGAAAAGTATGTGATTTATTTATAAAATACATCAATGAATGGTATAGGTTTTATATTGATAAAGAAATGGCTGACAAGAGTTCAAGTAAAAAAAAATACTGATAGCACATCCAGAAAAGCAAAAAAGGCAAGTTCTTTATAAATTCTTTACAAAAATTATTATTTTTGAACTATATGTAAGTTTAACTAATATGTATCGTTTAGTGTGTATCACGCAGAGCCAAAAAATGACGAAGCTTGATAATATTATTTCTAATCTAAGACCAAAAGAGCATAAAATCTTGATGAAAAAATTGCAGAAGGATGAATCAGGTGAATGAAAAAATACTATCGATCCAATATGAGTTTCTTTTTTGAATTTTCATTAATAATATACTTAAAAATATTAGATAACATGTATCAAACCATATATTAATTCGGATATGTTTAATGTTCTACAGGGACCAACAAATGTTCTATAGGGACCAACAACGAAGAAAATGAATGTTGTTCTAAGAAAAAAAAAAGAGAACATGAAAATGAAAATGAATTGCTCCTTAGCTCATTTGGAGTGGTGTTGGAGGTTCACGAAAGGGGGAAAAACTTTTACAAAACTTTGAGGGATCTAATGGAACGAATCTATAGACGTTATTCCCATTTACAATACAAAAATCAATCCAATGATTCCAAGAACTAAATTTTATTTAAACTACAGGAAGAGTTTCCGGAGAATTGGACAATGAGACATGTTAGACTTTTAATAGAAAAAATGTACAACAACAAAAAAGAAGCATTGAAAAAGTAGTATTCCTTTAAATGTTTATATATATATATAAAGAAATCATTTATAAATATCACTTTTGTTATATTTAGTTTTCATATATCAATAAAAAAATTAAATAGTTTATTGTCATGTTAATTTTTCAGGAAGATTATGTAAATCTCAAAGGATGAACACGCTGATATCATAACTATGTCCAAAATGGTGTACAAGGGGATGGTCAAAGAATGGAAATAATTGCATTGCACCAGGAGCCATCTCAACAACGTGCTTCAAATGTAATATGTAATTATTAAAATTTTCGATTAGGTACAATAAATAAATAATTTATCATTAAATATTAATTTTCAAATATTTTATTGTAGAAAAGAAAAGAAAATGGAATCCATTCAGCACATAAAACATGACGACAAGGAAGAAAAGGGTTGATATCTATGTTTGTGAGTAATTGTTACTTCCTTATAACAACTTAACTAGATTTAATTTTTGTATATTTTATGTTTTTTTACATCAATCATCATTGAATGTATTCAAACAAGTGCTAACATACAAAGAAGAACCATTAGAAGAATTGATTTACATTGATTTAAATATGGGTTGTCAGTATATGTTGGCATATCAGAAATTAATTGTGGAATTTGTAAGTATCTATCTTGTTTTACATAGCTCCATCTATAATTAATAGAACAAAAAAATCTTTAATATTAAATCTATGATATGTTATGGGGTATAAATCTTGCAAGAAACAAAGTATGGAACTTCGCCAACAAATGAATTTTTGAAATATGGCATGAACTTTGGTTTTGAAAGAATGTGTATAGTTCACAAGCCAATTCTTGCTATGGTACATTTATTTTCGATTTACATTGATGTATATTATTTAATATTTTAATTTTCATTATTCTCACTAATGTATATACACTCATTACACTTTATTTTTATGTTTGTAGATGAAACTTGAAGAAGAATAAAAAAATCAACACAATGAACAAAACATTCTTCCAAATAACCCAAGTCATGGAAGTAGCTTGAGCAGTGACAACAGTTCTAGCAAAGAATGATGATCAATATGTTTGGATATCAAAGCAAGGTGTTGTATTTTTTGAAATATTTGTCTGTGAAATCAAACATTTTTTTAATGTAATGGACATAGTGTCCCAATTGAAAGACAAAGGGATACCAATAACTGTCCCATTTTGTATTACATAGAGTGTCTTATTAACATATATATAATAAAATATCTTTTAATTTATCCTATTACATTCTCCATTGTCGTTGTGAAATGTTACACCACTAATTAAATATATGGATGACTAAATATTATAATGAAGAGATGCGAAATCTAATGATATGATATAACAAATTCATCCAAACATCACATTCAAATGTACTAATAAAAATTCAATTCATATGGATACTGTTATAAGATATGTGTCAAATTTTTATGAATATTGAATTTTAAAAAATCACAATAATTGCACTGTCACAGGTCGATGTTTCTAAAAACTAGAAAATGAACTCTAGTGCGTGTGTATGATACTGGAACTGGTGCGTTTGTATGATACTGTGCACCGGTGCATTTGTATGATACCACGCACTAGTGATTTTCTACGACCTATGAGAACCGCACCAAATACCAATACCAATTAGAACTCCCGGTGCACTTTATCGACGACTACGACTTGAGTGGATAGGCGTTGCATGCACTGGTATGGTTTTCCTTTAACGCACTGGTGCATTTTTATAACTTAACAGCCCGGTGCGTTTTAACACATTAACGACCTGGTGCGTTTGTACACCTTAACAACGATGATGCATGCACCTTCTATTAGTCTGGTGCATATTTGTGGGTGACATGCACTAACTCGATGTTGCTAAATGCCTTGTGGATTTCGAAATTTGTTTCCCATCCTGGTGCTTGGCATGTTTACAGTACCATTGCATACAGGTCAAAACACACCGGTGCGTTCACACACGATGCATGCACCGATGAGAAAAAGATTTGTAAAAACCTCTGGCCAGCCAATTTTTTTTAGTTGTGTTGACATTTCGTTAGAAGCTCCGTCAAAACCTTAGTTACAAAAAACAGATGTTGTAGAAAATGTTTTTTTGACAATTTTGGCCAATTTTATAACACTAAAAACCTCCTTTATAACCTCCACTAAAGGGTTTTTCCTTGTAGTGATTGGCCCTATCCAATATGTCATGGTCCTGTTGGTGGATGTGCTGAATGCGGTTAATGAAGTTTTTTTCCTTGCCAATTTTAGACCAGACATGAGCCGAATATGCTTGAGTATCTGTAAATGGTATAGACACATCATGGGACATAGTGGCTGGAATTCCAAACCCACCTGAAAGGGGTTGTGGCTAGTTGAACTATGGAGAGCCTGGTTATAGCTATGCTGGATATAGGGAAGGCTTTCATCCCATGTACGTAGATGCTTCTAGTTGTACATGCACAAAATGTGTACGATAATCATGTTGACGACCTTTGTTTGGCCATCAGTTTTGGGGTGGAAAGCTGTGGACTTAGTGATTTTTGTGTCCAACATCGACTAGAGACTTGACCAAAATGTGATAAGGAATCTGTTGTCCAGATCTCAGATAATGAACTATGGGACCCCAAAGTGTACTCACACTTTATCAAATAAGAGTTTAATAGTGGCTTATGTTGTGATATTCTTCTTGTAGGCTACCATAATGGCCATCTTGGAGAATTTGTCGATGACCAAAACAACACAGTTGTTTCCATGATTGGTAGAAGGAAGGCCTGACATATAATCCATGGAGATGGATTCCTAAGGTCGACTAGGGGTAGGTAGTGGAGGCCTTGCTTCTTGATGGTTGGTTTGGTGATGGCACGGGAAGTGCAGGATCTGATGTACTTATTGACATCCTATCGAAGGTTCGGCCAATAGAAATACTTATGCAATACTGCCACTATTTTCTAGACCCCGAAATGTCTAGCAACCTGACTGTAGTGGGCTTCACAAATCATCTTGGAACGCTCGCTTGAAGGAACAGAGAGGTGTCCTAGGTGGCACAATAGTGCATCTTGGAGGTGAAATTCTATAACTTGCTTACCTTCTAGGAGCATCTAGTATATACTACCGAATTCTGGATCACTTTTGTAGATATGAGGAAAAATTGAAGTCTCGTGCCCACAAGAGTCGAGCATAGTGGTTAGCGCCACGATTGACAGGCAGTTGAGGCAGTATTAAACATTATTGGTACTTCCATTCTTGTACTTGATGTTCAAATGGAACTGTTGTAGGTATGTGGACCATTTTTGATGAAGATATTTCTACAACTTCCCTTGTGTCTATATGAACTGCAGGGGTCAGTGATATATGTGGATGACCATTTACTTCCCCAGAATGTAATGCTTTCATTGTCGGCAAGCCTGCACAATGGAATACATCTCTTTTTTATAGGTGGGATACTTTCTGATTGCTCCAGAAAGTGTCTCACTATGATAGGCCATTGGATACCCCTACTGAGTAAGACCTTCCCAAATAGCACAGTCATAGGCATATGTCTTGATCTAAAATTGTTGCTGCAAGTCTAGTAATGTGAGCACTGGTGTAGAACAAAGGTGATGCTTCAAATATAAGAAAGTCTTATGTTGAGATTCGTACCAAAAGAATTTGGATTTTTCTCCCCCTTTGCTGACTTGACTCAAAGACCAAGTGATATGAGAAAACCCTAGCATGAACCTATAGTATAAATTGGAAAGACCCAGAAAGCTGCAGAGCTCCATTAGAGTGGTTGGGGTTGGCTAATCCCGAATGACTAGGATCTTGGCTAGGTCCACATGCACCCCCCTCTAATCAATTATGTGTCCTATATATTGAACCTGGGTCATGCAAAAAGTGCATTTCTCCACCTGTCAAATGTAGTGGAGTGCTCTTCCCTAAAGATCAGGATGTCATCCAAATACACTACCATGAATGAGTTGGTAAATGGTCGCAAGATGTCTTCCATCAGCCTCATGAAGCTTGCAGGGGAATTCATCAACCCGAAAGGCATGACCAGCCACTCAAAAAGGCCCTCCTTGGATTTGAAGGCAATCTTCCACACATCGAAGGGTTTGATTGGTACCTGGTGATAACCAGACTTCAAGTCAATATTTCTAAAATATTTGGCCCCATTGAGTTTGTACAAAAGGTCATCAATCCATGGGATCAGATACCTATTCCGGACAGTGATCTTGTTGAACGACCGATAGTCAGTACAGAGTCTCCAAGTCACATCCTTCTTCTGCACCAACATGATCGAGCTCCCATAGGGTGATGAACTTGGACGGATGTGACCTTTCTACAACAACTCCTAAATTTTCCTCTTGATATCATCTTTCTCTAGAACAGAGAATCGATATATTGGTCCCTATGAAAATTTCTGAACATGCTCAAACATAAACCCTACTATTAAATTTCTGATTTACTTCTCCCACTTACATTAATTTATTAATCTGAAATATTCCACATTAACATCAAATTAAATACATTAACATACTACACATACAAATCTAAACTGAATAACATGCAAAATGACAAAGTGACACACAAGGATTTTCTGGACAACTATCCCTGAAAAACCCAATGGGGGAAAACTGGTCTTCTGCTTGCAGGAGGGTTTTTATTATTAACCATAATATAAGTACAACAGATATGGGAACCAAACTTGGTTAACCTAAAAAATAAATAAAATATGCAGCTATACCTTTTTTCTTGAGACAGAAAAACTAACTGATTCACACCCTCAAACAGGATTTACAAAAGTCAGCCTTTTCTAGTCTGTAGAAACCCCATTGTTTCTTTGAATCCATCTATGTTATCCCTGATGGTCTATGCCAGCCCCTGTGCTAGTTAGGAAGGGCTTGCGTCACCCAATATTGGGTTATGCTGCCCTGGCTGGGCTTGCATCAGCCCTACTGGCCTCCTACTGCCCCTATGTTGCCCCTGTTGGGCTCTCGGCTGCTCTGCATAGCTGCTGCTTCCTCTGTACTGCTATGGTATTCTGATTCTCTACCCTTTTTGTACTCCTGGCCTGGGACTACACCATCCCCCTCGCCAATACTGCTCCTCACTGCAGGTGACACACTTTGAAATTCTTAGCAAACCATGCCCTATAATTTCTTCTTAGCTTCAGTTCTCTACTAGTGTGTGTGTTCTCCAACTGACCCCAAGCCCTCTTCTTATATTTTTCTCGTTGAAACATCAATGGCCATGATATAATCTTGAATTGATGGCTAATATTAGAATATTCTTGATCTGTGTGACTTAAGTCATTTTCATCACATATTTAATTTAATTAACTTTAATCTTTTAATTTTCCTAATTTAGACTTAGTGTCCTTAATTAAAAAAATTAATTAATTAAATATATCTTAAATATGATGGAATTTCTTAAATCGCTTTCTGGGTCTTGGAGATCTCGTGTACTCTAGTCCCTCCACAAAGTTTGGGAGCTAGAGCACATCCGATGACACCCCAATACCCCAAAATCTCTACACTCCCTCTTATCAAGGAATGTGCTCTAGAAAAACAATTCACCCCGAAATTATGCACTGATCTGCGGTGATGCTTGGCCTGTTGCCCTTCATCATTGCACTGCTGCTACTCTTCTATACTGATGCCCATGATATTTCCACCGCCACTGCTACATTCGTACTGCAGCTCCCTCTCAAATTGATGCATCATGATGCTCATAACACTGCCACTGCTAACTGTTGCACTGCAACTCAGTTGCTGAGAGTAAGCAAATGAAGGACTCCTACCTAATATTTGATAGACAAGTTAGTTGGGATGCATCTCATCACTGAAGCTCCATAGGTTACTGCTTTGCACATTCCTCTGAAGGCTACTGCGCTGCTGTATCTCTTCACTATGTAAGCAGATCTTCTCTGCATTACTTTCCTCTGCATTGTTGTTGCGTTGTGCTTTCCTCATGAAGCCTCTGCGCTGCTAGAACACTGCAATGCATACTTTACGCTATTGTTGTATGTGCACTACATTGCTCCTTCATTAGCATGTCAGCTTTGCCTTTGTTCCATCTGTGATTCTCTACACCCACTGCTCCACTTGCTCTGCTACGGTCTTAAGGCTCCCTTAGCTCATATGTGATCCAAGAGTTGGGCTACTCAAGGATACCGCCACCACTCTAATCTTCTCTACAGATCAATATCACCCCACTTTCATGATTCATCATGGCTATGTCATCTTCAGAGCCATTGTCATCTATAATAGCCTTAGAACAAGAAGCTTCCTTACTCTTTTTCTTATAAGGACAATTGTTGGCGAAATGTCCAAGTTCGTCGCATTGGAAACATTTTATCTTCGAAATATCACACTTATTTTTCCTTTGCTGCCTCTTTGATGCCAAGGCTACATCTTCCTCTTCATCCTTCTTCACTTTTCTCTAACTAGTGTTGTACTGTCTTTTGGTCATTCGATGGATTTCCTCTTGTCGAAGGATAGCCCACATGTTTTCCTAGTTGGGAAGGTCTGCTCTGCTGAAGAGACTTTGGAAAAAAGTTTCCTAGTCATCTGTGACTGCATTGAGAGCAATCCTCACCCATACATCATCATCTACCTTGAACCCCATGCTAGTCATATGATCCTAGATCGATTATAGTCTGGATAGATTTCTCTGGACAAATATTCCTTCATACAATGTGGTTAGGGCTACCCACATCTCATGAGTCATTGCCTTCTCGGCTATGTGTGGTACCACATGATATTTTACCCCATCCATGATGAAGCGCTTGGCATGTGTCATTTCCTCATTATGCTCTGGCAGGAGTTCTGCATCGATCGGTGTAGCTAAGAATTTCTCTGGATGCTCCCTCAAGTCGTATGCCTTCATGACTACAAGTATTTTGGCCTTCCAGATTGAAAAGTTGGACAGGCTGTCCAACCTATCCTAATCACGCAGTCCATGTCGCACCATCTGCTCAGATGTTTGTCAAAACTGATCCTCCTCTCTATATTAGAGACTCAGATCTAGGGTCCTTGGTGAGAAAGGCACCCTATACTCCCTCTAACAATCGAATCCCTCCCTTGCAAGTCTGCCAAACAATATGAATCAGCTCTCTTCGATCCTTTGATCGACCTAGAGACCTCTTTGGCAGGAAATCTTCTGAGAAGTTGTTCTCCTCCAACTCTTTCTCAACTTAGCTTAGGCTAAATTCTGCACTGGAAGAATTTGCACCCCACCAACAACTGTTGAAGGTATGTAGCTTCAGCTTCCAGATCACGACACTCTGCACAGTAATCAGCCTCTGGACTGCGTCACCCTGGCTAGCCTTTGTGTGAGAAGACCGGCCCAATGCAGTGATTTCACAACGCAGGCTCCTACTAGGTCCCTCTGGGTGGCTCTGCGTTGTCTTTGCATCAACCAATGAGGACTTCGTTAACCCTTTATGTGGCTCTGCTACTTTTTCATCCCTCTGCTGGTGCGCTACCCTATCCAAGTTATCTACTGTTGTTGCTTCTTTCTCTGCTGCTTCCTGCAGCATAGATTCTTTAGCCTTCTTTCTAGAGATTCAACTAGATCTGCAATCTCTCTGATACCATTTGAAAATTTCTGAATATGCTCAAACAGAAACCCTACTATTAAATTTATGATTTACTTCTCCTACTTATATTAAGTTATTAATATGAAATCTTCATCATTAACATCGAAGTAAATACATTAAAAACTTACAAATACAAATCTAAACTAAATAACATGTAAAATGAAAAAGTGACACACATGTATTTTCTAGACAACTGTCCCCGGAAAAACCCAATGCAGGAAAACCGGTCTTCTGGATGTTGGAGGCTTTTTATTATTAAGCATAATTTAAGTACAACATATCTGGGCACGAAACTTGGTTAACCCGATAGAGAAATAAAATATGCAGCGATACCTCTATTCTAGAGAAAAAAAAACTGATTAATTCACACCCTCAAACAAGATTTACAGAACTCAGCCTTTTTCGGTCTGCAGAAACCCCAACGCTACTCTGAAGCCCTCTGCGTCAACCCTGCTAGCCTCCTGCTTCCCCTGCCCTGCTGGGATCTTGGTTGCTCTATGTAGCTTCTACTTCCTCAACGCTGCTCTGGTCTGCTGCTTCTCTTCCCTTGTTGTACTCTTGGCCTGAGACTACACCATCACCCTCACCAATACTACCCCTCACTGTAGCTGAAACACTTCTGAAATTCTTAGCAAACCACGCCCTAGAATTTTAGCTTAGCTTCAGTGCTCTGTTAGTGTGTGTGTTCTCCAACTGACCCCAATACCTCTTCTTATACTTTTCTCATTGAAACCTCAACGACCATGATCTAATCTCGAACCGATGGCTAATATTAGAAGATGCTTGATCTGTGCGACTTAAGTCATTTTCATCACATATAGAATTTAATCTTTTAATTTTCCTAAGTTAGACTTAGGGTCCTTAATTAAAAATATTAATTAATTAAATATCTCTTAAACAGGATGGAATTTCTCAAATCTCTTTCTGGGACTTGGAAATCTCATGTACTCTAGTCCCTCCATAAATTTTGGGAGCTTCCTGCCCCAACACCCAAAAATCTCAACTGTCCATTGGGTAGCGGCGCACTTGGGGTCAGATTGATGGATTGCTTGACTTGAAAATGCAGAGGTACCCTTGTAGGTGAGGTGAAGATGTCCCCATACTCCCCCATGACCTTTTCCATCTATTTTTTTCATGCGGAGGAGCCCTTTCTAGAGGTCGTGGCCACAATCTTCTTCTTTCCCCGAGGGAGGATCATCAAGAAAAAAAATTCCTGGTTTTGGAAATGAGCTTACTACATTGTTTTGCAGTGATCAAAGATATGGTCGTAGGTAGTGCTACCCCTGGTATCTTGTACAACTTATTTCCAAAAGTAACAATAAAAGTGTGAGGCTTAGACTCATACAAAACATGTCACTTCCACAAGTATGGTTGGCCTAATAATACATAAAAAGAATCGAGAGGAGAAATATCACATAACACCTCATCCGTGAAGGGCTTGATGTTGTAGGGACTATGCCACTACTAGCTGACATGGAGATCTCGTCCTTGGTGAGGCCACCTATTGGTGTACGATTGTGGGTGTGTTGTGGTCGACAAGTCCAACCGCTTCACGCCCTTTACTGAAATGAGGTTCTTTTAGCTCTTGCTGTCGACAATGAACTGCAATGGGGAACCCTTCACCCACATCTGGGAATATAAGAGGCATTCCCCTCCTATGGATCTTTGGTTTCCTCGTTCTGAATCTTGGTGGTGGCAACTATGGCATTAGGCTCCACATCGATAATCTGCTTCTCTTTGTCATTCCCCTTGTTCGGTTCTAACTCAGAGTCAGAAAATGCATTTGATTAAGAAGCCTTCATCTCGGCCACCAGTGATTACTTGGACCGACACTCACTTGTGTTGTGAATGGGGCTCTTATGGAACTCACACAACTTTCCCGTCTCCTTCTTTGGTTTCCTAGTGTTTTTCTTCTCTTACGGCTTTGGCGGGTTGTCATGGGCTGCCATGTCTTTCCTTTGTCCTTTATTGTATGGTTTGGGGGCACCTTTACCTTACTTCTGATTCGTAGATCCAAAGTCTCACTTCTTCTATTTGAATTTTTGCCCAATATTGGTAGCATATTAGGTATGTTGCACCAAGTGAGGAGATGTCGAGGAACTCAATTTCCTCCTAAATTTATATGTGCAGACAACTATGGGGCTTCAACACCAAATGTTTCTCTGAATCTTTGATACCCAACTTTGTGCAAAGGTATGGAACAAATTCATCAGCTTAAGCACATCTTGATCCCTTTGTTGTCGCAGCGTAGTACATTACATGTACTTTTCCTCATAGCTCCCCATGGGATAATATTATTCCTTGATGGTATCTCGGAAAGAATTCCAAGTGGGTGCAGCTGAGAACAAGGAGGGTCCCCTCTCGTCCTTTTTCTCACAGTAGGTTTCCGACCAGTCCTTGACATGGGGGATGACTTTGAGGAGTGAAAAAGTAATATTTTCTTGATTGGAAAATTTATGAACCGAGAAATATCATTCTAATAGATTCAACCATCTATCTACGGTGTCTGCATCTATTTAGACCTCAAATATTAGAATGTCAAAGTTTACTTGCACCGTAAAAGGAGTGGTGCCTCCAGAGTGACTGCGCAATGAAGATGCGCCACTGGTGGCTAGTTGTTAAAGGATCTAAGAAAAAATATCCATCATTGCATTCCTTTTTTTCTCGAGGGCCTCCTCAAGCAATATTTTTATAGGATATTTTGCTCGCTCATCTTTCTTTTCTTCCTCCATGGGAGGTCGTTAGGGTTTGTGAGGTTGATCTTGCAATGGTTCAACCAGATCGAGCCCTAACTCCTTATATCCTGACCTCGTTGGGGACATGCAAAGAAAGATCGAGAAAGAGCAGACGAATTTGATACCACTGGTCAGGACTTATGCAAGAACACAATAAATTACAGAAATAAACATAAATGCAGAGATGCAGTAGGAATAACACTTCATCTCATTAATATCAAATACTGAAAAAAATTCTTACAGATAGAATGGAATATAAACTAGCTCGGGCGATGGTAGGTTATGTCAGAGAAGATATGTGGCGGCTACATGCCTCTGAACTACATTACAATGAGGCTCAAGGGCCTTTTTAATATTTAAAAACATGGGAAAACCCTAAACAACCAAAACCCTAACCCCGAAGATTTAACACCAAGAGTTTGAGGGCCTCGTTGGGGTTAGTTGGGAAACCAACTTCCTAGGGTCGTAACTTGGTCATATTATCTCTGTTTGGCGCGTACAATATATCATCAAAAATATTTCTCTGAGTAAGACAAGATTTGTCAGAGGGCACTCCTATGGCCATAGTCCTACAACGAACCTCAAAAAAACGTCATTTAAGGGGTCAAACTGTTCCGTAAGTTCACGATCCGAAAACTGCTAAAAATAGTAATTGATGCTATAAACAAGGAAAATTATGAAACTGAATAGCAGTCTAGGTGGAATAGGTGGGTGGCCACTAATATCCACCTCGATAAATAGCTCTGTATAATGTTGTCCCATATAGCCTTTGCAGTATTTAGATGCATTACCTTCACAAATTCTAATTTTCCCAAGATTCCCAAAAGAACATTTACAACCTTTGCATTGGTCTCATATTGTTTTTTTCCTACCTCATCTATGGGAATGGAGGATGGATACTGATAGCCTCCTTCAAAAATTTCCCAAACATCAACTCCAAGTGACTGCAGATACACTCTCTTTCTGACTTTCCAAAAAACCAAGTTCGTTCCTTTAAATAATGTTGCAGATAGAGAATAATCCCTCTTGATTTCTAATATTGATCAATATCCTTTCAAGTCATCAAGCTTCTTCTGAAGGACCTCCTATGATACCAATTGTTAGGAAAAGTACTGAGAGGGGGGAGTGAATCAATATTTTACACACTTCAATTTCCAATTTCTTATACTGATTTGTATACGCTACTGTTATAAAGAAAACTAGCGTACACACGTGAGTGTTATTAAAGAAACTTGCGTATATCCAGATAACTTATTTGATCATTAATTTCATCATATGTTCAACATTAACCAGTGCATCATTACTTCATTATTCATAAATTAATTAGTAACTATGAGTAGTTAAAAATCATATAGAACATCAACACACAAAAACTATATCAACACATATGAACACCAATATTTTAGGTGAAAACCCAATGTGGGAGAAAACGACCATTGTTGTCATCTATGTCTTCTTCTTTTATTAAAAAAATAAACTTCTTACAATCTTGTATCTTTGCAGAATCTAACCAGCATGCAGACTCCTACTTGCATAAGGCTACAACCTTCTCTCATTCCATCTCCTACTGGAAGGAAGCTACAAACCATTTTTCTGAAAAATTCTCCTTGTGGATCACTTTTCAGAAATTTTCAATCTCGATCCACTTCCAACATTAAACCAAACAATTCTGAAATCAACTACCCAATTACTGAACCATCGGAATCATCAAACAATCACTAAATATTAATCAACCATAACCAATCCATATCGGATCATATTAATGCACAATTTTTCATAAGAATACCAGACCATATACTGTTCATTACAGAAAGAAAATCCTGTCACTCCAAACCTTGATCAGTCATATGTCATAAAATATACATTATTTTTTTGAATCATACCTGTATATGCACACACTTACCCCAAAGAATACCAGCATACAAATCTCAAATCATTGATAACTAAATCTGAATCACTGTACCACTGAATCGATCACATATTGAAACTATCACAAATCACTAAACCAAATATAGATCGCCACACAATAGTATCATCACTTGTAACCATTCCATTCCATATCAATTAAACCCTAACCAATATTATCAAACATATATTATTATAAGAAGGACTTCATTGACAGATACTGATAAACATAACAAGACTAATCAAACATCATCACCAACTCATACTGCAAAACCCTAGCATGTATAAGCGACTCTTACAAAACAAATCCACATATGCACACACTTCTAATGCTTGACATCTACGTACAAATTATGAAATTTCACAGAATGTATGCGCGACTATCTAGAAGGAGATCCGCTTATGTATGCTACCTCTCAGAGGAAAACCGATGTAGAGATATGTAATCACTGAATCATGTCTTCGCTGCAACCACAACACATACTTCACAATCTTACCATCACACATTCATGTCAGAGTATCATTATCACCACAGATGTATGACTACTATACATTTTCAACAAGCCAATCAAATAAGCACATATGATACCATACTTCATATCTTTTAGATCTGTGTCTTTTCCTTTCTCCTTGGTGCACACCTGTTTTAGATCAAATCATTCATAGATAACAAAACATTTACACACCTAACACTTTTATATCCATCTCCTTATATAGCATAATCCTTAGTCAACACCTTATTCGAATCCCTTAGTAATGTTGATGGTATTCTTTGATGGTATCAAATATCTGTTGTCACGATCATTACTATGGGTCAATACCACGGTAAAGACGCTTGATATTCCAATTACCATGTTGCAGAATATGTATGCGACTTCTCTTCACCATACCTGCGTATGTACGTGATCTTGTTTTACAAGACATGCGTACACTTTTTCACACTTTTTTTTTATCATACCTCTGTCTCTGAACTTGACATTCATTTTTCCATCTCACCTATCACATCTATTCCATTCTGCATAATCATTTAGTTACTATAATGTTTACATCTTTATTAAGTAGGTTTCCATCAAGGAAAAGACAATAGCCATAATTCCAACACATGTGACCAAAGATAGTCATTTATATGCGATTTTTAGTAGTTTTTTTTATTCACTAATTTTTTTTTTCTAATATTGGTAGGAGAAATAAGATGCTAGTAAAATTCATTGAAATTAGTGCTTGGATGGCATAAACATAGGAATGAATCAAGTGATTAATGATTACGATTCCAATACAGTGTTGAAGGTGGCATACTCTAGTCTTCCCAAAATAATTGCAATGCTTCTATTTGAAGGTTTCATGTAGAAGGTTCATAGTATCAAAGAGTCATTTATTTTACTATTAAGGAGTGGTCAATCATCTCCACCATGGACATAAACATTGAGAAGGAAGAGTGGCCTATGATCCATATCAACACCATTGCGGCCAATGGGTAGGCGCCATGAAGACACTATGATGGATTGTTCAATAACAATTAATTTTCTCACAAACAAATTATTATGAAGCCAAGATGATCCTAGTAGTGATAATGCATGCATAGTAGTTGATTCTTGATGTTGTTGAATATTTTTTTTTTTATGGGTAATAAATAGAAGAAAATATATATTAATAATGGGCTCAATAGAGAGTTTGTAGACTTTAGTAGAAAAAATAAAGAAATAGACATTTCACAAAATCAATAGAATATTGTGGTTCTAAATAAGACAAAATTTTGTAAAGCTTTATAAAACTTATTGGAGTAGAAAATGAATCAGACATTGTAATTTGATTATTTTCACATTTTCATAGAAACCCTTTGTGATACTCTACCTAAAATTAAAGACATAGAGAGGTCCTTTCAAACTAAAAGGTTAAATAGAAAAAATAATTACAAATATTTATTTAAAATATAAGAGTCGATAACAAATTGAATAAAACAATCAGACGAGTAATTGTCTGTATATTCATCATAACCCAACCCCTATGGTAAAATTCAAAAAAAAATGTAGTTGTAGTCTTTGAATTGCATTTTTTTATAGTGGAAATGGATTTAGCACTATCAAAAACCCTCAGGCACCTAAAATATTGAAGTTTAAAGATTTTAGTCTAGATTTAAAAAAAATTCTGCCGAAATTTTTCATAATCTTACCGAAATATCTGGTTATTCTGAGTTATTCTATTGGTCTTTTAGACTGTGGTAAAATATTCGTGAAGTTCAAAGTTATTTATTTAAATTGAAAAATTAATAACAAATTTTTAAATGATGTGGAGTTTTGTTAATTTTATAGGTTTGAAATTAGGTAATTGAATTCGATATAGAAAGCCTGCATGGCATAGTCGCATGCATGGCAGAGAGCTTGTTTCGACTTAATTAAAACAAATTATGCGAACAAAGTTTATAAAGAGACAAATATTAAGTTAAGCCTTAAACAAACGACCAATGATAAGTTAAGTATTTAGAGAGAGCCAAGGTCGAGATTGAGAAAATAGTAATAAAAAAACAATATGCAAAATACTATTTTCCAAACAATAATATGGGTTTAACCTCCATTTCTTTGGGCATTATGCAAAGACCCCAAATTCAAATAAGTAAAAACCCCCTCGCAGAGAGCCTTCGGGTGCTTGGAGGATTAAACAAAAACAAAAGGAATGATTAGCTCCAAATAGAACTCAATATCAACTAAAGAAAAATCCCCGCAAAAGTTGCAAGCAGCTTGATAAGAGCTAGCAAAGGAGATTGGGTACCTGTAGCCAACATTGAGGAATTTGCGTAAGGCAAAGTCATAACCAAGAACTGTCAACGGAGGAAGTAGGGGGGTGTAACCTCACCTGCAAGAAACATTAACCAAACGTCAGAAACTCGAATAGAACAATTAATATGAAATTACCGAGAGGAAAGAAAGGTAAAAAATGGGCTTTTAAACACGTTTATCATAAGAAAATTACCTCATTTACATGGGCACGATAAACCTGTCAAACAAAAATAAGGCACGGGGTCAATAAAATACATTTATAGGAATTAGTAATGTAAGCTAGTGCCATAAAAATTTCCACTGATATGAACATTTACCTAAACCCAGAATCGTTGTATTCGTGCAAGCGTCTCCAATTGACGCGATACCTCGGACAGAGAACAAAGTTTCATCATGGTGACAAGACCAAAACAAAAAATATAAACTTGTCAGCCAGTAATAACCTCGCTACGAAAACCACTTCATGCAAGCCATAAATGAGAATTGTGAGAATAATGTATTCTGCATTATGCGAGGGTAATTGGGAGACGAGAGGGTGCATACCTTGTTACAACACAGAACATTCAGAGGAATAGTCATGGCGGTGGGAGTTGCAGAGTCGGCAAAGGAGCGACACAGATGAGATGGTTAGGGTTTGAGAGGGGTAGGGTTACACCCTAACCACCTACAATCCACTATCATTCGTTGATAAATAAACAACCCAAGGGCTAAGTAATGCCCAAATTCCAAACCCGTAAGTGCATCATTAAACCCTCATTAAATTGAATCTACAGTTGTACCTCGCAAATATTCTTTGGTGACATTGATGCGGGGCGGAAACGTGAAGCTGGGTTACACTTTTGTGAGAATTGGGGGCCGAAATTTTTTTTCAACAATAGTTTGGCCGAACATTTTACAAAGTTCGGCCGAACTTTGCAATATGGAGAGACACTATAAGTTAGTAGTTTAGAAATGCGTTATATTGACACCTTATTACAGCGGAGCAAGCAATTTTTTCTTAGGGAGTTGGAAAACCGACATCAATGGGGTCGAACTTTTTAAAAATAGTTTGTAGACTTCGTTTTTATAAATAAGTCACCGCGAAGGAAACGGTTCTGATTTTCATTGTGTACATGGTTTTTTGCTCACCATTTGTGTTTAAGCAGTCGCTGATGGCTACTCTTCTTGCTCTGATGGCCGTCTTTGCATCGATTTGAACTTCTCGGGTATGTCACAAATTATTTGGATTTCTTCGCTATTATCAAATGCCCCACCAGAATTGCAGTTCTGTGTGCAAAATATTTAATAACCAGATTGGTTTTTCAATGCTAGCTGCCTTTGTTTCTCTTCTCGTGCTAATAGACTTCAATGGAATTTTTTTCTCAACGTATTATGAATGATTAATTTAAAATTAGGAAAATTGTACTAATTTAAAATCATAGGCAAATGCTATTCAGAACAATGTTTTTCTTCAATGCCAAAAGCCCGACTACAGATTGTGTTACAGTTTGGTGCAACTCTCCTGTTTGTTATACTTCCCTATATTTTTTCTCTTGCTAACACAAAAATAATGTCGAAAAGGAACATGCGTCATACAGGCAGCCACCACAGGGAAAAATCAAGAAACATTAAAATATCCACAATGTTGAAACCAACCAACAATGTGGGTCGGTCTTGTATATCCAATTTTAAAGCCTTTCGGACATGAAACATCATGATCAACCCACTGTTTGCCGAGCTTATCAGAGGGATAGGGAGAAAGTAATTGCAGAGAATTATGGCATTATTTTATCCATTCTAAAAATGCCTTCGAACATCATTCATTTTGGGTTGTAAGGGCGAAATTATGGGAGATGTTGAGACACAAGTTAAATTAACAGAGAAAAGGATAAATTTAGAACTGCAAGGCGTTTTTAGAGCGCTTCAACAATGATATCACATCAAAATAGTTATCCTCCTCTGTGCCACACTGTCTCCTGTTTACATCAATAAGCTATATAGGAATGTATAAACAAGAACTATAAGGGAGGGGTGAACATAGCAAGGATTATCATAAAAATGTTGTTGTTGTATGTAGATGATGTGGCACTAATTACTAGGACACAATGCAGCCAAAGCTAGCCTATAAGCTTTGGGGTCTTTTTACGCACAAAGTTGAAATCACTATTAGCACAAGCAAACCAGCGAAAATAAAACAATAGTCTTCCAGAATAGAGTAAACAATAGTCTTCTTTATTAAAGATAGAGTAAAGAATAGTAAAATAATTCTGTGCAAAAGATCTTAAGTCTTCCCCCTGAACCTCTCGGGCAAACCAGCTTGTTGAAATTTTAGGCACCATAAATATATTTGACTAAATAGGGAGAGAAATCCAAGGAAAATATTCTATCTATTTGACTAACTATTCTTTACTCTATATTTAATAAAGAAGCACCCAATATTGTGTTTCTTTTTTCATTATATCTTTAATAAAGAAGCAAACTGATATTGTGCTTCTTTCTTCATTATAGATACAAAAGCTTATACATCTCAATAAATGTCATTTTCTTTTTTTTTATAAAAAAATTATGTTGTCTTCTTACATATCAGAATGGTTAAGTGGGCCTAATGATTAAGAACATGTGTTTCTTCCTAAAAGATTACAAAATATGTATGCCTGAATAGTAAGACACAGGAACTTCTCTACCATATTTATTTTCTTTATAATAAGACACTAAAACTTCTCTACCATATTTATTTTCTTTTATGTATTCGAAAATAACGTGACAGAAAGTTAATTCAGTGATTTATTCCAAGAATCCACTGTGAAGAATCCAATATGACTGGAAAGAAAGTTTTGTCGTCATTATTATTGCATGGTAATCTAAATAAAGAACGTTAGTTGTTTTCTTTTGAAAAAAATTTCGTAGATGTAACATTTATTCTTATTCTTCTGTGTATTCCAAGATAACGTTCCAAGATAATAATTCAATAAATAGATAATAATTTGCAAATGCCATATCTAAGCTATATTTCATCTAAGTAGCTTTCAATTTAAACTTATATCTAATGTTAAATTATATAAAAGAATAACAATAATTCAAACTTCAAAATAATATTTAGACTTAGTATAAAATGTGACATAATTTTCTTGCGCGGAAAAACATAGTGACCGAGAGTTCAAAACGCATGCATTTGAATAGGAAGTGGGTATACGAATGAGCAAGTAGATTTTTTCTAGAAATGAGGAAGTGAAGGTTGATAGAGAGCCACACAAAATTGAAAATTCATACCTTAACAAAATTGTTAGATCCTTTTAAAGAAAACATATTTAATCAACTTTCATTGAAATATATGATAAAATCAACCCAATTTTATGAAAAGTAGTATACCATTTTTTACATAATTTCACATAATACAAATAGATAAATTTTACTTAAGTATTGTTATAAAGATTTAACTACCCATTGAGAGATGGCCAAGTGATTGAGACAGGGTATCATCACAATAAAAAACCAAGTACAAATTGTAGTAATCCTAGAATCATGCTTTACATAAGGTAAAATTTGGGAACTCATGACTTGTACTATAGATAAAAAAACATTTACCCTTACTAAAAATATATGATAAAAATTGACAAACTACATAAGCTTAAGCTTAAGGGGATATAATCCTTCTTGCCTTCCATATAGATAATGAAAATGATTGTTCCAAGTCTCATGTTTCTTCTCATGTTATTTTATAAGCCTTGATTGGAAAGAAAAATGGGCTCGGGCAGAAATGTAAGAAAATAAAACATAATGAAACACAACGTAAGAAATAGAGAACATAATGAAACACACACATACATATCTCTAGACAATCAACACAATTATTTTCCTAGGAAATCCTTATATGGGAGACAAGCAACCCTAAAAAGTAATGATGCTCTAGACTCCTATTTCCCTAGGAAATCCTTATGGGAAAAAAACAACAATAAAATGTAAACATGCTATACTCTCTCTTTTCTGGTATGGAAAACATGTGAGTACAAAGAAAGAGGTAATCTCTCTAGAGTTAGCTAAGACTTTTAGTGTGTAAGGTTGCTATAAAAACTTAACTTCATACATTTTTCTCTCTAACTTCACACTCCTAGTTGTATTTTCAACTATGGAACAAAATACAACAACACAAAATGGAACTCTTATTCCTCCTAGTGGAAGCCAAGTTTCTTTTTCATATGACCATTCCATCATCGTTTTTAGTATAGAAAAATATGCAGATGAATATTTCCCACATATCCGAAGTAAAAAAGGACAGATTAAAAAGGGATGCTCCGGTCATCTACAAAAGATAAATTAAAGAAGCATGACATATTAAAGTAATGTAAATTAGATATGCGTACCAATTATGTTCATATAACACAACAAATAGATGATTCAATACAAATGTCACACAGAAGTCATATTTATCTTATGGGCCTTCAACTTAAATTATATATCTAGCATAATACATTAAGCTATAGGAGATAAATCAAAGAAGCATTTGAATGTAAATTAAAAAATGTGTAATAATTATGTCCTCATTTAATATGTACAATATGTTTGGTTGAATCCACATGAAAAACAAGACTCCCAATCGTGAGAAGAGGAAATTACATCCTATTTCTCCCCCCTAGCACAATTACCAACACGGGGCGCACCCAGTGTTCTCAACCGGATTTTTTAGTCTCTGCACGTAAACCTTCTACAAAGGCTCGACCGGAAACACAGTTTTTCCTTAGTTTATCCACCGGTTCTATGTCCAACTTGGATAACCTACAATAACATCCTTCTTTTCATTTTTTATATCCCCTCTTGGATAACCATAATATCTTGAAATGGAGCTAGCCAACTCAAATATAGTATTGCAAATCCCTGGCTAAGTTAGATGAGGATTACATATGGTCTTGAATGAGCATTTGGACTCTTTAGATATATATCTAAAGAGTCCAAAAGCTCATTCAAGACCATATGCAATACATAGCCTCCTCATCTAATATATAAAACTTTAATCCATGTGCTTAACCTTAATATTGACACAAATGGAATACAATTTTACTCACTGCTTTATGATAGAAAAATATGCAGATGAATATTGCCCACATATCCGAAGCCAAGAAAGGATAGATTAAAAAGGGATGCTCCGGTCATCTATAAAAGATAAATTAAAGAAGCATGACATATTAAAGTAATGTAAATTAGATATGCGTACCAATTATGTTCATATAACACAACAAATGGATGATTCAGTACAAATGTCACATATAAGTCATATTTATCTCATGGGCCTTCAACTTAAATTATATATCTAGCATAATACATTAAGCTATAGGAGATAAATCAAATAAGCATTTGAATGTAAATTAAAAATGTGTAATAATTATGTCCTCATTTAATATGTACAATATGTTTGGTTGAATCCACATGAAAAACAAGACTCCCAACCATGAGAAGAGGAAATTACATCCTATTTCTCCCCCCTAGCACAATTACCAGTATAGTTAGAATTTAACAGCCCCAAACTGGATTTTACTCTCAGGTATTGGAACCTCTACAAAGGTTCAACCTGGAAACATAGGTTTTCCTTAGGTTTCTCCACTGGTTCTATTTCCAACTTGGATAACCTAAAACAACATCCTTCTTTTCATTTTTTATATCCCCTCTTGGATAACCATAATATCTTGAAATGGAGCTAGCCAACTCAAATATAGTATTGCAAATCCCTGGCTAAGTTAGATGAGGATTACTATATGGTCTTGAATGAGCATTTGGACTCTTTAGATATGCGCACCAATTATGTTCATATAACACAACAAATAGATGATTCAATACAAATGTCACATAGAAGTCATATTTATCTCATGGGCCTTCAACTTAAATTATATATCTAGCATTACATTAAGCTATAGGAAATAAATCAAAGAAGCATTTGAATGTAAATTAAACATGTGTAATAATTATATGTCCTTTCTAGTTCAATAAATAGATAATAATTTGGCTCAACTATGCCTTGTAGTCAACTATGCCTTGTACATGTTTTCCTTTAAACCTTTACTTTCATAGCACATTTTCATCAAAAATTTTATTTCTCAATTTTTTATTATATATTATGTTTTTTAATTAATTAATAACGGCCATTATTACTGAAAGGGATTTTACAAATTTATCTTTTATAAAATGAATTATGGGGGGCATATTGAGATGGTTATCTCACTTTTTATTGATTCTTCTAATATTCCTAGAATTTTATGAAAGAAAATATGAATTTGAAATGTTTGTATAAATTTAATGAGGATACATGAGTTGATTTGAAGAAGACCATCATCACTTATGTCTAGATTGAGACAGGGCATCATCACAATTAAAAACCAAGTACAAATTGTAGTAATCCTAGAATCATTCTTTACATACAAGGTAAAATTGGGGAACTCATGACTTGTACTATAGATAAAAAAACATTTACCCTTACCAAAAAATATATGATAAAAATTGACAAACTACATAAGCTTAAGCTTAAGGGGATATAATCCTTCTTGCCTTCCATACAGATAATGAAAATGATTGTTCCAAGTCTCATGTTGCTTCTCATGTTATTTTATAAACCTTGATTGGAAAGAAAAATAGGAGGGCATCAAAGCCAACCTTCATCATGGCTTTGAAACACATGGTAAGTATCAAGACTTAGCAACTTTATTTGCATAATTTTTTCTAGCATGGACCTTAATGTCATAGCCTTCTTTTGCCTAAATGAATGCAAATTTCCTTGCCATTTGGCTTGTGACATTCATAATTCATGCTCATGGAACATGATTGTGTTGCAATTGTGATAACATTTACTGTATGCAAAAGCTAATAAAAAATGATCGAAAATGACATTTTTGCTCTGTTTTTTTGAAGATTTAAGGAAAATTACACTAAGTAGCTTCCAACCTCATATGACCATCATGTCAAACTTATCTTAGGATATTGTCACTTAAGTAAGAGCCACTTAAGCAAGCAATCTAGTATACATGACTCCAATTTCAATTAGCAGCAATGACAGTTCTAAGTATGGTGCAAACATTGCTCTAGATCCTCAATGGGGCATGTTTGATGACAATAATTTGGGGAGTGAGAGAGGGAGATGGTAGGAGAAAAAAATCAAGGAATCCTTGGGAAATTGAAAAATATATAACTAATATATGCTAGTAAGTGTTATTCACTAGCATGTATTTTGTAAAGGCCTTTCAACCTAGTTCCCATTCAACTCCATCCACCAGGTTGTAGAGGATTCCAAGCCTAATTTCATAAAAATTAAGTTGGGGATGATCACATTGACTTGCTTGATGACATGTCTATGAAGATTAACTACCTTGAACTATTTTTTTGCGTAGGGAAAGAGACACATTCCCATGTCTGAGCATGAAAACATTCTTTGATATTGTTAATGCCTCTAGTGTTTACTTCTACAAGTTCTATAGGTAGAGTCTGTAAAGGGCCAGGTAGCCTCTGGATCTCATATTTTATGAAAGGTGACATATCTAGTAAATGCCCCTGCAGTCAATCTCTGGAATGGATCTAAATAGAATTTCTTCATTTTAACATCCATAAAGAAGTAACCGCACTCGTAAGGTAAAATATGTAGATGTGCTTGCTCACCAAACCAAAGTGTATATGAGAAATGGGAGCAACAAGGTGTTCACCTACAAGTAATTTCAGAACTTATCACTTTTATAAAATTCTTTTCACTAAATTTATTTCTGCTACACGATCAATTATTGTTTTTGTTGTGCCCTATATGCAAAGTTTTTCTGTATACCTGTTCATAAACTGATTTTTGAAATTTATTTTGTAACGTTCGTCCTAATATCAAACATTTGAGGATGAAAGACGAAGATCAACCGAATCCCATATGGAGTCTTGGGGATCGGAGGATGTTCACGGTATTTAAATATAATCTTAAATCTACATACATGTGTGTACATATGGAATTGATTTTTTTACTAACTTTGTAAGTGAAATTAGTTGTTAACAAGTTTCATATTTTAATTTTTAGGAGGCAAGAGGAGAAGGCTTTCTACTCCATCAATGGAGCGTGGCCAAGGTTCAACCGGTCGAGGTAGCAAGGTGCTGGAAGGGGGTGATATTTATTCCCCCGAAGGCCAATCACCGTGCTCGCCGGTTCACACCACCGCGGGGTCCGGGTTTCTGTCAGCGTCATTCTGTTGGTTCTCACATTGTTATATGAGATGATGTTAACCAACAACATCAAGGTTGATACTCAATTTAATATTTTTTCATTAAATTTGGTGTAAATTTTTTTACATTTGTTTTTTTTAATATAACAAATTAAGTCTCTTATGATGCAGTAGGCTGGAAAATACTCCAGCCGTTATCAAAATAGACAGTGGCAAGGCGCTACATTCGGAAAGAAGGCTGTCACAACTCAGAAACAACTTATCCCAATGAGATTACTAATATGCTCATGGGAAACAAACATGCAGAATGGCACCTTACAAAGGTGTCAAAGCCTTCATGCAAAATTGCAAAGAGATCCCCCGAGGTCATTTCACCTGCCGAGAGTAGACAAAGCCTCTAAATAGTTACACATTCATTGGGTGAAATGGTAAATGTGTACACAAATTTGGGGCCAACGACTGATTCATTTGTAGAACTGATGAGAAAGAGAAAAGAAACAGTGATAGGTCCCGATAAATGGCAGGACATAAAACAAAAAGTTACAAGAGCAGATGCCAAGTCAATGTTTAATTATAAGGAAGGGCCAAAAAGAAAAATGTTGAAGGTGTAGTATTTCAAGCACCCAGACAAAGCTGGTTATTTGTATGATCGACATCTTGCGGCCTTTGGAAGGCTTCCATGGAACGATGAGGTTCCTGTTTATTTTGCACAAATGTTTTATGCAGAATTTTTTTTGGGCATGAAACCCGACTACAATGACCTTCCTTCAGAATTTTTTGGCCCGGGGAGAGGTCGATTATATCAACGTAAGGGCGCTAAGCGCGATGTGGAGTTGCCTCACCCTGAGCCGCCATTGGTGAGTCAACTGTTTCGAGTCGAAACCCTGCAATCAGAGATGGATGCGACTTCTCAAATAAGTCGTGAAGCAAGAGATGTTATGATCGACAATGTTCATAGCGGATTGAGTGGAGTCGATATTTGTTTAAATCGACAAAGAGCACGTGAAAATGCACGTGCCAATTTTGTTTATCGTACATATGAGGAGATTTACAACATGAATGTTGAAGATCTCCGAACATATGCAATAAATTGTCGCAATGGTCTGCAAGACCTAATTTTTCATGAGGAAGAGGGCACGAGAACGGTATGTGTTAGTGACCTTAGGTTTGAAATTATATTTACATATACATGTGTACAATTTGTAATAAATACATGTGTATGTACATGTATACATTTATTTGTATGTGTACATTAATCTAACAAAAATGTATGATTATATGTTAAAACACCATTTTCAGTTCTCAGGCATGATGCGTGATGAAAATGTTAATATTACGTTCGGGACCTCCGGTTCAAACGATGCAGATGGGTCTGACCATCATGATATGTTGGCACATGTTAGTGTTTTTTAAGTGACTCTAAAATAAATAATTGTTGCCACACATGTACATGTATGTATATATATAATTTGATAAAATGTTTTAACAGGTAACGATTCCGTCTGATGTTTTTGGGATGGCGGTACCTTCTTCTTCCTTAGGAGATATACCTTCTACTTCATTGGGAGATGTGCCACAAGTATGGACAATTTTTCACAAGTTCAAAATTTATGTTACCTCAAAAATTTCCATTAAAAATTGAGATATATAGAGAGAGAGATCTATATTTTGAGTTATTTAAAAAGTTTTGAATTTAGGTTCCTATAGAAGATTTTTTTAATCCGAGGACTCTAGCGACGGAGATAGGAACATCCACAGCATTTGAACAAGTTGTCTTTAGTTCTTTTTTTTAATATTATTGAAAATAAGTTTATATATGTACACATGCATTTTCATTTGAAACTTTTTAATTTATATAAATTATTTATATATATATATATATATATTTATATTTAACTGTACATGTATATTGTACAGTTTACCACTGCAGATGTTTCTATGGTAGAACCTGTTCATCAAATGGAGAGGGAACCTTACGAGGTATTGCATGATTTTTTTGTTATATTTTGTTTTTTTCATGAAGTTCTAGATATATATATTCTCATTCATTTTTAAAACTTCAAATTTTAATGTTCAAGTACATGTGCATTGTGTATGTAGGTTTCCTATTTACAGGATAGGGCGCTACCCGAGACCCAGACGCTAGATCCTCCATTTGATGGACAAGATTTACAGTAGATTTGATTTCAAAATTTAGATGGTTTTAAAATTTGTTAAACTTGATATAGTTTGATACTCAAGTGAGATTTACAATTTTTGGACATATTTTATTACATTGTTATTATATAATTTGTTTTATTTAATTTTTGGATGGTTTTAGTACTTTTGGCATGTGAATGTGAAGTAATGTTGTCATCTGAACTACATTTGGCATGTGATATTTAATGTTAAATGTTTATGTTGGATAGTTGAATTATAATTTTGGCATGGCATGTGAAGTTTTTAAAACTCAAGTTTTGGATGGTTTCAATCTACATTTTGCATGTGATATTTAATGAACTTTAAATGTTTAATGTTTTAATGTTGCACAATATATAATCAAAGGGGTTTTAAAACTTAAAGTTTTGGATGGTTTCAATCTACAACTTAAAGTTTTGGATGGTTTCAACCTACATTTGCACATGTGGTAAATTGAAATGTTACTTGTAACAAGACAATCCCCATTGATTTCATTGTATATGTTGATTTCTGATTTGATATAATTGCATGTATGATGGCACATTACTTGTAAAGTCATTGGATTAATAGTGTTCATTGATTTCAGTGTAAGCGCAAAAAATTATTGACAATGTAGAACGATTTTTGTGTTATAATAATTAAACCTAATAATATTGGAGAGCAAGAGAGACTTGAGGTATGGTGTTTAATAAAAGAGTTCGAGCTAAATATTTAAATGGTTTATGATTTATGATTTTTACTTTCTTTTTAATATAATCGATACGGAAAGATGACAAAACTAATAAGGGTGACAATAAGAATAGAAGAAGAGAATAGTTTAAGATTGATCACAATAAATGCTATTTGTAATTGATTACATTCTAATTATTCACATTCTATCATTCAATATTATTACATTTTCACTTTGCATTCAAAAATTTTATTTGATCATTTTCCATTATTAAAGTTATTCTACAATATTTATCATCTCAACAAATTGAGGTAACTAAGAAAATTTAAAATTAAAATGACTTGATAAATCTAAAACATATTTAGCATATTTAAAATGGTTATATTAATATTAGATGTATTTACATATTATTGATAAAATTAATCATATGTTTCTCATATTATCGATAGTTTTTCCTTGGTTGCACATGACTGAAACCAACTTAGATCCATCTTAACTACGGATCTATCAAGCACCGAGAGGGATCAAATCTCTTGAGGTGCAAGCCTTTCTTCAAGTTTTGCACTCAAAAAAGAGGTTTTCACCTCTAGATATTTGATCCCTATCGACGCTTGATAGATCCATAGTTATGATGGATCTATGAAAATAACTTTCTAAAAATAAGTAAGGGAAAAGCAGCATAGGGAACAATTAGGAGTAGATTTAGGGCATAGGGAACAATTAGGAGTAAATTTAGGAACATGTGATAGTTGGGTGAGATAAAATCATATATTTTAATAAAATAATGGGAATTTGTAGGAGAGACAAATACTGGATATGACATGTATTTTGGTGAATAATCAAATTTATGGAATTAAACAATTAATTATTTTTGTATGTGAAAACAAGATTCACACCTAATCCTCACCTAAAAGACTAAATTAAACACATTATTATTAAGGGGACGAGGAGATTTCTAGGTTTTGAGCTCCCCATTGTTAGATGAGTGTCGTAATGGCATTCCATGTATTTTTGTGAGAACTTATGATATTGTGATATTCTAATTACGAAATAGTGATCTTGAGTACATGCTGGATAATGTAGTAGATAAGAACTTTTTGATAAGGGGAGATAAGGGATGTGACCAAATTCCTATCAGTGAAAAAAAATTTCTTCACCTTCCTATAATTCCATTGTAGCTTTGGGGGCCAAAGGTAAGAAGAGTACCTTGGAATTTCTTGGGTGAAAAACCAAGTGGGTCACCAACTTTGGTCTACTGCATTGATATTCATTAAAGAATTGGTCATTGGAGCTACTTCAAGCTAGGAGTGAGCATCGTCACCAACCTACATTGAATATTTTACACTCCCTAGGGTGAATGATACTTTAAATTGATTGACAGTCTAAGACTTTCGAATTTTTCCGAATGCCAAATGATTTTACAAAGCTAGTATTTATAATATCCTAGTAGGTCATTCAGTGACAACTTTTACCAGAAACTTGAAACAAAGAGAATCTATCCTTGGCTAGGACATCATGTAAGATGCCTGCCATAAACAGTAAAATTGTACTTAAAAGCTAAGATTCGGGCAAGTGGGGACAACCACTTGTTATCTCGTCCCTTGGAGGCTAGGCCATATGGGGACCGAATCTGACCTTACAAAATAAAGTGAAATAATTTGTACCATACGGTCGGAAAACATATACAAGAACAATTAATATACAAGAACAATTAATTTCATTCTAGAATATATATATATATATATATATATATATATATCCAATACATATAACATTTTTCATCAATGCACATGTATAGAAAAACTATTTTCAGTTGATACTAGAGCAGGTGCTTGTACCCAAACAATTTGTAACATGTGCAAACCACAAATAACATAAGCAGCTCAATTTTTAGTTGAGTACTGGAAGTTCTAAAACATATTTAATCCAAAGATAATAAATTGTTGGACGCTTCACTCAAAAAAATTCTAATGGAATTCCATCCTCAATAATCCGTTCATGATCGGATTTTGACATTTTCCATTTCTTAATTTTCTATTTTTTCTTTGATTGAACTTCTATCAACTTTATGCGTGCTGCACACACCAAGTGACTATATTGACAACTTATGGAATCAGGTTCATAGTCTTCAAAGTAAACAAAGTCTCCACTTTGATGAGTTTGTCTGAAAAAATAACCTTTCAGTATAATAGACCCTCTGTCATACTGAAATCCATGATCATTATAGTCTTGTAATAATTTCATTTTTCATTCAGTGCAACGCATCAAATAATACTTCACATTTTCATCGTTGTCAATAGGTGCAATTACAGCAAAAACATCTCCTGCACAATAAAATAAAAATTTAACATTTAATTATGCATATTTAAATTTATTTTTAGATCTTTAAATCATTAGAAAGTAATTCAAATGTTACCTTCTCTAACAAGATCAGAAACTCGATCACCATCGGATGATATTGTAGTTTCCTCTGATTGCATTTCTTCAAACATTGCAACAGAGATTTTGCCCTTTGTATTTAGCTCTGTATGTTTCCAATCGTTCACGTACATTTTGTTTTCACAAACATCATTGGATTTTGTGTTGTCTATGCAAACATCACAAAAACAAGAATATTTTCTTTTATCCAATGCAAACACATTTGTGGACAACTTTGTTTGAATTGAATGCAATTTTCGAGTTCCTTTTATTGTTTCAACATCATTTCCAATTGATCTATCTACGTCTCCGATTCCAATATGAAAGAAAAACCTTTATATGGAAAATTAGAAAAAGAATTTGTAAATATGATATCAAAATACAATTAAAAATAATCATTGCATGATAAATGTACAATGTTTAAAATTAGATTTCCAATATAAATTAAATTGAATGTACCTTTGCACTTCTCTTGATGGGTTAATTTCATGGCTTAGAGCAGTGATGCACCATTGAACAACTTCTTCAGCATTCACAAGTCGGCGTGCAGAGTGGTTCATTTGATATCTTCGAAGTACTCATTTTATGCATGCTCCTGCACCGTCATGTTCTCCTTTTCCATGGCCAGTTTCAAAGAAATTCCAACAATGTTTAATGCATGTTTTCTTATGAAGACGACACAACCAAAAAAATGATCGTGCAGATTTGAATTGACCTGCGCATCCGTCTGACCATATCCAATGTTCATTGAATGTTATTCCACGATTTTTCAATCAATCATAAATTCTTCCAAAACAATGTTGTACAAAACATGTATCATGTGTACGATCGTCACTGATATAAAAGTGATATTCTTTAATGATATGTCGATTTTCATTCGTGCTTTCTATATGATTGACATTTTGTTCAGCATGTCTATATAGAATATGGACGAGCATGGAGACTTGGTCAGAGTGATAGTATTCACTCTGAATTTCTTTTTGTGGAACAAATGTGTAGTTTTCTGCAAAATCAATCACTGACAAAATGGTCCCTGGTGGAAAAACTTCACGAGATTTTTTGAATTGCAAGTCTTGCCATCGAGCTCTATGGGAATGTTTGGTGTATTTGTAAATTTTTGCCTCAAACTCTCTCAAAAAGTCTATCAGAAAAATTTTGTCTTCTCGTAATTCGATTCTTTAACACTATTTGCACCTTGAATCGATGTACCGATATATTCATATCTCTTCCATTTCAATTTCATGTTGGACAATGATTGATCATTTATATCAATAAGATATTTTTTTTGAAATTTAGTCAAATTTCCACAATCATTGCATTTTTTACCACCAACACATCTCTTTTTGTAAAATAGTTCATCGCTTTCTCTTTCACATAGAATTTGAGATATGAATTCACGGATAGTGGAAGGAGGAGGTGAATCCTTCCATAATGTTCTACCGAAATCAAGGAATGTGTCATAATATAATTCAAATTCCACATGATAACGGCAACAACAAGTGTCGCGTACGGTGATAGGTTTTACATACCATGGTTTTTGTTGAACAAAAGCACTGAGTGAAACTTGAATTTGGCGATTCTCTTCTTTGAACTTGTTGAATAACTCTATTTGAGTGGTTTCCAAGAGATGTTTTTCATGTTCTTCGTATTGATTTCGTGCTATTCTTCTTCGCATCACATGTCTTGCAGTGGGTGAAACACGCGAATTGTTCTTCCAATATTCATATATTATTTTTTTAACATCTTCTCCAATTCTATCTTTGTATGGTTGCCTACAAATAGCTCTCCAACAAGCGAGTTCATCATTTACATCTATTTGCAGTCGAAATTTTCGATGTTTGTGCAGAGTTTTTCGCGAGGTTCCCAGTGCTCGTGCCATAGATGTTATCAAATGATTTTCTTGAGTACTTGGTGAAACCATTGCCATCTGTATTCCTCTACGTATATTTGAAACATCTTTATCTCTAGATCTCTTAATTGACTTTATAGCACTACTCACATTTTTTATCACCTCTTCCTTCATTTTTTTATCTTTGGTTAATTTCGAATACCCAATAGTGTCGTCGCTTCTTTTAATTTCTTTGATGATAGGAGACCTTTCAACATTTGAGCTTGAACTGTCACTCGCTCATTTAAGAAATAATCTTTAAAAATGTAGTTGACACGATATCGTATAACATGGTCAGGTTTTTTATCTCCATATGTGTGAGTGTCAACATTTTCTAACGTCTCATTATCGATAGTGATTTCATCTGTACATATTTGAAAAAATAGTACATATTCAATAAATCACTAAATTAATAAATATGTCAATAAATATTAGGAAAATTTTAAATATATCAATAGATCATAATATTTACATTTACATACCCGCTTCAATTTTTCCTTGAGGTTTATTTTCTTCTTCAATATTTTGAGGAGTATCTCTGTTTGTTTACATTAAACCAAATATTTTTCAAATTAGTTCATCAAATAAAAATTAAGTTTCACCTTTTACATTAGAAAAATTTTAAATATATCAATAGATCATAATATTTACATTTACATACCTGCTTCAATTTCTGCTTGAGGTTGATTTTTTTCTTCAATATTTTGAGGAATATCTCTGTTTGTTTACATTAAACAAAATATCTTTCAAACTAGTTCATCAAATAAAAATTAAGCGTCACATTTTACATTAGGAAAATTTTAAATATATATCAATAGATCATAATATTTACATTTACATACCTGCTTCAATTTCTGCTTGAGGTTGATTTTCCTCTTGAGGTTGATTTTCCTCCTCAATATTTGAGAGGGTTTCTAACTTTCTTTTGCGAGATTGTCTCGTCTCTTCTCTACGTGCCTCAGGGTCTCTTTTTCGATCATATTTTCTCGCACAAGTTCTTCGATTTCCCATGATAATAGGGTATGAAGTTCAAAAAATTTCCTTAAAAAAATTAGACAATAACTCAATTACAAAAAATATCACAAAAGATTTAATTTAAAAAAATTCAGTGTAAATTTTTTGTAAAAAATACATACTCCAATCCAAAACACAGACTTCAAAAAATTCGAGAGAAAAATGTCTTATAAAAATGAAACGAAATTCAAAAGATTTACTTTAACTCAAAACACGTACATACCTCCAAGAAATGTCTTTTGAATGTACGTCCAAGAAATTTTTTACAATTTTTTCCAAAATCACGTCGCCTCCAAGAAATGTCCTCCAAAAAAATTCTGTAAACCCAAAATTGTAAAATCAATCTGCTTCCAAGAAATGCTCTTAAACTCAAACCTTGAAGAAAAGCTTTTGAACCCAAACCAAGATTTTGTAAAATCAATTTGCTTCCAAGAAATTCTCTTTAACCCAAACCTTGAAGAAAAGCTTTTGAACCTCCAAGAAATGCTCTTTAACTCAAACTTTGAAGAAAAGATTTTGAACCCAAACCAAAATCTTTTTAAAATGAGATGAAGTGTGCGAAATGTGCGAAAATTGTGAATCATTTTGTGGCAATTTATATTGACGCGAAATGTGTTTTTAGTAGGGGGCTCCACAAAACTTTCCGGCCGACGGAGATTTATACAATAGTTCGGCCGAAATTTTGTTAAAAAGTTCGGCCGAACTATTAGGACGTTAGAGATAACGACTCTTAAGCGGAAAACATAGTTCGGCCGAACTTGGACTAAAAGTTCGGCCAAACTAACGCGTCACCAATTACGCAAAAGCAAGCTCTGAAAATGGTTCTGCAACTTTGGACTGATTAAACTCCATGAAAGGTTGTTAATTAACTGTCGGAACCAAGACAAACATTTCAGAATTGAATCTACTTTCAGGATATATAACTTTTATGGAATTTCATAAACGTTTATTAATTTTAATTATTTTTCTAATAAAATAGGTGCAAACAATTTCTAAGGGCCATCGTGATTCAGTGAAATCAAAATTTTGTATCTCCCAAAATATATTGTAAAAAAAATTGAAAAAATTATGGGGCATTACATTGGTCCGTCATCTCTAATGGGTAGCTTTTAGATTTTTAGTTTATAACTTATATGTTAAGAAATTTCTTGCGACGCGAAACATATCCAAAATACGCAGTTTTTCGTATTGGACCAGTTCAAAAAATTCTAGTAATTATGATATGCATCCATTGGCTTTGTAAATATGACAAAAACAAAATAGACTCTGTCTAGATTGTTGTAACACATTTTGTTTTTTCAAAAACACAAATTTTCAATGAATACAACATTGCATCATAACATGACTTCTTATGAATCCTTTGATTGTTAAGAAACACACACTCAAAGAAACGCTAAATTGACATATCAAATCTGCATAAAAAAATTTCAAAAAATAAGTAATAGAAAGCTAACAAAATTTCTCACAACTTTTATTTTTATCGCAAAATGAAATTCTACACAGAAAAATTGTTATAGTTTGCAGAAAGTTGAAGAACCGAAAAAAAATGAAAATTTTTTCTCAAAAAGAAAAAGTATTGACACATTTTACCACACGGCAAGATGCCCGAGGAGATTTAATTGACAAATTAAGTGTGAGACAAAATCATGAAAGATTTCGAGTAAGGTAATCCAATTGTAATATGATTTATATATATACCAAAACCAATGTTATGTCTCGTGCCCAAATCATAGCAGATATGATAGGTCATCGAAAAGTGATATAATACGATTGTAAAATAAACACCATACTTATGTTTAAGTGATGCAGTCTCATACTTAGGGCCTAGCCCAAGGGGTTACGGGAGTATAGTGACCCTTATTTATATGTAAAATATTTTCAACTCAATTAACAATTCTATTGCATGCTTAGACACAAGGTTAGGATGGTTAAATTAATATGATTAGAATGTTAGTTAGGATATGAAAGAATTTTTTTTACTGTTATGTAAATATTTTTCTAACGTTTGATGAGTAGATGTTACACATATCTTACATGTTCAATGTAGATTTTTAGAGTGACCTTTCTTAGGAGTTCATTGAAATCCAAAAACATATCTTACGTGTTCAGTGTATATTTTTAGAGTGAATTTTCTTAGGAGTTCATTGAAATCCAAAAACATATCTCACATTTTCAATGTAGTTACTGAGGAAGATGGAAATTTTTCATGACTTCAAAGTTTGAAACAATTTTCATAGCAACTTCACAAGAGTCTGTTGTGGTGATTCTGTCAATTTCCTAAGGTCTGAGTACAATATAGAAGTGGATAAGAAAAAAACCCACACAAAGTAATGTCTTCCCATGTGGATGAAAGATCTACAACAACATAGGATGATTGATTTGCTAAAATTTTAGTAACTTACAGTATTTCATGGAGTAATTGCAAATCCTCATCAGATTCCTCATTTGGAAGGGAGAAATTTAACACTCATAATTGATGATTTCTTTACAGACAAAGCAATATGTTCATGGGTTTAATAAAAATGAACAAGTTTAAAGGTTGCACAAATTAAAATTTAGTTAACAGTTAAAGGACTCTCATCTAAAGGTAGAAAAAATTTCAATCGTCTAACATTGGATCTGATACAGTAAAGCGTTGAATGGTTGTTGAAAATTCTTTGATACCTTAAAAGCTAAATAAACTAATAATAATAATAATAAAATTAAATAATGTTTATCATTTCTTTATATAAAAAATTAACGAGAAAATATAATTACAAATATTTATTTAAAAGATAACAGTCGATAACAAAATGAATAAAACAATCCGATGAGTAATTGCCCATATCTTCATCATAACCCAGCCCCTGTCATTTTAATATTCGTGAAGTTCAAAGTTATTTACAAAATATTTAAATGTTTCGAATATTTATTTAAATTCAAAAAAAAATAATAACAAATTTTTAAATGATATGGAGTTTTGTTAATATTATAGGTTTGAAATTAGGAATAATATATTTATTTGATACTAAAATTATTTAGTGAGGTAAAGGTGTAAATTTTAATGTGGTCTTTTTAGTAAGCTAAAGAGTTAAAAAAAGTTAATAATACCATTTTTTTAAATGATCTGGAGTTTTGTTAATATTATAGGCTTCAAATTAGGAATAATATATTTATTTGATACTAAAATTATTTAGTCAGGTAAAGGTGTAAATTTTAATGTGGTCTTTTTATTAAGCTAAAGAGTTAGTGTGGTTTATATTAAATATTATTTTAAAATTTTAATAACAAAAACGTTTATAAAATTAATATTTTTCAAATGGGAAGTTAATTTTAGAGTTATATATATATATATATATATATATATATATATAAATATAATTTTGATTATAATAATAATAATTTAACTATATTTTTTCATAATGACATAATAGATTAATAATTTTGATAATATTTATTTACATATTATTTTATTTATTTAAAATTTTACTATCTATCATTTTAACATTAATTATAATTATAATTAAATTATTTAATTTTACATAATTTAATATTAATAATCAAAGAAATCAAATTATTTATTAAAATTTTAATTATTATTCAAATAATAAATTTAACTTAAAATATATAATATTTTGTCATAAACAAAATAAACTCAAATCATAATATTAATTAAAAATATATTTAGATAATATATAACTTTTATTTAATAAATAAAAAATAATATTACTAAATTTAAAAAATATTTACGTAATATATAACATTTATTTAATAAATAAAAGATATTATTATTAAGTTTAAAAAAATATTGATTATAATTAAATTAAAGATAGCAAAATTTAGCCATAAATATAATCCGGCAAGAGGTAATCATTCTTTGACCCTTCACTCGAGGTGCAAGTGGAAATACATGAACTCTTTATTGACTATATAATCGAGATTCGAGAGTATAGTACATTGGGAAAACATATATCCCCAAAGTGCGCACTACACTACATTGGAAATACATAAATCTAAACTTTTATGAGAATTTCCACCAAGCTCGGACTCCAACCAAGGTCGCATTAAGCTAGAATGCAGAAGCAGCAATGTAGTGCCCACAACTACCATACCACCATATCACTTTTCCATCTTTTAGTGAATTTTGGATTAATGGACCTTGGCAGTTATGAAAGATAAACTAGAAGCTAACCCATTTCGCCATAACGAGACATTGTAAAGCACTGTATATCCATCTGCCAAAAACTTTTACACCACCAACTCTTCCTATTGTGATAAACCCTACCATGTAAAGTAATTGTAAACCAAAAATAATTTCTCGATCAATGAGTAGTCTAAAACAACCTCGCTTTTAGATTTGCAAATATAATTTCAAATCAAAGGCATCCATTGCCAAAGCAATTGGGAAGGTGTATTGGGTTTATATTGGTAGGGGTTAAATAATGTGATTTTTAGAGGTATTTTCCAATATGTGCTCAAATTAAGGGTATTGTTTAATATGCTATGATCGAACATGATATGTTAGAGGTTCATTGAGTGAAATCCCAGTGTGCCAACGATTCTCTTTTCAGGTCTGATCATATCCTGCTCATCAAGCAGCAAAGCCATAAAAAAGAGTCGTATAGTGGAAACTCATGAATCATCATAAATTAATATAATATCTAAGTAAAAACTAAGCATCATTAACATGCTATAACCAATCACTAAAAAAACCAGAAATAATAACTAACTGAAGCATATCAAAGACTTTCCCTGAGTCTTTCCCACTATTTCTTCATCTCAGAGAAACATACATGACTGTGTAGATAAAAAATCACACATATATGAAATTGTCCTTCCTGTAATCCGTGTACAGAAATTAAATTGTAGTAATTTACAGTCTCAACTCCCCGTGAACATGAAATATCTATCAGAATAATTAACAGTGATGAAGCCAAGATAACTCCTTTTTTTTTGTCTGATATATTCAAAATAATCACATGGAAGTGGCTTTGTAAATATATTTGTAGCTTGTTCCTTTGAAGGAACATATTCCAGTTTGACCTTTTGCTCAACCACCTGTTCTCTCAGAAAGTGACATTTGATTGGAATATTTTTGGTTTCTGAGTGCATGTTAAGATTTTTGGAAATAATTATGGCACTAGTATTGTCACAAAGAATAGGTAGAAGTTGAGGACAAGTGATTTGAATGTATTTCAAAGTTTGCATCATCCATAGAAGTTGAGTAAAACAAGATGTAACAACAACATAGACTACCTTAGTACTAGATAAAGTAATGAATATTTTTTTTTTGTTGAAGCATGATACCGAGCGAGGTCCCAAATAAAATGCTCCTCCACTAGTATAGTTTTGACCATCAATGTTTCTAGAAGTAATTGATATTCTTTATCAGATTCAACTTCTTCATCATTTGAAATACCATCATTATCTTCGTATGTGTAGATATTTTTCTTGTTTTTAAACCTTCATTTAACATTTAATTTTTCAGAATTCTTCCCTTTCCCATGGTTTTCTTTATAAGGTAATTTAGCAACATAGCGACCAACTCTTCCACAAGAAAAACATTTGATAGGAAGCTTACCTCTAAATTTTCCAATTCCTACTTGAAATTTCTTCACAAAATTTTCCTCTTCTTCATTTGATATGTAGCCTGATTTCTTAAGCTCCTCCTTTTATTTTCCTTTATAAGTAGCTTTGAATGTTTCTTCTCTAATATTTGATGGACCCTATTCTCTCATCTCATAAGTTGTTAAGATCCCATGAAGTTGTTCAATAGTAATATTCTTCAAATCATGCATTTATTCAATGGAAGAGACTTTTGAATCAAATTTTTGGGTTATAGATCTTAGGATTTTCTCAACAAGCATCGAATATTTTACATCATCACCAAGATTTCTCAACGAGTTAATAATCTCATCTACCCTAAGAAGGAAACTTGCAATACTTTCACAACTATGAATTATAAGAGTTTGATATTGAATTCTAAATGTTTGAAGTTTGACACTCTTTACCTTAGTGTCACCTTCATAGATTTGTATGATCTTGTCCCATATATCCTTTTAAATATTTCAATGCATGACCTTCACAAATTCTAATTCTACCAAACTTCCAAAAAGAACATTTACAACCTTTGAATTGGTCTCATATTACTTATTTCCCACCTCATCTGTGGGAATGGAGGATGGATAATGATAGCCTCCTTCAATGATTTCCCAAAAATAAACTCCATGTGACTGAAGATATGCTCTCATTATGTCTTTCCAAAAAACCAAGATCGTTTCATTAAACAATGGTGCAGATAGAAGATACTCCCTCTTGATTTCTCATCTTGATGAATCTCCCTTCAAGTGATCAAGCTTATTATGAAGGACCTGCTCTGATACCAATTGTTAGGAATAGTACTGAGAGGGGGGGAGTGAAAAAATATTTTACACACTTCAATTTCCAATTTCTAATATTGATTTATATATGCTACTGTTATAGATGAAACTAGTGTACATGCGCGACTGTTATTAAAGCAACCTGCGTATATCTAGATAACTTATCTGATCATTAATTTCATCATTTTTTCAACATCAATCAGTGCATCATTACTTCATTATTCATTAATTAATCAGTAACTATGAGAAGTTAAAAACTAGATAGAACATCAACACATGAAAGCCATATCAACACATGAGCACTAGTATTTCAAGTGGAAACCCAATGTGGGAAAAAACGACCGTTGCTGTCATATATGTCTTCTTATTTTATTTAAAAGAGAAACTTCTTACAATCTTGTACCGGTGCAGACTCTGACCAAAACGTAGGCTCCTCCCTGTAGAAGGATACAACCTTCTCTAGTTTTATAGCTCCTATTGGAAGGAAGCTACAAACCCCTTGTTAAAGACTACTCCTTGTGGATAAATTTTTAGAATGTTTCAAAATTGATCCACTTCCAACATTAAAACCCAACAATGAAATCAACTACCCAATTACTGAACCAAATGAATCATAAAATTAATCGCTCAATCTTAATCAACCATAACTAATCCATATTAGATCATATTAATGCACATTCACTCATAAGAATACCATATCATATATTGGAAGACATCTCTAGCTTAGACCTCTAAATTTTTGTGATAATGTTATAAATTCTCCTTAAGGTTGATTTAATAGATTTTACTATTTAGCTTTGATTAAGTTATAGTTTTATGGCTTACCACGAATGTGACCTGAACATCCTAAAATGCAAATCTAGCTTGAGAAAACAACAATATTTTCTCTTTCAATGAAAATATAGCTAGGGAAGGGAAGAAACATTCAATATGCAACCCAAAATGTGCAGAAAACAAGATGCAAGATGTAATCTTCCTTTCAATGCAACTATTCCTAATCTAATGCACATGCCAAACACTAAATTCCAAATAAAATTTTTGTCTTTTCACCACACTTAATTTTTGAAATCAAGAAAACTAAGATGCAAATTTTTAATTACTAATTCAAATATACATTTCATAACGAGGACTTAAACAACAAGTCATCCAAGCGATTAGAAATAAAATAAGACAAGTTTGCAAATGAGAAAACAATAAGAAGAAAGAAAAATTGAAACCAAATCGTATCAAAGGAAAATAAACACAAGTGAAAATTGAATGGGGGTTTTAGAGAGACCACAAGACATTAAAGCCTCAAGGAAGCTCAGTTGGAAGAAGGCTGATGAATGAGAGGCTCAAAAACCAAGGCAAACTTGTGTAAAAATAGGGACCAACTCTTGTGCAGGGAGGGTACTAGTGCTTTGTAACACTGGGACAGAGTGAGCCAGGGTGAGGTACAACAATATGTCAGAGGAACTAGGGGAGTGTTAGGCATGGGAAAGAGGTTTCTGACATAAAATTTTTAAAATAGGTTGAATGAAGCCACTTCCTAGGTTTGTTCTTGGTTATATGATGCAACAAAGGTCTGTCAAGGAGGTAATCAAACACAAAGGACAAGGAAAACCACCAAGGGTATACTTTGTTCCATAATATGGTCACCAATTTGTTATACAATATTTACGATTGCAGAAAAAGGTATCTCCCCTAGGTTTGGTGGTCAACCTAGAACAATAGAGAGACAAGGAACCCAATTTTTTTCCTCAAATTAAATAGATGACAGAGTGAGGCCTACCTGGAAAATGTTGCAAGCTTCACTCCTTTAGCTTGGAAGGTCCAATTACAGCTATGACCACCAAAATTAGAACCTACACAATTAGATAATGAAAGGCAAGAAACTATTTTATGTATGCAATATCATCTAAAAAATCTATTCAATAGATCAACATAGTATTGAAATAGGTTAAATAAAAACATCACATATAGGAAAATGGAGAAATATTTTAATTAATATAAATGGAAGGAGATTACAACCAAAAGTGGAAATTGATCTTGTAGAAGAGCTCCTCCAAGTTGTTGACTCATCCATTCCTTGTCACAATATGTACCTATAGTAACCCTATGCATGCAATGATAACTACTTGTTGCAACAACATAGGGGAGGAATCATTCTCCAAATCCAATCATTACCTCTAGCATATGAGAGGGTAAATAGATAGGAGAGAGGGATAAGTTGGGAGTTATTATCCAATTACCATTCTAGGGCTTTAGATCCACCTTTGATGGAGGGATAGGATCAAAGGATAAGTGGTGAAAACCCCAAATTAGGTTAGGATAAGATATGAGTGTTAATCCAAGGTAATTAGTTGAAAAAAATTCTGGAAACTCCTAGAAGTTGAATCTTCCGAAATCCCACTGGTTATCCCAGGATTATAGAACCAACACAAGTGCAAAAGAGGGAAACCTGCTCGTGACCAATGCTAGCCATATTGGAGTAAGTTTTAGGTGAACACACCCCAATAGGGTTCTAGGGAGTGTTGGTCCTCAAACTGGATCAGATAGGGCACTTTAGGGTTGAAATTGTGAGGGATGAGAGGTACATCACTTAGGGATTTGTGCAAGATGATGAAAAGGGGAATTGGATGTTGATTGATCCTATTAGGAGGCTTACTTTGATTGGATGTGATAAAATGTCCTATAACAAGGTGGGTGGCCACCAATATCCACCTATATCATCTTTACATGATCTTTACATAAAGAGATAGACACGCCATTTATAACCAAAATCGAAGACCTGAATAGTGAGGTAGAAACACAATGATTGTCATCAAAAACCATCATACACTATAAAGGAATCTACAATGTGAACATATTCATCACCATCATGAAGTAGGATGTAGCATCAATCTGAAATAACGTCAATATATGATCAATGCTTTCAAGCATCACCAAGCAACTTCAATATTACAAGACATAGAATTGAGAAACAACATCATCAACAATATATTTAGCATATATGTTCATCAATGTCAATAATCAATGAAAAATATCATCATTTAGCGAGTAGTGCTCAAGCAAATATAATTACAACAATGTGTTATTAGAAGTATAATAGATGCTCCCTTTGAACCTGTGCCAGCTCATGGGGGCTTCTCTACGGGAGAAATACCATAGCACATCGGTTCATATTAGGAGATATATAATGAGGAAAAAATGACATAAGATATTGGGGAATATATAGGGGGTAAAGGGTTTTTATTGGCAAGTATAAAAAGTGGAGCTCAAAGTTAATGAAAAAATATAAAGGGGTATAAAAAAGTTAATGAAAAAATGGATAAATACAATATATACTGAAAGTAGGGGCTTTTTAAATTGGGAAGGTGTATTGGGTTTATATTGGTAGGGGGTTAAATATGTGAATTTTAGAGGTATTTTCCAATATGTACTCAAATTAAGGGTGTTGTTTAATATGTTATGATCGAACATGATGTGTTAGAGATTCATTGAGTGAATCCCCCATGTGCCAGCTATTCTCTTGTCAAGTCCGATCATATCTAGTTCATCAAGCAGCAAAGCCATAAAAAAGAGTCATATAGTGGAAAATCATGAATCATCATAAATTAATATAATGTCTAAGTAAAAACTAAGCATCATTAACAGAATGTAACCAATCACTGTCAAAACCAAAAATAATAACTAAATCGAGCATATCAAAGACTTTCCCTGAGTCTATCCCAATGTTTCTTAATCTCAGAGAAACATACATGACTGTATAGATCAAAACTCAAGTATATATGTGATTTTCCTTCATGTAATCTGCATATAGAAAGTAAAATGTAGTAATTTACAGTCTCAACTCCTCCTGAACATGAAATATCTGTCAAAATAATTAACAAAGTGATGAAGCCAAGATAACTCCTATTATTTTTCTAAGATATTCAAAATAATCAAGTGGAAGTGGCTTTGGAAATATATCTGCATCTTGTTCCTTTGAAGGAACATATTCCAATTTGACGTTTTTTTCAACCACTTGTTCTCCCAGAAAGTGAAATTTCATTGGAATATGAGTTTTTTTTTGAGTGGATGACAATATTTTTAGAAATAATTATGGCACTAGTATTGTCACAAAGAATAGGTACAAGTTGGGGACAAGTGATTTGAATGTCTTGCAATGTTTGCATCATCCATAAAAGTTGAGTACAACAAGATGCAACAACAATGTATTCTGCCTTAGCACTAGATAAAGCAATGAATCTTAGTTTTTTGTTGAAGCATAATACCAGGCGAGGTCCCAAATAAAATTCTCCTCCACTAGTACTCTTTCGACCATCAATATTTCTAGAAGTAATTGATATTCTTAATCATATTCAACTTCTTCATCATTAGAAACACCATCACTATCTTCGTGTGTGTAGAAACTTTTCTTGTTTTTAAACCTTCATATAACTTTTAATTTTGAAAAATTCTTCCCTTTCCCATTGTTTTCCTTATAAGGGAATTTAGCAACATAGTGAACAACTCTTCCACAAGCAAAGCATTTGATAGGAAGCTTACCTCTAAATTTTCCAATTCCTACTTGGAATTTCTTCACAAAATTTGCCTTTTCTTCATTTGATATGTAGCCTGATTCCTTAAGCTCCTCATTTTATTTTTCTTTATAAGTAGCTTTGAATGTTGCCTCTCTAATATTTGATGGACCCTATTCTCTCATTTCATAAGTTGTTAAGATCCCATGAAGTTGTTCAATAGTAATATTATCGGAATGATGCATTTATTCAATGGAAGAGACTTTTGAATCAACTTTTTGGGTTATAGATCTTAGGATTTTCTCAACAAGCATCGAATATTTTACATCATCACCAAGATTTCTCAATGAGTTAATAATCTCATCTACCTAAAGAAGGAAACTTGCAATACTTTCACCACTATGCATTATGAGAGTTTCATATTGAATTCTAAATGTTTTAATTTTGACACTCTTTACCTTAGTGTCACCTTCATAGATTTGGATGATCTTGTCCCATATATCCTTTGCAATATTTCAATGCATGACCTTAAAAAATTCTAATTCTACCAAACTTTCCAAAAGAAAATTTACAATCTTAGAATTGGTCTCATATTACTTCTCTCTTGCCTCATCTATGGGAATTTAGGATGGATAGTGAGATCCTCCTTCAATGATTTCCCAAAAATAAACTCCAAGTGACTGCAGATACGCTCTCATTCTGACTTTCTAGAAAACCAAGTTTGTTCCATTAAAAAATGGTGTAGATAGAAGATACTCCCTCTTGATTTATCGTCTTGATGAATCTCCCTTCAAGTGATCAAGCTTCTTCTAAAGGACCTGATCTGATACCAATTGTTAGGAAAATTACTGAGAGGGGCGGAGTGAATTAATATTTTTCACACTTCAATTTCCAATTTCTAATATTGATTTATATATGCTACTGTTATAAAGGAAACTAGTGTATGTACGCGATTGTTATTAAAGAAACATGCATATATCTAGATAACTTATCTGCTCATTAATTTAATCATTTGTCCAACATTAATTAGTGCATCATTACTTCATCATTCATCAATTAATTAGTAAGTATGACAAGTTAAAAACCAGATAGAACATCAACTCACAAAAACCATATCGACACATGAACACTAGTATTTTAGGTGGAAACCAAATGTGGGAGAAAACGACCATTGTTGTCATATATGTCTTCTTATTTTATTAAAAAGAGAAACTTCTTACAGTCTTGTACCAGTGCAGACTCTATTCAACATGTAGGCTCCTTCCTATAGAAGGATACAACCTTCTTTAGTTTTCTAGCTCCTACTCGAAGGAAGCTACAAAGCCCTTTTTGAAGAATGCTCCTTGTGGATCACTTTTTAGAATGTTTCAAACTTGATCCAATTCCAACATTAAAACCCAACAATGAAATCAAATACCCAATTACTAAACCAACTGAATCATAAAATCAATCACTCAATCTTAATCAACCATAACTAATCCATATCAGATCACATTAATGCACATTCATTCAGAAGAAAACCATACCATATAGTGTTCATTAAAGAAATCAAATCTTGTCACTGCAAACCCTGATCAATTATATGCCAGAAAGTATATGTTATTGTTCTAAATCATACCTGCGCATGTATGTGCTTACCTCGAACAAGACCTGCGTAGAGATCTCGAAACACTGATAACCAAATACAAATCACCACACAGTAGTATCATCTCTAGTCAACATTCCATTCCATAATCAATTAAACCCCAACCAATACTATCAAACACAAATTATTATACTAAGTACTTCATTGATAGATAACAAAAAACATAAAATACTCATCAAACATCATAAAAAACTCATACTGAAGAACCCTAGCATGCATACGCAACTATTACAAAACACATCCATGTATGTACGAGCTTACTTAAAAATTCCGAACTTTCACAGAATGTATACCTGACTATCTAGAAGGAGATCTACGTATGTACGCTACTTCTCAAAGGCAAACCAACATAGAGATATGTAATCACTGAATCATGTCTTCACTGCAACCACAACACATACATCACAAACCTTACCGTCACATAGTCATGTCAGAGCATCATTATCACCACAGATCTTAGAAATTTTCAACAAGAAAATAAAATAAGCACATATGATACCATACTTTAGATCTTTCAGATCTGCATCTTTTCCTTGCTCCTTGGTGCACACTTGTTTTAGATCAAATCATTCATAGATAACACAAAACTTACGGGTGAGGTAGTTACCTACCCAAGCTCTCTAGGGGAGAACATGAAAAAATATCAAAAGAAAGCCAAGAGGATAATTGGAACATGAGGCATGAAAGGAGAGCGTTCAGAAGGAAATCTTTGATAGAAAACAAAAAAACTCTAGATTTGGTTAGCTAGTGCAGTTAGTCACTAGCTTGGAAGTTCAATCTAAAATTGGCTAAGTGTAGTTATGATTAGAAAATGTAGTTCTACCCTATAAGCTACTATTGGTGTGAGGTTATATTGGGGGTAGATGCAGCGAGGAAGACTGGTATCTAGGTTAGATGGAGTATTGTTACCCAAGTGGTTGGGGTTTGAGGTTGATGAAACCAACTTGAATTCAGATAAGTACCCTTAAAAAATTATATAATTTCTCTGGGTTTGATGATATATTTACAGAGTAATTCTTTAGTAGGAATATTACTCTTAATATAGGTAAAAAAGGGAGTTTGGAATATTGGGGCCTGTATAAGCAAACAATTTATTCCATCGATTAAACTGTAGACCGAACCATGGTTCTATTATGAAATTGTGCATGTCGCAGGTGAAAAATTAAATTATTTAAATATCTTAATAGTCTTAAAGCCCGGGGAAGTGGGTTAGTCCCTGGCCTGTTATTGTTAAGGCATCGGTTAAGGGAAAAATTTCATTTTTGCAAGTTTAATCATAATAAAACTATGAATTGCTGTCATGTTAAACCAGTAATGTCAAATTGTAATAGAAGGTGAATAACATAGTAATCTAGGGTTCTATAAAATGGAAGTTTAGTTTCCAGGTCTAGGCAAGGGATTGGAAATCCAGAAAAATTCCTTGTCTCACTAAAGTGGAGACCAACAGAAAATTTTACCAAGAATTGCATCAGAATGAAACAGGACACAAAATCAATACATGAGTTAATTAAAAGGCCAACTATCACATGTAATTCTTGACAAAACAAATTGTTCATAAACAGAAATGTATTATATTCATAATTTCTATAATGATTTAACTTGAAACTGTTAACTGTAAAAAAGTAAATAAGAACAGACACTAAAATTGAGATTTCGAATGATTATTTACTTAGTAACTGAAAAAGGGTTGAACCCTTAGAAAGAACTGTATGTCATTTGCAATAACCATCAATAATGAAATCCAATAAAACCTAAAGTAACAATTCCGAGTTACAGTCAAAATAATATGTAATATTTATAACAAGTGAGAGTCAAGCTCGGGATTAATAAAGACTGGCATATCAATTTCATTAACAAAAGAGTCATCTGTATCATGCACCATCAATTTACAACCGAGGACTAATAAACCCTTAACACCTATAATTTTAACTGTAAGAACCTCACAAAGGAGTGATATCTAATAGAGACAAGACTATTTAACCTAACTCTCATAGCGTTTTTCCCATAAAATCGTTCGAAAATATTTATGTCTATACATCCCAACTAGAAGCTAAGAGAGAAAATACACACCTGGTACAACAGAAGAGATGTCAGACACTTCCTAGGAAGACAAAATAACTAGGTATGAACTGATTAAAGGCTTAGAGAAAATGTTCCTATATAGAGTCAAAAAAATAGGGGTGATATTTTAATTGCCAACCTTATAACAATGAATAAATAGAGCAATTTTTTCCAATGAGTAGTAATGAGGAGGCCACACGCACGAGACTAACAACATGATTGTTTAAGGAAACCCATGTCAAGGAAATTGCACCTACAATCAAATATCCCAACACTTGAACTGTAAGGGAAAACCTAGTGTAAAGAACGTAAGCCCCAGTCGCTGGGTAAGTAAATATATACTTTCCATAACATAGGAGCTAGGATGTTGTTATCTCCTTGGGAGAAAAAACACAGAAAAGGATATCGTTGCATGGACAACCAGTCCAGCCATTTATAAGAGAAGTGAAAAATGAATGAATAATTCCAAACAACTTTAGTAACAAATGAGACCAAGGCTCAAAACCTTACGTGGTACTAGATTCGACGCCTCTCCCCCTGTAGAAGAGCAAGAGGTCGATGGAACCTTGCTAAGAAATCTGACATAACAACAAACCCTTATTGGTAGAAGACAGTGAAAAAATGGAACGAGGGACGTGCAACTCAGGTTCAGAAGCGGGAGAGGGGTAGGTTAGTTTCTCTCTAACCTCCCAAATCAATCTGTACTGTTCAATAAGCCAGGTTGGGGAGAACCGCATCTCGAGAAGCTACATGCTAAATGGACAAACACAATGCATCATTTAGAGAGTTTGGATATGTGTTGATAGCAGGGTCGAGATGTCATAAATATAAATTAATGTAACCTTACCCATAGTCATATCATAGAAAAAACTTAATGAGACATGGTGGGTTGGATAACCATTAGTTTACGGTCTACAAGTATATAGAGTATATATTTGTTATCACAATCGATTTATATTAATATTGCAATATACCTATGTAACAAAACACTAAATAATTCTTAAAATCATATTTCTCAAAATTATGTCCAATTATGTCTAAATTCATTTAGCTCACATTTATTTTTATGTGTTTTTTTTTTTTTTTTACAATTCTGTTATCTAACATTAAATTAACTCAAGAATATGATAAATGATAAAGGGATGTGAAATAATGAATTTTAAACCTAATAAAATTTTGTCCCTAAAAATAATAAAACTCATTAGTTTTATGGTATGATGTCAAATTATATCAAATCATGGATGCATGATTCAAATCACTTTCGAATTTTCTTTTAAATAATAAAATAGTTTGACAGATTCTTTATTTTAATTTTTTTAATAAAAAATTGTTAATCGATTTGTGTAAATTATATAAAGTAATTAAAAATAAAGCTTTTAAGCGTTTCACAAGTTTCATTTTATGTTTTGAACTATTTGGTGTTATTATTAGTGATATCAAGTCATTTTTTTTTTCTTTTTTTTCAAATGAATTTAAGAAACGAAAGGGTTGGGAGTTGTGCTAGGCTCCATTGGATGGAGCCTAGCACAAATAATAACAAAAGTTAAGATGATGAAGATGGCTTGCAGTAGATATGTTAAATCTTCAATCCAGTCGTACAAACCAGCCATCGTGGAATTGGCAGTGGTTTTTTGTTTTTTTGGTAATAAAGGCAGTGACTGAGGTCAATATTGAATATATTGGTGGAGACATTGCACCGTTTTTCCAACTTTAATACATTATTTCAGCGTTTATTCAAGTAGCCGATGGATGTTGTCGTCTTCCAGCCACGATGAAGGTCGTCTTCCAGCCATGAAATGAAACGAAGTAAATCGATCAATCAATCAATCAATTATGGGTTCATTGACTTTTCATTATGTTCACAGACCAGCGAGTCAATAATTCACTTACCGTATGATATTAATATTTACAGTGAAGTTAAAATTATATTTCACAACATGTCAACAACAATGTTATACCAAAAGATATCTAGACTTATAATGCATAAAATTAATGTTTTAAATTATCTTAACAATATTGTACTAAAATATATCTTGACTAATAATATATAAATTTAATCATAAAAAATCTCTTCACTAATAATACATAAATGTACCTTTTGATAAATTATCTTTCAACAACATTATTGTACTAAAAAATATCTTGACTAATACTACATAAATTTAATCATAAAAGATTTCTTCACTAATAATACATAAATAAATGTACCTTTTGACAGCATTGTTTTCCTAAAAAGATATTTTGACTAATAAATATATATGAATTTAATCATCTTTTCAACACATAACAGATAATAAAAAATAAGCTTGAAAATTAAATTTACTGTCAACTGAATGGAATAAAAAATAAGCTTGAAAATTAAATTTACTGACAACTGAAACTACTGGAAACCTTCAGATATGGTGTTAGAGGGTAGCCCATCATTGCATGCTATACATATCAGCTAGTTTGATCAAAGACGAAAATAATCCAATGGAGATCTTCCATGAAAGAAGACAACTTCACACCAACTTCTTGTTTTCACGAGACAATGTCATGTACATAGTTTTGAAACTACCAATTTCTTTGTTTTGGTACCATAATGTAATAAATACAATGTCACAAACTGCACACCAACTCGTTACTTTCATAATGTACACAGTTACATAATCAATGTGTGACTAACATTCTAAATGTAATTCTTTAGCAATAGAATAATTTAGCAATAGAATAATATTGACCATAACCAATAAACCCATTGCCCAGGATTATAATATAACCATTTAACACATAAAACAAAGTTTTTTTCATATATTAAATATAAATAAAAATAGTTTATGAGGAATTGCAGTAACATTCTTACACATTTAAAAAAAAATTCTGGTAAATATATTTTCCATTTTATTCGTGGTTATGACTCCCTTTGGACTACCCATAAGGTTATTTTTATTTACAATTAATTGAAATGGATGGAAATTAGACACTTGATAAAGAGAAAATTATACACTCTCTTTATGGTTATAGTAGCTTTAATTTAGCATGCAAATTATTTGCAAACACCCTTGCATATATTGCTATTTTCAATGTTAATTTCCACAAAATGCAATTGACAAAATAAGTACATTGTTCTTAACCACACATACTACACGTATTAATATCTAAAATATAAATTAATAATTTAGTTTTATCAATTATGTTAAATATCCCTAGTTTGATTGATTTTTAAGGGTATTGTTTTATAGAATGATCTATGTTTGAAACTCCATGATAGTTAAAAAAAGACACTTAAATTTTATTCATGTTTAAGAGTTAATGTGACGTAGACATGTTAATAGACTTAGAAATAATTAGTGCTCAAGAGAGATAAGAAATATGAGGTTTTGTGTCATTGATAAAATATTGAATTGTAAAACACAAAGGATTTTGTTTGTTAGAAACTAACTTAACAATCATGATTTTATGTGACTATGACATATGAAAGGATTAAACTCTCTTCTCGATTTAAATTTCCTTTAAATATTTGGTTAGAAACAAGTTGTTTACTCTACGTGCTTTGATTTCTTTAAGGATTAGTCTATATATTATATATTATAGAGAAAATATAAAAATAGTCTATATATTATAAAGAAAATAGAAATAATGACTTTAATAGAAATATCAATATTGAAGATCACACCAATATATCCAGTATATAAATTTGAATGTGTTATATGTAAATATAATAGTTATTGGCTTACTTTTACATATTTAAAGGGTATTAATAAAATATTGTGCTTTTAATAGAGACGAGCTTTTATAATAGTTATTATATCTACATATAAAAAAAGGAAATTTACATTTTATACTAACTTTATAAGAAAAAAAAATGATATTTAATGTTTTTCAAAATAAATATGGTTTTTTTTTTGGTTCTATTTTAATTACATATTCATTTTTATTGGGCCGAGGGTGCTCTATAGCCCAGTATATAGAGATGTGTAGATGTAATGTGAGTAATGTAAACTTTTGATATGTCGGAGTGTATAGGGCCCAATATATACAAATGTGTGGATGTAATGTGAGTAATGTAAACTTTTGATATGTCAGAGCGTATAGAGATGTGTAGATGTAATGTGTGTAATGCAAACTTTTGATATGTTGTGTATATAGATGTGTAGATGTCGTGTGAGTAATGTAAAATTTTGATATATTTACTATTTTAATACCATGGGCTGAATACCATGGGCCAAATACCATATTTATAAAAGAGGTGTGCTAAATAAAAAAATATAAACTGAGGTAACTAAAAAAAATTTGAAATTAAAATGACCAGATAAATATCAGACATATTTAGCATATATAAAATTATTATATTTATATTATCTATATTTGCATATTCTTGATAAAATTAATCATATTTTCGATAGATTTTCCTTGGCTGCACATGATTGAAACCAGCCTAGATCCATCTTACCTCTGGATCTATCAAGCGTCGAGAGGGATCAAATTTCTCGAGGTGCAAACATGTCCTCAAGTTTTGCACTCAAAAAAAGAGGTTTGCACCTCTAGAGATTTTATCCCTCTTGGCGCTTGATAGATCCAGAGTTAAGATGGATCTAGGCTGGGTCGTAAGAGGTTTTCTTGGTTTATATAGTTTGGGAAAACAACTAGTGTTGAATCTACTTTCACTATAAAAAAAACATGATTTAAACACTGTTAATTGTCGGGATTCCTGTCACTTAAGAAGTCTTTACAATTCCTCCGCCTCATAAAAAACTCTCTCATAAAGATTACTAATCAAACTTGTAATTTCAATTAATTTCCACCAAATTTTAAAGAAATTTGATAAAAAAATTCTACTAAAAAGTCTCAAAAAAATCTAACTAAAAACATGTACTGTAAACATCATGATCACATTTTAACTCTTTGATGAGATAACTAATAAGAACATGAGTCATAAAAGGAGATTGAAAATTCATTTAATATGTCAGGGGGATGCTGGATGGAAATTGGTGGAGACCTTTGGCGAAGGAATATCTGTATTATAATAGTCCTAATTAAACATGGTAAATAAATCTTACTTTAACTGTTTAATCAAGAAACGGTTGAAACCAAATACTTGATAATAGTCCTTGGTATTCTTTATTGAGGGGGGATCTCTTGAGGAGGAGGCTCTTGAGTTAATGAAATTGGCAAGGCTGCTGCATTCCAAGAAACATATTAGTGATCCTCTCACTGACATTTGCATCCTTCAAGGAGCTGATGGTTTCATATTCATCTCCCTGTCAGTGCATATGCGTGTGGAATCAATGTTTTGGCAGTGTGCGACAATCATGGTTGTGGAGATAAGTAATAATATTGCATATGCCTTATGAGTAAAATCTTTTTTATTATTTTTGTGGTAATTGTGAGGTTTCAATGCATAAGATTTCTGGAAACATTTGTAGGGTTGGTGTGTTAAACGATTAGGCAACCTTCTCATTGTCTTGAAATAAATTACTTCATAATCTTGTGCATAAAATAGTTTTATGGTTTTCTTGGATAAGAATACATGGAAACCTTGTACATAAGAAGACAAAGAAGCCATGAAAAGACTAGATATTGCACAGATTTCTTGGAAAGTACATGCATTTTAATGGTTATTATGCTTAGTTTTTCTTTTGAGAAACAGGAACATGTATTTGCATGAATGAAAACAATAGTTAAAAGTCAGAGTAATTGAAAAAGAATTAATAAGAAATCCAAGGTTATTTTCATGAAAATAAATACAGATTAAAGATGGGTAACTCTTGAAATATTTTCATGTGCCGTGAAGAAGAAAAGAGAAAAGTTTTCTAACATTAATATCCTTGGAAGATTTTTTAGGAATATGTATGCATACTTAACCATGTTGTGAATATGTATATATAGTTTACGAGTTGTTAAATATTAATTATTTAATAAATCCATGGATAGTATACCATGGTGTTGGTAAAGATTAGTTATTTAATAAATCCATGGATAGATTACCATGGTGTTTGTAAATATTAGTTATTTAATAAATCCATGGATAGTTTACCAGGGTGAAGGTAAAGATTAAATATTTAATAAATCCATGGATAGTATACCATGGTGTTGGTAAAGATTAATTATTTAATAAATCCATGGGTAGTTTACCATGGTGTTTGGTAAAGATTATTTGTTTAACAAATCCATGAATAGATTACCATGGTGTTTGTAAATATTAGTTGTTTAATAAATCCATGGATAGATTACCATGGTGTTGGTAAAATTTAGTTATTTAATAAATCCATGGATAAAGGAACTATTCAATTATATTTCTTTAGAAGAACAAACTGTGTGATTACTTTTATGGTATCATGATTATGATGTTAATTTCTTTTGGAATAAGATCATGCACAGGAATGCAATATTTGCATTAGATTTCATTGGAAAGAATATACATTTGTATATGGGAAATGATAACAAGTTTTGTTATTCTACATTGATTCTTTGACAAAAAAGATGAATTACTTGTACAAAAACTAATGTAATGTTTTGGTTCATTGATATATATGTATGGGTAATGTTGGTATAATATTTGGAGAATAGGACATGTATTCTTATGCTTTATTCCATTAGTTTTATGGAAATGAAACCATGTCTTTGCATGCCTATTATGTTATATTTCCTGGAAAAGGAAGTATGTGTTTGCATGTTCTCTGGAGTTAAGCACTTCTTTGCGAAGACTTGTGAAGGAAGCTATGTGCTTCATTGTGTAAGCACTCCTTTGAGGAGACTCTTTTGGAATCGATATGAATTTGCATGCATGGGAGAAACATTTGTTATGTTAGATTTCATTCCATGCACTAAAAGTAATAGCTTAAGGGTTAGCTATTTTGATTAAATTTATGTAAATTGCATGCACGAATATCGTAACTGATGTATTAGTTTATTTTAAAGAAAAGGCTGGGAGATGTAGCTATTGTCTTGCAGGAATGTGTGCCTATGCGACGGAAACATTAGTTAATGTGATGACTTATAACTAGCACATATGCAGTATGTGTTGTTAAAGGGAGAATGTCAAGGTACTTTACTTTCATGTCATGAATATACATGAGTAGATGGAGAAGCTTATATAGTATAGATATATGAAATGATTTATTAATACTTTATGAATCTTGACATCAATGTATGTTGAAGGTAACATTAGCAGGGAATGATGGTGACATGTATAAAGGAAATATTATGCTTAACCTGGTGGCAGGTAAATGATTATGGTTCATGCAGATGAGTGCGAACTGCCAGATGATCTAGTGTATGATGTACCATTGTAGGTACATCCATGCCATCAAGATATGAAGATATGAAGATATGAAGATTAGTGGGTAAATGTTGTCATATTATTGTAATGGCTTTAAGCTAGGTATTTTTATATTTCCTTGTAAGATTTATAACAATGTTTAAGGGATGGTATCCATTAAAAGCCATTGAGTGAGGGCTGAACACTCTCACGAGCATTTAATAATAAAATTAAACATTGTTGGTTTTCACCCTACGGGGTTTCCAGGGTATATTGGTGCTCAATGATGTGATTGATTATTGTGTCAAGGTGATGATGTTGATTCCTTCCTTGTTGTGATGTTCATAATGCCAATTATGTGATGACTACATGAATAATGAAATGAGTGGAAGGTTACATCATACAATATTATGTTAATGTACTACAATAGAGGTTGTTAATGGTTAAGAAAATTACTATTCTTATTCTAAGGTTACACTATGAACTGGTGAACATTATATGTAATGATGAGTAAGGAATATTTAATAGTGAATGGATAGTTACATGTGAATAACTTGTATAATTTTTTTTAAGTCCTTACATTTCCATGTGAAGTTATCGGTGTATGTTACAACTGGTATCAGAGGTAAAGGATGCAGCACTGGCGCCTTTGGGACTTGTTAAGCAAAAAGAAATTGAGGTATGCTACTAATTGACATCAGTTAAGGTATGATTCTAGAAATCTACATATTGATTGATATATGATTCTAGCAATCTACATATTGAATGATATATGTAGTAGTATACTCTTGACATGAGATGTGTGATTCATGTTTATAAATACATTAAAGAGTAATGAGGAATAAATGTTGTTGCAAAACGGTTTTCATAACATTGGAATCCTGTTGAGGATAAAATACAATAAAACCTTTGTTGTACTTATGAACAACCTGAGTATTCACTAGTGAAAATGAGAAGACAATAAAACCTTTGGTCTACGAACAACCTAAGTACTCACTAGTGAAAGTGAGAGTTGTTTATTAACATTGGGTATATGACATATTAATCATACATTTAGTGAACATAACTAAAGTTACCATGCACTACTTGAAACTAATGTATGAATTCAAAATATGAGGAAAGTCCTTGAATAGGATGATAGAATGTTTTAAAATTAAATTGAATAAAGCATTTTAGATGTTAAAAATACATAATGAGTAAAGTAGTGAGACTTGACTATAATGACTAGTTGAATGACTAGTTTTTGAATGAGTCATCATGGATGCATTAAGGTTATTAGTGGCATTGAATGACTAATTTTTGAATGAGTCGTGTCATGGATGAATTAAGATTATTAATAACACTGATTAGTTATGAATGACTAACTAATGAAAGTTATATGCACGAATCGATTTTGAATAAAGTTATTTGAAAGTTGTGAACAAGTGATTATGGTTATTACTTCGTGTGTCAGTTTGTTGGTAACAGAACATTATGGGAATTGGAAATGTTGCACTCATACCCTAATCATTATTGACATTAATGAATATTTATATATGCTTTTATGCATGACAACATTTGCATGCATGACAACATTGTATGCAGGAAATTAAAATGGTTGCGTAAGATAATACGTGCTTAAGAAATGCATATTTACGATTAGCATTATTGCTTATAGTAAGCATGGGTAGATTAATGGCAACCGAAAAACTGTGAAAATAAAACATCACAAACATTGCAATGCGAATTGCAACAGTAAATGTTAAAGGATCATGTTATAATGTACATGATTGTGTTACTTGGGAAATATTAATGTACAACAGATGTATGTTAGTCATGTTTCCTGTTAATCTAGATATCATAGACCCATGTTAAGGGCATATATGATGTATGATGTACACAAAGTTTCTTTTTCTTTATGTATAATGTGCATAAAGTTCATTATAAAATATACTATAGGAAAGAATGCTAAAAGAGAAATTTAACATGCCAAACAGTTGACAACAATTGTGAAAGGCTAGAAGGCCTTGGGTTGATGGTGGTTGCCTACCCGGAGGGGTTGATGGCGCTTACATGTCTGGATTTCCTCTCCCTAGATATATGTGATCTCAGTAGTGAAAAGAGTTTGGCAAGATGGTGAAGGGGAAAAACCTGAGGCAACTCTATTTATTTTGGAGCCTGTTGGAGGTGGCCCAAAATTCATCATAGATGGGACGCTGTTAGAGGAATAGGCATGATGTTTGCAAGAGGAATCCATATTGAACGTGGAATGGTCTTTTGTCAAATGACTGTCTGGATGTGAAAATGACTTGATTTTGTTGTAGAAACCAACTCCCATGGGTTGGGAGGAGCATTTTTTTTACCATTGTGGTTCTCATAGTGCAACAAATTAAGTAATAAGTTATGTGTTGTATTAAAAAGAAGTTTTATATGATTGTGTAAATATCTTATGTAGATATTAAGAGAAAAGGAGCTTAGCGCTCGGAAAATGAATTAATGAATGTATAAGTTCATTTATTTTATTACTAATTTTTTTGAATGTCTTAGTAGAGGCTAGGATATGCCCATGGTGCATTGATTGACCATTGGTACGATTAGAGAGTTAGGTGCTCTCTGAGTACTTTTTGAAGTACTGTGTGGATGTATTTAGCAGGAGCTAAGACAGTGTGCACCTGATGCATTAATTAGAGGGTTGGTGTTCTGAGTACTTGTGGAATTACTCCGATTAAAACATCCCTTGATATTGCATGAATGTTTGATAGTTGCAAGTATTTCATTTGATTGAAACTATCTGACTAATGTGATTAAATTTGTTAGTCATACATTACAGGCTCTTTTCAGGGAATGTTGATGGGTGTTCAACCATTCTCAGAGAGTTTGCGTAAAAGCCATCATTACTTCCAATAGTAATTGGTAAGTAATGGTAAGTTGGTATAGTATTTTTCTATATTTTTATGAATTTGAATAATGGATAAGTTGCTAAAAATGGAAATGTAATATTTTTTTTAGCTATACATGTTTATGACTACGGATAAAAACATTATTGTTTCACTTAATTTCATTTAAGGAAAATAAAGTGTTTCATTACAAAGGGCAAGGACACCCTTTGGGTTGTTTATATTATTATATCATGAGTGTAAGTTTCAGTTTCAGTGAGAGAAGCACACCGAGGACGGTGTTCTCTTCAAGGGGGGGAGTATGTAACAATCCTAATTAAACACATTAAATAAATCTTACTTTAAATGTTTAATCAAGAAATGGTTGAAACCAAATTCTTGATAAGAGTCCTTGGTATTATTTATTGAGGGGGGATCTCTTAAGGAGGAGGCTCTCGGGTTAACGAAATTAGCTAGGATGATGCATTCCAAGAAACATATTAGTGAGCCTCTCACTGACATCTTCTTCCTTCAAGGAGCTGGCGGTTTCAGAGTTAGAGGTTTTATATTCATCTGCCTGTCAGTGCATATGCGTGTGGAATCGATGTTTTGGCATTGTGCGGCATTCATGGTTGTGGAGATAAGTAATCATATTGTATATTCCTTATGAGTAAAATATTTTTTATTATTTTTGTAGAAATTGTGAGGTTTCAATGCATAAGATATTTGGAAACATTTGTAGGGTTGGTGTGTTAAACGATTAGGCAACCTTCTCATTGTCTTGAAAGAAATTACTTCATAATCTTGTGCATAAACTAGTTTCATTGCTTTCTTGGATAAGAATACATGGAAACCTTGTACATAAGAAGACAAAGAAACCATGAAAATACTAGATACTAGACATATTTCTTGGAAAGTACATGCATTTTAATGGTTATTATGCTTAGTTTTTCTTTTGAGAAACAAGAACATGTATTTGCATGAATGAAAAAAATAGTTAAAAGTCAGTGTTCTTGAAAAAGAAGTAATAAGAAATCCAAGATTATTTTCTTGAAAATGAATACAAATTAAAGACACGTAACTCTTGAAATATTTTCATGTGCTGTGAAGAAGAAAAGAGAAAAGTTTTCTCACATTAATATTCTTGTAAGGGTTTTTAGGAATATGTATGCATACATTAACTATGTTGTGAATATGTATATATAAAAGTACCATGTATTGTTAAATATTAATTATTTAATAAATCCACGATAGTTTACCATGGTGTTGGTAAATATTAGTTGTTAATAAATCCATGGATATATTACCATCATTGTTTGTAAGTATTAGTTATTTAATAAATCCATGGATATTTTACCATGGTGTTGGTAAAGATTAGTTATTTAATAAATCCATGTGTAGATTACCATGGTGTTGGTAAAGATTAGTATTTAACAAATCCATGAATAGATTACCATGATGTTTTGTAAATATTAGTTATTTAATAAATCCATGGATAGTTTACCATGGTGTTGGTAAAGATTAGTTATTTAATAAATCCATGCATAGATTACCATAGTGTTGGTAAAGTTTAGTTATTTAATAAATCCATGGATAGAGGAACTATTCAATTATATTTCTTAGAAGAGTAAACCGTGTGATTACTTTTATGATATCATGATTATGATGTTAATTTATTTTGGAATAAGATCATGCATATGCATGCAATATTTGCGTTAGATTTCATTGGAAAGAATATACATTTGTATATGGGAAATGATAACAAGTTTTGTTATCCTACATTGCTTCTTTGGAAAAAAAGATGAATTACCTGTACACAAACTAAAGTAATGTTTTGGTTCATTGATATATATGTATGGGTAATGTTGGTATGACATTTGGAGAATAAGACATGTAAACTTATGCTTTATTCCATTAGTTTTATGTAAATGAAACCATGTCTTTGCATGCCTATTATATTTTATGTAAATCACGGCAAAGTATCATGTGTTTGCATGTTCCTCGGTGTTAAAGCACTTCTTTGGAAAGACTCAGTGAATATCATAACTGATGTATCAGTTTATTTTGAAGAAAATCTTGGGAGATGTAGCTATTGTCTTACAAGAATGTGTGCTTATGCAATAGAAACATTAGTTAATGTGATGACTTATAACTAGCACATAGGCAGTATGTGTTGTTAAAGGGAGAATGTTAAGTTACTTTACTTTCATGTCATGAATATAAATGAGTAAATGGAGAAGCTTCTATAGTATAGATATATGAAATGATTTATTAATAATTTATGAATCTTGACATCAGTATGTTGAAGGTAACATTAGCAGGGAATGATGGTGACATGTATAAAGGAAATATTATGCTTAACCTGGTGGCAGGTAAAAGATTATAGTTCATGTAGATGAGTGCGAACTGCCAGATGATCCAGTGTATGATGGATCATTGTAGGTACATCCATGCCATCAAGATATGAAGATATGAAGATATGAAGATTAGTGGGTAAATGCTGTCATATTTATTGTAATGGCTTTAAGCTAGGTATTTGTATATTTCCTTGTAAGATTTATAATGATGGTTAAGGGATGGTATCCTTATAATCCATTGAGTGAGGGCTGAACACCCTCACGAGTGTTTAATAATAAAATTAAACATTGCTGGTTTTCAACCTACGGGGTTTCCAGGGTATATTTGTGTTCAATGATGTGATTGATTATTGTGTCAAGGTGATGATGTTGATTCCTTTCTTGTTCTGAAGTTCATAATGCCAAGTATGTGATGACTACATGAATAATGAAATGAGTGGAAGGTTACATCATACAATATTATGTTAATGTAATACAATATAGGTTGTTAATGGTTAAGCAACTTACTATTCTTATTCTAAGGTTACACTATGAACTGGTGAACATTATATGTAATGATCAGTAAGGAATATTTAATAGTGAATGGATAGTTACCCGTGAGTAACTTGTATAAATTTTTTTAAGTCCTTACATTTCCATGTGAAGTTATCGGTGTATGTTGCAAGTGGTATCAGAGCTAAAGGTTGCAGCACTGGTGCCTTTGGGACTTGTTAAGCAAAAAGAAATTGAGGTATGCTACTAATTGACATCAGTTAAGGAATGATTCTAGAAATCTACATATTGATTGATATATGATTCTAGCAATCTACATATTGAATGATATATGCAGTAGTCTACTCTTGACATGAGATGTGTGATTCATGTTTATAACTACATTAAAGAGTAATGAGTAATAAATGTTGTTGCAAAACGATTTTCATAACATTGGAATCCTGTTGAGGATAAAATACAATAAAACCTTTGTTGTACTTATGAACAACCTGAGTATTCACTAGTGAAAGTGAGAAGACAATAAAACCTTTGTTGTACGAACAACCTGAGTACTCACTAGTGAAAGTGAGTGTTGTTTATTAACATTGGGTATATGACATATTACTCATACATTTAGTGAACATAACTAAAGTTACCATGCACTACTTGAAACTAATGCATGAATGCAAAAGATGAGGAAAGTCCTTGAATAGGATGATCGAATGTTTTAAAATAAAACTGAATAAAGCATTTTAGATGTTAAAAATACATAATGAGTCAAGTAGTGAGACTTGACTGTAATGACTAGTTTTTGAATGAGTCGTCATGGATGCATTAAGGTTATTAGTGGCATTGAATGACTAATTTTTGAATGAGTCGTGTCATGTATGCATTAATATTATTAATAACATTGATTAGTTATGAATGACTAACTAATGAATGTTATATGCACGAATCGATTTTGACTAAAGCTATTTGAAAGTTGTGAACAAGTGATTATGGTAATTACTTCGTGTGTCAGTCTATTGGTAACAGAACATGATGGGAATTGGAAATGTTGCACTCATACCCTAATCATTATTGACATTAATGAATATTTATGTATGCTTGTATGCATGACAACATTTGCATGGATGACAACATTGTATGCAGGAAATTAAAATGGTTGCGTAAGATAATATGTGCTTAAGAAATGCATATTTACGATTAGCATTCTTGCTTATAGTAAGCATGGGTAGCTTAATGGCAACATAAAACCTGTGAAAATAAAACATCACAAACATCGCAATGCGAATTGCAACAATAAATGTTAAAGTATCATGTTATAATGTACATGATTGTGTTACTTGGGAAATAGTAATGTACAACAGATGTATGTTAGTCATGTTTCCTGTTAATCTAGATATCATTAGACCCATGTTAAGGGAATATATGATGTATGATGTATACAAAGTTTCTTTTTCTTTATGTATAATGTGCATAAAGTTCATTATGAAATATACTATGGGAAAGAATGCTAAAAGAGAAATTTAACATGCCAGACAGTTGACAAAAATTGTGAAAGGCTAGAAGGCCTTGGGTTGATAGTGGTTGCCTACCCAGAGGGGTTGATGGCGCTTACCTACCTGGAATTCCTCTCCCTAGGGATATGTGATCTCAGTAGGGAAAATAGTTGGGCAAGATGGTGAAAAGGAAAAACCTAAGGCAACTCTATTGATTTTGGAGTCTGTTGGAGGTGGCCCAAAATTCCTCATAGACGGGACACTGTCAGAGGAATAGGCATGATGTTGCCAAGAGGAATCCATACTGAACATGGAATGGTCTTTTGTCAAATGACTGTCTGGATGTGAAAATGACTCGATTTTTTTGTAGAAACCAACTCCCATGGGTTGGGAGGAGCATTTTGTTTACCATTGTGGTTCTCATAATGTAAAAAATTAATTAATAACTTATGTGTTGTATTAGAAAGAAGTTTTGTATGATTGTGTAAATAAATTATGTAGATATTAAGAGAAAAGGAGCTTAGCGCTCGGAAAATGAATTACTGAATGTATAGGTTCATTTCTTTTATTACTAAGTTGTTTTAATGTCTTATTAGAGGCTAGGATATGCCCATGGTGCATTGATTGACCATTGGTACGATTAGAGAGCTAGTTGTTCTCTGAGTACTTTTTGAAGTACTGTGTGGATGTCTTTAGCAGGAGCTAAGACAGTGTGCACGTGAGGCATTAATTACAGGGCTGGTGTTCTCTGAGTAGTTGTGGAATTACTCTGATTAAAAAATCCCTTGATATTGCATGAATGTTTGATAGTTGCATGTATTTCATTTGATTGAAACTATCTGACTACTGTGATTAAATTTGTTAGTCATACATTACAGGCTCTTTTTAGGGAATGTTGATGGGTGTCCAACCATTCTCAGAGAGCTTGCGTAAAAGCCATCATTACTTCCAATAGTAATTGGTAAGTAATGGTAAGTTGGTACAATATTTTTCTATATTTTTATGAATTTGAATAATGGATAAGTGGTTAAAAATGGAAATGGAATATTTTATTTTTAGCTATACATGTTTATGACTATGGATAAAAACATTACTGTTTCACTTAATGGCATTTAAGGAAACGAAAGTGTTCCATTGCAAAGGGAAAGGACCCCCTTTGGGTTGTTTATATTATTATATCGTGAGGATAAGTTTTAGTTTCAGTGAGAGAAGCACACCGAGGACGATGTTCTCTTCAAGGGGGGGAGTATGTAACAATCCTAATTAAACATGGTAAATAAATCTTACTTTAATAGTTTAATCAAGAAACGATTGAAACCAAATTCTTGATAACAATCCTTGGTATTCTTTATTGCAGGGGGATCTCTTGAGGAGGAGGCTCTCGGGTTAACGAAATTGGCAAGGATGCTACATTCCAAGAAACATATTAGTGAGCCTCTCACTGAAATCTGCGTCCTTCAAGGAGCTGGCGGTTTCAGAGTTATAGGTTTCATATCCATCTGCCTGTCAGTGCATATGCGTTTGGAATCGATGTTTTGGCAGTGTGCGAAAATCATGGTTGTGGAGATAAGTAATCATATTGTATATGCCTTATGAGTAAAATCTTTTTTATTATTTTTGTGGTAATTGTGAGGTTTCAATGCATAATATTTCTGGAAACATTTGTAGGGTTGGTTGTTAAACGATTAGGCAACCTTGTCATTGTCTTGAAAGAAATTACTTCATAATCTTGTGCATAAACTAGTTTTATGGTTTCCTTGGATAAGAATACATGGAAACCTTGTACATAAGAAGACAAAGAAACCATGAAAAGACTAGATATTGGACAATTTTCTTGGAAAGTACATGCATTTTAATGGTTATTATGCTTATTTTTTCTTTTGAAAAACAAGAAAATGTATTGCACGAATGAAAAAAATAGTTAAAATTCAGAGTTCTTGAAAAGGAAGTAATAAGAAATCCAAGATTATTTTCTTGAAAATGAATACAGATTAAAGATAGGTAACTCTTGAAATATTTTCATGTGCCGCGAAGAAGAAAAGAGAAAATTTTTCTCCCATTAATATTCTTGTAAGAGTTTTTAGGATTATGTATGAATACATTAACCATGTTGTGAATATGTATATATAGTTTACCATGGTGTTGTTAAATATTAATTATATAATAAATCCATGGATAGTTTACCATGGTGTTGGTAAAGATTAGTTATTTAATAAATCCATGGATAGATTACCATGGTGTTTGTGAATATTAGTTATTTAATAAATCCATGGATAGTTTACCACGGTGAAGGTAAAGATTAATTATTTAATAAATCCATGGATAGTTTACCATGGTGTTGGTAAAGATTATTTATTTAGTAAATCCATGGGTAGATTACCATGGTGTTGGTAAAGATTAGTTATTTAGCAAATCCATGAATATATTACCATGGTGTTTGTAAATATTAGTTGTTTAATAAATCTATGGATAGATTACCATGGTGTTGGTAAAATTTAGTTATTTAATAATCCATGGATAAAGGAACTATTCAATTGTATTTCTTTAGAAGAACAAACGGTGTGATTACTTTTATGGTATCATGATTATGATGTTAATTTCTTTTGGAATAAGATCATGCATAGGAATCCAATATTTGTATTATATTTCATGGGAAAGAATATACATTTGTATATGGGAAATGATAACAAGTTTTGTTATCCTACATTGATTCTTTGGAAAAAAATATGAATTACCGGTACAAAAACTAAAGTAATGTTTTGGTTCATTGATATATATGTATGGGTAATGTTGGTATAACATTTGGAGAATAAGACATGTATTCTTATGCTTCATTCCATTAGTTTTATGGAAATGAAACCATGTCTTTGCATGCCTATTATGTTATATTTACTGAAAAGGAAATATGTGTTTGCATGTTCTCTGGTGTTAAGCACTTCTATGGGAAGACTCGTGAAGGAAGCTATGTGCTTCGTTGTGCAAGCACTCCTTCAGGGAGACTCTTTTGGAATCTATATGCATTTTTATGCATGGGAGCAACATTTGTTATGTTATATTTCATTCCATGCACTAAAAGTAATACCTTAAGGGTTAGCTATTTTGATTAAATTTATGTAAATCACATGCACGAAAATCGTAACTGATGTATCAATTTATTTTAAAGAAATGCTTGGGAGATGTAGCTATTGTCTTGCAGGAATGTGTGCTTATGCGACAGAAACATTAGTTAATGTGATGACTTATAACTAGAACATATGCAGTATGTGTTGTTAAAGGGAGAATGTCAAGGTACTTTACTTTCATTTCATGAATATACATGAGCAGATGGAGAAGCTTCTATAGTATAGATATCTGAAATGATTGATTAATAATTTATGAATCGTGACATCAATGTATGTTGAAGGTAACATTAGCAGGGAATGATTGTGACATGTATAAAGGAAATATTATGCTTAACCTGGTGGCAGGCAAATGATTATGGTTCATGTAGATGAGTGTGAACTGTCGGATGATCCAGTGTATGACAGACCATTGTAGGTACATCCATGCCATCAAGATATGAAGATATGAAGATATGAAGATTAGTGGGTAAATGTTGTCATATTTATTATAATGGCTTTTAGCTAGGTATTTGTATATTTCCTTGTAATATTTTTAAAGATGGTTAGGGGATGGTATCCCTTATAAGCCATTGAGTGAGGGTTGAACACCCTCACGAGCGTTTAATAATAAAATTAAACGGTTGTTGGTTTTCACCCTACGGGGTTTCTGCGGGTATATTGGTGTTCAATGATGTGATTGATTATTGTGTCAAGATGATGATGTTGATTCCTTTCTTGTTGTGATGTTCATAATGGCAAGTATGTGATGACTACATGAATAATGAAATGAATGCAAGGTTACATCATACAGCTTTACGTTAATGTACTACAATAGAGGTTGTTAATGGTTAAGACAACTTACTATTCTTATTTTAAGTTACACTATGAACTAGTGAACATTCTATCTAATGATGAGTAAGGAATATTTAATAGTGAATGGATAGTTACACGTGAGTAACTTGTATACAAAAATTTAACTCTTACATTTCCATGTGAAGTTATCGGTGTATGTTACAATTGGTATCGTAGCTAGAGGTTGCAATACTAGCGCCTTTGGGATTTGTTCAACGAAAAGAAACTGAGGTATGCTACTAATGGACATCGGTTACAGGCATGATTCTAGAAATATACATATTGATTAATATATGATTCAAGAAATCTACATATTGAATGATATATGTAGTATTTTACTCTTGACATGAGATGTGTGATTCATGTTTATAACTGCATTAAAGAGTAATGAGTAATAAATGTTATTGCAAAATGGTTTTCATAACATTAGAATCCCGTTGAGGATGATCGACAATAAAACCTTTGTTATACTTATGAACAACTTTAGACACTCACTAGGGAAATTGAGAAGATAATAAAACCTTTGTTGTAATTTATGAACAATGTGGGTACTCACTAGTGAAAGTGAGAAGAAAATAAAACCTTTGTTGTATTTATGAACAACCTAAGTACTCACTAGTCAAAGTGAGAGTCATTTATTAACAAGTGGTTATATGACATATTAATCATACATTTAGTGAGCATATATAAAGTTACGATGAACTACTTGAAAAATATGAATGTGTATAGTGATGGTGTGTGAAACTAATGCATGAATGCAAGAGAGGAAAGTCCTTATACAAGATTATAGAGTGTTTTTAAAATTAAATGGAATGAAGCCTTAGATGTTACAAAATACTTTAATGGGTCAAGTAGTGAGACTTGACTATAATGACTAGTTGATTGACTCGTTTTTTTAATGAGTCGTTTCATGGATGCATTAAGATTGTTAGTGGAATTGATTAGTTAGTGTTGTGTGTCTAACTAATAAAACCTATATGCATGAATTGGTTTTTTATTAAAGATTATTGCAATTGGTGAACAAGTAGTTATTTCATGTGTCGGATCTGTTGGTAGCAGTGACACTATTGGAAATTGGTAATGCTAGATCGTTACCTGTGACTTTTACCCCAATCGTTATTGACACCTACGCATTAATGAATATTTGTATATAATTGTATGCATGACAAATATTGTATGCATGAAACTAAAATCATTTTGAAAGTGAATATTTTTTTTAATGTATATTTATTATTAGTGTCGTTGATGAGATTAAGCATGGTTAGCTTAATGACAAGCAGAAAAACCTATGAAAGTAAAAACATCGCAAACATTGCAATGTGAATTGCAACAGTAAATGTTAAAGTATCAAGTTATAATGTGCATGATTTTATTATTTTGGGAAATAATAATGTACAAATACATGTTTGTTAGACATGTTTCTCACATCTAGATATCATTGGACTCATGTGGATGACCAAGTATGATGTATGATGTACATAAATTTCTTTCTTTTTTCGTTTATGTATAATGTGCACATAGTTCATTATGTAATTTACATGGAAAACGATGCTAAAAGAGAAATTTAACATGCCGACGATGGGCCAGAACAATTATGAAAGGCTAGAAGGCCTTGGGTTGATGGTGGTTTCTTGCCTGCAGGGGTTGATGGCACTTACCGCCTGCATTTCTCTCCTAGAGGTATATAATCTGCATGAAAGGGAAAAGAGTTGGCCAAGATGGTGAAGAGGAGGAAACACTGAGGAAACTCTATTGATTTGGAGCCTGTGGAGGAGGCTTTCAAAATTCCTCATAGACAGGATGTTGTCGGAGGAATAGGCATGATGTTGCCAAGAGGAATCCACATCGGACTCGGACTGCCCTTTGTTAAATGACTCGTACTGGATGTGCAAATGACTCGATTTGGTTGTGGAAACCAAGTCCCATGGGTTGGGGAGGAGCATTTTGTTTACCATTGTGGTTCTCATAGTGGAAAAATTAAGTAATAAGTTATGTGTTGTATTAAAATGAATTTTTATATGATTATTTAAATATCTTATGTAGATATTAAGAGGAAAGAAGCTTAGCGCCCGGAAAATGAATTACCTAAATGTATAAGTTCATTTATTTTATTACTAATTTGTTCGAACATCTTAGCAGAGGCTGGATATTCCATGAGTGCATTGATTGACCATTGGTACGAGTTAGAGAGCTAGGTGCTCTCCCGATGCTCCCAATTTTCGTGTGGATGTCTTTGAGTGCGCTAAGACAGTGGCACGTGATGCATTGATTAGAGGGTTTGGAGGTTTCTGAGTACTTGAGGAAAGTACTGCGATTAATACATCTCTTAATATTGCATGAATGTTTGATAGTTGCAAGTATTTCATTTGATTGAAACTATGTGACTAATGTGATTGAATTTGTTACTCATACATTACAGGGCTCTTTCCATGGAGTGTTGATGGGTTGTTCAACCATTCTCGGAGAGCTTGTGTAAAAGTCATCACTACTTCAAATAGTAATTGGTAAGTAATGGTAAGTTGGTATGTAGATATTTTTTCTATATCTTTAGGAATTTGAATAATGGATAAGTAATTAAAAATGGAAATGGAATATTCTTTGAGCTATACATACTTATGACTATGAATAAAAAAAATTCTTGTTTCAATTAATGGCATTTAAGGAAACCAAAGTGTTTCATTGTGAAGGGGAAGGACCCCCTTTGGGTTGTTTATATTATTATATCATGAGTATAAGTTTAAGTTTCGATGAGAGAACTCACACCGAGGATCGTGTTCTCTTAAGAGTATGTAACACACCTACTCAACCTTACGTAAATAAATATGGTAAATCTATTTTTTACTTTAATTGTTTAATCAAGAAAATAAACAATGAGTGTTTGATTTAAAATGAATTCTTGAATGAGTATTTTTTATTTCTTTTTAGATCTCTCGGAGAGTTTCGGGTTACCATCCAGAATATCTTCTTGGGATCCGTCTAATGGATGAAAGTGATGAGTTGCAGGGCTATTAGGGAGGTCACACAACCCTCCTCGTGTGTGTGAAAGGCGGGGTGGTAAGGCAACGAGCATGCGACAGTTTGGACGCTCAGTGGTGCGAGGCTGCAGGATGTATGATCCTTGCGTGCGGAACATTTGGTTGCCAGTGTTGGAAAGAATATACATATTTGTATGTGGGAAAGATAGAATGTTGTGTTAAACTACATTGGAAATGATTGTTAGTATAATCTTTGAAAAAGAAGACATGTATTTGTATACTTATTTACATTAGTGCTACAAAAAGAAAACTTGCGGTTGAATGCTCTTTTGTGTTAACCATTCCTTTGGGAAGACTCTTTTGGAAGCTATGTGCTCTTGCTGTGTTAAGCATTCATTTGGAAAGACTCCTTTGGAATATATATGAATTTTCATGCATGGGAACAACAATTGTTATGTTAGTTCTGCTTTCATGCACCAAAAGTAATAGCTTTCAAGGGTTATTTATTTTCGATTAAATTTATGTAAATCGCATGCACAAACATAGTAATTTTTATATCGCTTATTTTAAAGAAATGTTGGGGAGATATAGCTATTGTCTTGCAGGGGAATGTGTGCTTATGGGAGGGAAAAATTAGTTAATGACTTGGCCCGACTGAGACTAGCACATATGCAATATGTGTTGTTAAAGGGAGAAAGGTCGCGTATTTTCACTTTTCTTATGTCAGCAAATAACATGAGTAGATGGAGAAGCTTCTCTAGTATAGATATATGAAATGGTTGATTAATACTTTATGAATCTTGACATCAATGTGTGTTGAAGGTGTTGTAGCATAATATTTCTCAACCAAACTCGAGAGATTTTCTTAGCAATTCAAGGTTGTTGACGAATTATTACTAGAAAATTAAGATGAACTGGAACATGTTCAAGTTGTTAATCACAAGCTCAAAATATATTTCTAAATGTATCAGCAGATTAAAATGGGGAAAAGAGAAGTAGGACGTCTCTATAGTCCACTCGAATGTGATACAATTGTTAGCTGACATAACACTTCTGCTATAAAGGCCTAAAGTTGTGGAGATGGTATTACCTCTTTACATTAAGAGTTTGAAAGAGTCTTATGGCATAAGATTTTTCATATAATAGCTCACATGGAAAGCTTAGGTTTTGAAAGAATCATATCATAAAACAGTAGCGTTGCTAATAAGCAGCTATTTTAGACGAATTCCCTATTGTTGGACCAATTCAAAGCAAAACATTAGCTCCAGAAGCTACTACAGAAAGCGTTGAGATTGTGCCTGTCCCTTTCATTTTAGATGCCTCTGGTCCTAATGATGCTAAATTAAAGTCTGGCTATCATCACCGTCTATTGGCTTTATGTTCTAAATAAGGTTTAATAGCAGAATCAAAGATTGGTAGAGATGATTTGCTACTTGGCTACGTATGTCATCTGTTGTGGAAGATATGTTGGAAAATACGTTTGAAAGAAAATTGTAAACATAAAACATCTCATCCTTTTTACTAAACAGGTGTAACCTTGTTACTACTCCAGCTACAAAATGGTGGCTTCATGCGCTCTTACGGGAGTATCTTACTCATGATTTCCATGCAGGTATTGCAAATTCATTTGGAAAAAGTTCCCTTCTTTCAGTTCTTAGGCAGCTTGCACATATGAAGAACAAGCGATATCGGTTGGCTTCATTGGATATCTTAATGTTGGGAAATCATCCATAATCAATACTTTGTGAACCAAAATGTGTGCAAAGTAGCACTTATGCCAGGTGAGACAAAAATATGCCAATGCGTCACTCTTGCAAAATGCACTTTCTGAATTGACTGTCCTGGGGTTGTTTACCACAAGCGTGATTCTGAAATGGATATTGTGCTCCAAGGAGTGGTTCGTGTTGCAAATTTACAGGATGCATCTGAACACATTGGTGAAATTATTTGTCGAGTGAAAAGGGATTATTTCAAAAGAGCTTATGAATTGCAAGATTGAACGGATGGCAATGAATTCATCTGTCAAATTGTGTAAGATATCAGGCAAGCGTTTGAAGGGCGAAAAATTACTTACACAAAAATGCAAACCCTTCCAGGTCATGATTTTCATTTTCAAATTTCGGGCAAACGGAGGAAAAATTCAAAAAAACCGCGACGTGCGTTTTTTGCAGAATATGCCCAATTGACTTCCGCGAGAAAATTGCCCAGAAATTCAAATATTTTTAAGATATTTCAACAATTCTTTAAATTTCTATTTTCCCATAAACGTCTTTTAAAATTGGATTTGACTTATTCTGCAGAAATTCGATTTGTGTTTGACAATTTTGTCCACATAAGAGATTGTGGATCCATAAGGAACAGATCCAGTGGAATACATAACTGCTCATCGACTTTAGCTTGCCTTTCTCCTTGATCGCTTTAAGGTTTGGTCAAACATTGCAAGAACAATTTGCAGAATCGTATGCTGAGATTTTATCCGCTCAACGACCATATTTACCAAGCTCTATTGGGGAGGCAACCACATATAACATCAAAGTTGAATCAACGACTTGGATCATCCGGCTCAGATCCAATGGTCTTGCAGCATCACAAACTAAACAAAACTTATGAGAGATAGTGCCCCCGCAGAATGGTTTGGATTAAACCATTATTTACAAAATATACGGTTACAATACATTACGACATCACTTAGCCTTTTCTCAAGAAACTGCTATAAGTGCTTCCGTAGGCAGTTATTGGTTTTCAAAAACCATGGGTGATTTTGTCGTTAATACATATGGGTGTAATGGTGGGACCCAAAATGTACCATTCTTTCTTTTTTACTTACAATAGAGTAAGATCCTCCTTTTGGTTTTATATTATATATTATATATATAATATTAAAACAAGAATTTTGTAAATTTAATTTATTTCAAAATTTCCAAGAATTAGTTTTAGAACTGATCATAGTAGTTAGGAAGTTAGATTAGATGGTAGACATAAAAGCGGAGGTCAGAAGAGGAGCAAGGGGTTCTGGTTTTTGAACCTCTAGAAAATGATCTTTGTATTGAGATTTCAAGTGATTAATGAATGAAAAGCAAGCTTCTAGCATTCATTGATATTGATGTGTCTTCTAGTTTACATAATGTATTCCCTGTCTTTGAATAAAATGAAGTATTGAAGCAACAGGTCTCTTTTTACATGTGTAAATAAGATTTAAAACCCTTAATAGGCGCTCCTTCATTTTAACTGTTCCTTTCTTATAATTCTTCTAAAGTTTGAGATGATAGATTCTGTACAAAAGCATATCATTTTTGGGCTTTTTCCTTTCATTCTTCTTCTGATCATTTCATTCTATATCAACAGATAATAGCATTGTGGGCCATTTATAGCATTTGATTTTGAAGGTTTAATGATTAAAATCTGGAGGTGATTAAACAAGGATCAATATTTCTGTGACATAATTATATGAATGTCTTAAGCACGGATTCTTTTCCACGGCCAAGGAATTGTTTCTTAAGGTACAACATTAATTGGCGCCATTGCCGGGGATCGAAGAAGCGAAGTTCATTTCCCTGGGTTTTCTTTCTATTTCCTCTAGTTGTTCAGTGAGGAGGAAGTACTCGGCTGTGTTTACTTTTTGCAGAATTCTCATTTTCAAAAAGCCAAACGTGAGGTCAAATACCTTGCAGCAGAAGGTTTCATAATCCCTTATTCTTGATGGTGAACAAGATTCAGATTTGAAGTTTGGTTTTTTATTATTCACTTGGCGACTCCACTGATGAAGGTTTCATTAGATGAAGAATTTTTCTAGCAAGAAGATGAGAAAGTATCATGGAAAAAACATGTATCAGAATTTTCGTTTTTTAGAGGTTCTATTTTTTACTGTCAGTTTAGTGGTCCATTTTCCCTTTTATATTAAAAGGATTGTTTCCTTCTTTATTTTCTCAAAAGATTATAAGGCCCAAAATGTAAATTCATTATTAGAAAAAAATGATTTTTCTTCTGCTTGTATTATAGATCTTGACACAAGTGTATCTCCTAAATATGAAAGGAGGGATGATTGTTGTATTACAATCCTTAAAGATAATCAGTCACAGTCTGGGCATAAAGGTGATGATTCATCATCTTTCGATGATAATATTTTTCCTCACAAGAAATTGACTGTCTTTCAGTTCAAAAACAAAGAAATCTTTAAACCCCTGCACGCCATTCTCCATCAATATCCTTCAAAAGGATTCAAGTCCTTGCCAAGTTTTTCCGGGAAGGAGAAGGAAATTTCAGCTAAAGTACATATCTTGGAATTTGAGTACTTTCTGGACAAATTTCAAATTATTTATGAAGACATAGCTTTAAGGATGTTTTATCATTCTTTAAAGCAGGATGCTCAGCAATGGTTCCAGTGTTTGGAAGCAAGTTCAATTAATTCCTGGCAAGACCTTCAAGATATATTTCTTACATATTGGGGCAAGAATAAGTCATATGAAAAGCACCTCTTGGAATTATATTCTATCCAGAGGCAAAGCAATGAATCAATTTCTGAGTTTAATAGGAGGTTTCAAAAAATTTATTTCAGCATGCCAGAAGAAATTCGACCTCCAGAAGCAGCAGCTATGGTTTACTATTTGAAGGCTCTTTCTATTGTCTTGGCTTTTTATCTCAAGGAGAGAAAGCCTCGCACTTTGACACTAATGTTTCTTTATGCACAAGAAATCAAAGATAATGTGTGGGCTTGTAGAAATTTTTCCTGTGATGTAGAAAGAACAAGTTTTGTCGAAGACAAGAGGGCCTGTGAAGAAAACATTGGAATTTATTTACAAGAGAATGTAAATTCAGAGGTGAATAAAGATTTCCAAAAAGTATCAAAAGGTTCCTGTATTGTTGAAAGACAAGAATCTAATCATTCTGAAGATTCTAGCCAAAACTTCGTTGCAACAACTGAACAACACTATGAAAGCATGGAAGATCATTGCAATAATTTTGTGAATAGCGAGGAAAATAGTGCAGTTTCTCAAACATGTTTGCAAGAAGAGGAAGATTTTCGTCATCTATTGATGTTAAATGAAGAACATCAGCATTATGGAGAGCAAACTTTGGATTTTTATTTTCAGTCTAAATGCCTGCCTACAGAAAATGGCAGTCAAGTTCCTAACACACAGTTCCTAATTGAAAATTCAAACAATGAAGGAAACTGCCATGTTCAAAGAAGTCTACATCAGCAAAATGTTCAAAAAAGGAAGGTGGCCAAAGTTTTATTTCATGATTTCTATGATCCAGTTGCTAAATATATCGAAAATTTCTTTGGTCAGCAACAAGCTTTTATGTAAGGGTATGTACAAATTTTTGTATATGAAAAAATTTCATGGTACATTCCTCTTTTGATTTTTCAATTTTAGCAGTATGAAGGTATTAAATCTAACAAGCATATGTTGGATTGGTTCCATTGGAAAGTTGACTTCACTTGAGTAAGTTCAACCATACATATACATATATAGGAGTTGTACATAAATAAGCTCAGGAGTTGAGCATTCCCAGTTGCAGTATTTCTAGTTTATCATTTTCAGTTCAAGAATAAAGATCCTAGAAGAGACAGGTTTCAGAGAAGTTTGAAATTTTCAAAGATTTTAGATTGGGAGAAAATTCAGTTTAACTCGACTCCATGCCCAATAAAGGCTACCGGTCTACAAGCTCGCTTTGCTCCATGCCCAATAAAGGCTACTAATCTACAAGTTCTCAACACTTTGCTACCAAAGTGTTGTCCCCAATTGGAGCCAGATGTTGTAGCATAATATTTCTCAACCAAACTCAAGAGATTTTCTTAGCAATTCAAGGTTGTTGACGAATTATTACTAGAAAATTAAGATGAACTGGAACATGTTCAAGTTGTTAATCACAAGCTAAAATATATTGCTAAATGTATTAGCAGATTAAAATGGGGAAAAGAGAAGTAGGACGTCTCTATAGTCCACTCGAATGTGATACAATTGTTAGCTGACATAACACTTCTGCTATAAAGGCCTAAAGTTGTGGAGATGGTATTACATGTTTACATTAAGAGTTTGAAAGAGTCTTATGGCATAAGCTTTTTCATATAATAGCTCACATGGAAAGCTTAGGTTTTGAAAGAATCATATCATAAAACAGTAGCGTTGCTAATAAGCAGCTATTTTAGATGAATTCCCTATTGTTGGACCAATTCAAAGCAAAACATTAGCTCCAGAAGCTACTACAGAAAGCGTTGAGATTGTGCCTGTCCCTTTCATTTTAGATGCCTCTGGTCCTAATGATGCTAAATTAAAGTCTGGCTATCATCACCGTCTATTGGCTTTATGTTCTAAATAAGGTTTAATAGCAGAATCAAAGATTGGTAGAGATGATTTGCTACTTGGCTACGTATGTCATCTGTTGTGGAAGATATGTTGGAAAATACGTTTGAAAGAAAATTGTAAACATAAAACATCTCATCCTTTTTACTGAACCGGTGTAACCTTGTTACTGCTCCAGCTACAAAATGGTGGCTTCATGCGCTCTTATGGGAGTATCTTACTCATGCTTTCCACGCAGGTATTGCAAATTCATTTGGAAAAAGTTCCCTTCTTTCAGTTCTTAAGCAGTTTGCACGTATGAAGAACAAGCGATATCGGTTGGCTTCATTGGATATCTTAATGTTGGGAAATCATCTGTAATCAATACTTTGTGAACCAAAATGTGTGCAAAGTAGCACTTATTCCAGGTGAGACAAAAATATGCCAATGCGTCACTCTTGCAAAATGCACTTTCTGACTTAACTGTCCTGGGGTTGTTTAAGACAAGTGTGATTCTAAAATGGATATTGTGCTCCAAGGAGTGGTTCGTGTTGCAAATTTACAGGATGCATCTGAACACATTAGTGAAATTCTTTATCGAGTGAAAAGGGATTATTTCAAAAGAGCTTATGAATTGCAGGATTGAACGGATGGCAATGAATTCATCTATCAAATTGTGTAAGATATCAGGGAAGCGTTTGAAGGGCGAAAAATTACTAACACAAAAACGCAGACCCTTCCAGGTCATGATTTTCATTTTCAAATTTCAGGCAAATGGAGGAAAAATTCAAAACACCGCGACGTGGGTTTTTTGCAAAATATTCCTAATTGACTTCCGCGAGGAAATTGCCCATAAATATGCCTAATTGACTTCTTTAAATGTCTATTTTCCCAGAAACGTCTTTTAAAATTGGATTTGACTTATTCTGTAGAAATTCGATTTGTGTTTGACAATTTTGTCCACATAAGAGATTGTGGATCCATAAGGAACAGATCCAGTGGAATACATAACTTCTCATCGACTTTAGCTTGGCTTTCTTCTTGATCGCTTTAAGGTTTGGTCAAACATTGCAAGAACAATTTGCAGAATCGTATGCTAAGATTTTATCCGCTCAAAGACCATATTTACCAAGCTCTATTGGGGAAGCAACCACATATAACATCGAAGTTGAATCAACGACTTGGATCATTCGGCTCAGATCCAATGGTCTTGCGGCATCACAAACTAAACAGAACTTATGAGAGATAGTGCCCCCGCAGAATGGTTTGGTTTAAACCATTATTTACAAAATATATGGTTACGATACATTACGGCATCACTTAGCCTTTTCTCAAGAAACCGCTATAAGTGCTTCCGTAGGCAGTTATTGGTTTTCAAAAACCATGGGTGATTTTGTCGTTAATACATATGGGTGTAATGGTGGGACCCAAAATGTACCATTCTTTCTTTTTTACTTGCAATAGAGTAAGATCCTACTTTTGGTTTTATATTATATATTATATATATAATATTAAAACAAGCATTTCGTAAATTTAATTTATTTCAAAATTTCCAAGAATTAGTTTTAAAACTGATCATAGTAGTTAGGAAGTTAGATTAGATGGCAGACATAAAAGCAGAGGTAAGAAGAGGAGCAAGGGGTTCCGGTTTTTGAACCTCCAGACAGTGATCTTTGTATTGAGATTTCAAGTGATTAATGAATGAAAAGCAAGCTTCTAGCATTCGTTGATATTGATGTGTCTTCTAGTTTACATAATGTATTTCCTATCTTTGAATAAAATGAAGTATTGAAGCAGTAGTTCTCTTTTTACGTGTTTAAATAAGAGTTAAAACCCTTAATAGGTGCTCCTTCATTTTAACTGTTCCTTTCTTATAATTCTTCTAAAGTTTGAGATGATAGATTCTGTACAACATCATATCATTTTGGGATTTTTCCTTTCATTCTTCTTCTGATCATTTCATTCTATATCAGCAGATAATAGCGTTGTGGGACATTTATAGCATTTGATTTTGAAGGTTTAATGATTAAAATCTGGAGGTGATTAAACAAGGATCAATATTTCTGTGACATAATTATATGAATGTCTTAAGCACGGATTCCTTTTCACAGCCAAGGAATTTTTTCTTAAGTTACAACAGAAGGCATCATTAGTAGGAATGATGGTGACATGTACAAAATAAATATTATGCTTATATTTATTCTAATGGCTTTAAGCTAGATATTTGTATATTTCCTTCTAATATTTATAATGATGGTTAAGGGATGGTATCCCTTATAAGCCATTGAGTGAGGGATGAACACCCTCACGAGCGTTTAATAACAAAATTAAACGTTGATGGTTTTCACCCTACAGGGTTTCTAGGGTATATTGGTACCTAATGGTGTGATTGATTATTGTGTCAAGATGATGATGTTGATTCCTTTCTTGTTGTGATGTTCATAATACCAATTATGTGATGACTACATGAATAATGAAATGGATGCAAGGTTACATCATACAGTTTTACGTTAATGTACTACAATAGAGGTTGTTAATGGTTAAGCAACCTACTATTCTTATTTTAAGGTTACACTATGAACTAATGAACATTCTATCTAAGGATGAGTAAGGAATATTTAATAGTGAATGGATAGTTACATGTGAGTAACTTGTATAAAAAATTTAACTCCTTACATTTCCATGTGAAGTTATCGGTGTATGTTACAGCAGGAAGGTGGTTGGTTAGAGGTAACTTTGCCAAGGCAGCTATAAAGATGCCCCTACTCTTGAAAGTTTTCATTCTCCTCAACATTTTATGTTGGTTAGAGGTAATTTTTCCAAGGCAGCTATAAAGGTGCGCCTACTCTTGAAATTTGTCATTCTCCTCAACAATTTACACATTATCACCACCCATGCTGGAGGTCGCACTCTTTCTATAAAGGAGATCACTTACTATATTTTTAGATTCCACCAAGAAGTCGCCTGACTTGGAACACTTGTATAAAATTGATGTGTATACGAGAAGAAAAATAATTTATGAAAATTTTTTATTCTAACCTGACCAGTAAAGTTGTGAGTGAAGTTGGAGTAAAATACTAGTAAGAGGTTTTCGTCATAAGAGGAACTACGTTGAATGTCCAAAACGTAAGAAGATACGGTAAATCACTAATAAAAGTGTTCTTTCTATCAATTTCTATTAATTTATACATGGAAATGATGAATATGTATGTGAGTTTCTCATTGTATATGCACAAAGTTTTCTCTCTCTCTCACTCACACACATAGAGAGATATATGTCATATAGTTTTACTCACAATGGAATGGTATATAGTTTCATTATAAGTATATACAAACACACATGTGCAAAAAACAAGGTTAGGCGGTGCTAGCAAGATTGCTAGCCAAGCGTCAGTTCCTTAGTTAAGTTTTACTCCAAGTACAAGAAGGTAAGGGCAGAACCCATGACAAGTCCCAACTGAAATCTTGTACCATTAAAGGAAAAATGAATTGTATATAAACATAATATTGTTACATAGAATAAAACCCTATTTTTCAGTTCGAGATAAACACTGAAGAAAGAATTATACATTTAATGTCATGTAGGTAATCAGCATAACGATTTTGGAGTAATGTAAAACAATCCCTCGATGGGATAAAAATCCATGACAACCTATAGGTAGAAATCCTTTTATACTACCTATCGAGGAAAACTAAGAATGAAAGAAATTAAATCTTGTAGATGGACTTCCACAACTTTTTTCTTAAAAAAAAAATTAAGGAATTCATGCATTTATATAGTCGAATACTAAGGAAAATACCGCTTCTTTTCACTAAAATAATAAAAGTGTTGTCACAAATAGAAGCAAAAGGGGTTTGAAACCAAAACCGGTAATAAAACCAAACCAAACCGGTTATAAAACCATGTGTTAAGTTCATTATACAAACAAAATAAATAGTGAAAGATTCAAATTTTAACAAAAATGTTTATTCCCAATAAGCATTATTTTGTACAGTAAAGGACCAAGAAAGGGTTGTTGGCCATTTTCTTCTTCAAAAAAAAATGAAAAACTTTTAATTTTCTTCGAGTTGTATAACTTGAATTAAATTTTCTTCCGCAAACATGAGGTCGAGCCATGTGGGTGAGAAAAACATGGTAAATGCAGTATAAGGGTAATAAAAGCTTGACCCAGTTGAAAAGACAACCATATGAAAAAAAAACAAAGGATTGTAGTGATCGGTCTATAGCCATGCTCATTTGCTATTGAAAATGCACTTGTATTATAACAAAAAGGGAAGCTGGTGTAAGGGCTATTTCTTCTAAAAAAAAAGTTACCTAAGATGGAGAGAAAGTTAAACAAGGGTATATTCAGCAACAACCAAGAAAAAAAATACATTGATAGATGATTAAAACAAAATACATGTGGAAAACCCTAGCCCAAGACTTCCCTTCACCTCTTGAACCTATGAAAAGTTATACTTAGTCCTTTAGGAGAACACACTCATAATCGGAGGAACTCCAAAAAAAAAAAAAAGAGAGACTGGAATAGAAATTGAAAATTACCTTTAGAGGTTGTGGTCTTCATGGAAATGAGATGTTGACATTATAGTCCTCCTCGATGTAGGGATTCAAACCCTTAACTTGTGCAATAAAACCCTTGAATGTGAATGAAAGGGAGAACAAAAATGAAAGCAAAAATTAGAAGAATGTATTATGGGTATAATGAGTGTATACGAGTAAAAGTAGAGAAAATTGGACAACACTTTGTGAATAGCAAGTTACCTATAACCTCACCTTGACGATACCAGCCTCATTTTCTCACTGCAACGACCCTTGTTTGCTTGCGTCAATTCCCTTCTATAGACAAATTCATTCACAGATTGGCCTCGCTGGAAGAGCTCTAACAAGTGCATGTTGTCAAACGCAAAGAGACAAAAAGCTAAGGTGCATAGTTGAGTTCCACATTGTCAAAAGGTAGAATGAGCCTTGAGAGTGGCAAAGAGGGCGAGGTAGTTACCCGAAACCACCTCGATCTCTCTTGACCATCGATATCTTGCCCTAGTTATGGAGAGCATGGATTTTCGTACACACCGAGACTATAAAACCAAAGTCTAGCAGTGACAAATGTGCCCCTTGTGGTGAGACATACACCAATTGTTAATATGATATAGAGAGTTCCATAATAAAATCAAAGATAGCTCACAACTAAAAAAGAAACTAAGCCATTTCTCGAGAATAACATGTATTCACCTAAAATAACCTTGTATCAAAAGTTTAAAATGTAACAACAAAAATTATCAACAAATATGCTATGTTTTAAAAAATATAACGAAAGTCTAAAATACTTATCTAACAATAAGTATTCCAAGTCATCTCATCATGGGTAACTACATGGGTTAATAACAATAATATAACCACAGTCTCTAAAAGTAAAGAAACGCGCATTCATATATGTTTCACGATAATAACTATTTGAGATAAAATGCATGGACAAGAGCAAGACAATACAGTCATGAATTACGAGCATGAATTAAAAATAAAACTCAAGCAAGCCATGGTACTTGGCGATACCTTTATTTTGTTGAGGGTTCAAAAAAACAAACCTTTTTTTTAATTCCTAACACCGTTTCCATATTTCATGTTTTGTGCCAACGGAATGATTAAAGTTTAGTAGAATGAATGAAAGTGTCCATTTAAAAAAATAAACATTATGACTTGTGGTTTCCACTTAAAAAAATTATTTAGGATTCTAGGCTAGATTATTACAGGTAGTATCAATATACAAGTTCACAAACTCTATTAACAAATTTACAAATTTAATATACTTTTAATATAACATTATAATAATTAAATATAATATAATGTTATAACAATATCACTTTATAAAATTTACAACTTAAATAATCTAATTATTGAATTCATATACAGAGCGAGGATTGAAACGGTGTTTTCCATATCGAGTTATTGTATATTTTATAGAGTTGATTTTAACCATTCATTTCATTTCATAGCTTTGAGTGTGGGAATTCCGTGAATAATAGTATGAATTTTTTTTTTAATCATATTTTTTATTTAAATTTTTAATATTAATATTAATTGTTTAAAATGTATGAAAGTGATTTTAATTTTCTTGGAAAAATAATATATTATATATATTTATAATTCAATATTCAATAAATTTAATAGTTTTCAAGATTTTAGGATTCCAAGAATATATTATATACATTTATAATTCAATATTCAATAAATTTAATAGTTTTCAAGATTTTAGGATTCCAAGAATATAATGTATCCATTAGATTGTACAACCATAAATTTATATAAGATAGATTGTTATTAGTGATATTTTATTGTTATTATTAGACTTGTTGTGGGTGAAGTGTGTCACCCATGCTACTTACAAGAATAGTCATCTAACAAAAACCTTTTATTTTTTTCATGACAGGCAATTTAAGCATTGTAAGAAACAACCCTAATAAGTTTTTATAAATATGGTTTACATTAATTGTTAACATATGCCCACGTTTCTAAATGGTAGAAAATTCTGGAACACTGTTTGAATTTCAATTTTTATTGAGTTATTTTTTTATATTTTTAGAAAAAAATATGAGTCATTTTCATTAAAATTTTGCCTATTTTTACAGATATATGATCAAATAGAAGAAATTAGCCAAAAAAAATTATCGATTTCAATAGTAAATTGCATATAGTTTATTGAATATTTACCTACATTCTATAGATCTCAATTTTCAAACCAGAATAATAGTCCCCTACAATACTATATATATGAAAAATAGTAAACCCTTAAAAACTAGCCTGATTTTTAATATTGAAATCCAATCTTGAAATTGAAAGCCTTATGTAAGTTTGATGTTTTTTTTTGTTCATGTCTCATTTTGAGAATAAAGATAAATATTATTTTTGCTTGTGCCTTTTTTAACATATAAATAAAGATCATTGTCTTCTAAATTCTTTTTCAAGTTACTAGTGTTTGTTGTGTCCATGCATGGCTATACAAATATCAATTTTGTGTTAGTAATCATATGCTTTGCTTTCATATAAAAGTTATGTTTTCTCATTAAAAAATGGCACTCATAAACTTGGCTGAATGGTTTCATTGAAAAATGATTGCATTGAAACAAATGAATTAAATCTTTGAATTAAATTTTTCAGCAATTGATTTTCAACAGGAACCTAAACTCAACAATTGATTTTCAACAACCTTAATTGTCATAAATATCAATTTCGATGAATATACCATTAAGACTGTTTTCTCTACTTTTACAATTTAAAGACAACAATATTAAATTGTAACAATTAAGTTGATTTCTGTAGCATATCATATTTATCTTCATCTATACTAACTTTCCCTACGCTATTTATTTAAAAAATTTCTTTTACAATTACTACTTAATTATTTTTTATAAAAATAAATTATATGAAATACCACAAGAGAATAACCCAATTTCCCAAATAAATCTCTCATACTTATTTTTTCTTTCCACTGTTACTTGGAAAATATAACAGGCTCGGTAATCATATTATTTTCGTAGGAACCAGTTGTGCAAAATTGGCAAACAGCCACTGATCATCGTTAATCGGGTAAGGATGAGATGGGCTGAAGCAAAGAAGTGGAAGTGGACAGATTGGAATGCCTGAGTCCCACATGCACAAGCAACTGGTTATCTGCAAAATTGAATGCTCTCTGGAAGCCCTGAGAGCATCGGTCACTGATAGAGAGTCCACCACAGAAGTTACATCCACAAAAATGAGTGACGAATGGCCACTTTTCTTTTCCTGAAATTATGTCCTCCAATTTATCTACAATGTAATCCCAGTACCCATGTAAGCTGTAACTCGCCTCCAGGAAGGTCTTCACCTCTGATTCTTTTCTGTTCTGATTCAGAAGGTATACCAACGCACTCTGGTCGTCAGGATCCCAATCCTGCGGTCTGGTTTTTATAACTGAATTCAAGGCCTCCTTGGCCTTCACAATGTTCTCAGGCGCCCCCAGCGCGCTCCATTTATTTAGAAAAGTGTAGGACCATTCGCAATTGCGGATGAGGAAAACTCCTGCGTTCAATGCCATCCAGTCCGGCTCCTTTGCGTACACCTACAAGATGATCGAGTTCCATGTTAGGTCTTATAGTTTGGAAATAACTCGTTGCATTTTCTTATTTTCCTTTTAAAATCAATAATTAAAAAATAAATCAGTTTAATTTAGAATTTAAATGCAGAGCAGTATAAAGAAGCTTTATGTTCGAAATTTGAAGATGTGGGTGAGAATATTATTATGATTATAATAAATATTCTAAAAGAAAAATTTTGTATATAAAAATATATATATATATATATATATATATATATTTTTGTTAATTGAGACGAAGTATGTTTTGATTTTGTAAATAATGGAAAATTAATATCAAAATACATGTAGATATATATTGTTTTATAACCAAGTAAATTTATTATATATAAAAAATATATATATAAATATCATCTTATTTTAAGCAAAGAATTTTTTAATTATATATATATATATCTTATACAGAATATATATTTTTATTTATAAATATAAATATTATATAAAATTCAACTTTTTGCTAATAATTAAAATATCAAATAAACATAAATAAACAAATAAATACATGCAAGTGGTCAATTCTACCCTAGATAATTAGATTTATTTTTCTGTGTTGTTTAGTAGTAATAAAAAAATGAATATCTCGAAGATAAGAATTAATTCTTATGACCTTCCTAGTGAGATTGGGCGGTGGTCTATTTCCAAGATAAGAATTAATTCTTATGAACTTCCGAGTGAGACTGGACGGTGGTCGATTCCCAAGATCTTTTGGAATGATAAAATCTGTCATATATTCCCAAGATCCTTTGGAACGATAGAATCTGTCAGATCTGTAATTCTAAACAGGTGCAAGATGAAAATCAATTTTTTTTAGACTATCCAACTCTTAGTCACATTCACACTCTTTTCCCTACCATCTGGCACACTTCTAGTCTTCTAGACCTATTAAGCCAACCCACCTACAACTATCTTAGAACCCTTATTTCCTTTGTCTTTAACCATAAAAACAAGATTTTTAAAAATGAAACTTAAATTTTTTTCCTTTTTTAATGTTTCACAGACCACATTGGTTTCAATAAATGGTAACACCACCATCATTATCATATATATATAGTTTTTTAAATGAAAAATTTTATTTTGTAAAATTAGTAACAGGAAAAATGTTGTAGTCCGAAGTGCCAGCACAATATAGTCAACACACTAACAAACAACTTATTGTTAAATATAGTGTTAAGCATATTAACTTTTAATTCAGTAATTTGAATTTTTGATTAATAACAAAGAGTCAACACATTTAATAAAGGGAAAATTTTGTTGAATTTTTTATTATTAACAAAGAGTCAACACAAGGGAAAATTTTGTCAAATATCAAGGTTATGTTAATTTTTAATTATTTTTTTGAAATTTTTAATAAATATTAAATAAAAAAGGTAAAAGTCTATATATATATAAGTTTGACCGGTTTCAATTTTTTGAGGCTAGGCTCTATAATCAAAGTCTCTACTTTACTTAATTTACAATCTCCAAAATACTGCAAAGTTTCCATACTTTATTTCAAATAAATAAATAAATACATAATAAATTAGAAAAATATTATTTTTTATTTTTTTATAAACCATTATTAATTGTAAATTGAAAAATATTTAATATATCAGTACGCATTAACTTAATTTTATTAAAAATTCCAAATATTGGAGAATTTACGCAGAACATATTATGAACATAAAGATAAATCAACGCTACTTTAACCTGCATCAGATTAGATTCATGTTAATCCCCGATCTGTTAACTACTTTATTCTGGGCTCCTGGCAGAATAACAACCAATCTATGGGCTCCTGAAAGAATAACAAGCAATCTATAACGGGGATTAAATCTGTTGAATGGCAATCCGCCGGCTTTTAAAAGAAGAGGAAATCTATATATGCAGCCTAACATTCTAAGATGGGAATTTGCCATCCTACACTGCGTTGTAAATCTCTAGCATTTTGGAAGCAATCGGATTTGTTTAATTGTATCAATGCAGGCCAACTGTGTTATACAGCCTCCGTAGGGATCCCTTAACAGAGTGAATAAGGAAACAATAGACCAACTTCTGTGCTGATCAAAATTTTCATGGGACTTAACAATTTGGAAAACCCTAATTCAGTACAATCGTGGGATGTCAAATGAGAATTGAGAGAGTATGAGTATCATACCTTTTCCCAGAAGCCGGAGACGACCAAATTCTTGTTCCACCCATTGTAGGTGTGAAAGGGGATGGAAAAATTGAGATCTGTAAAAATGGCATCTGAGTCCATCCACATGAACCATGTAACAGAAGGGTTGGCTTTCATAAGCCGCAGAAGAAGAGGATACCTAACCCATGTGCCACTGAATCCTTCTTCCCAAACCTCCAGTGCATACCAGACCTTGCAACCGTGGATATTACAGTAATCCACTTTGTTTTTGTAAGTCTTCATCATGATATTGGAACCAAGAGGGGTTTTGCATGGAGATGATCTTTCCCCGGTGACTATCATGAAGGGCAGAGGCTGCTCCTGTGCTAATTGCCCCACCCCATTCAGCAGCAGCAGCCTGGACGTTGCTGACTGTGTCCTCTTCTCCATTGTCGATGCAGCTTCTGAAGTACTCACAATTCTGGCATCATCGTCATATTCTGGCACTTCTGATTTCTCTTCATTATCTCCTGCAGTTTCACTGCCAGATTCGGCAACCTCAACAACATTCACTTTTCGTTGCAGCAAAGGACCGGCCTTTTCCAGATCCGATTCGAGGTGTTGGGCCTCCATACTGATCGTGACACTTTGAAAGGATAGCAGTAGCGAGCAAATTATGAGACATCCCAATGCCAATGCCATTAGCGGCATCCATTTCATTGGCAAGAGGGCTTTCCCCCAAGTTGGGTTCGTTCTGCTGCTCTGCCAAGACATAATTCTCATCATCATTAGCTCCTCTGAGCAGGGAATGGCAGAATTTTGTAGGACAATAAGTAGATGATGGTAGTGGGTCAATGTGTGGACCAACTCAATTTCCGTTGTCATCTAATTTTCTGGAGCCGAGGTGGATTTAAGTTTTTGGGAAGGTAAAGTTTGGTTCGATTTCCAGGATTATATTTTTTTTTTTCCGGATGTAAAGATATTATTTTATTATAATTTTTTTTAATATGAGATCAATATTTTAATGATTTAGATTGTTTTAGGGTAAAACTTTTATTGACGGAAAGTGACTCAAATTGAAGTGATTTGATTCGTGTAAAATAAGTTAAGAATTTTATCAATTAAGTTGTGGTCAATTTTTTAAAATATGATATTTGAATTTTTGTAAAATGGTGAAATTTTAGTGATTTGAATCGTGTAAAATAAGGTAAGAATTTTATCAATTAAGTTATTGTCAAATTTTTTAAATATGATATTTGAATCTCTTGTAAAATGGTCAAATTTTAGTGATTTTAATCGTGTAAAATAAGTTAAGAATTTTATTGTCACATACATTCTACATAACAATTTTTTTTTTATTTTTTTTTATGTACATATTTTATTATTCCAAGCAATGATAACTTTAACTCTACATCCTATTAAAAACAGGAAGTAAATCTTTATTGTATCGACAGTACTTAAATCTTCAATCGGATTCATGAACTATATCGAGATTATCAATCATAGCTTACAAAGGTACACATAGTTATTACACGAATTATCAAATCTTAATTATGATCTAAATAACGAACATAACATACACAGGTTACAAGGTTACGCAAGGTTGATTATTTGTCAATACTGTAGTCTTGTATGACCCTTGTTATACTACAAACCCTTGCACATTAACTCCTCGACGTGATCGCTTTAACTCTGATATTACGATCATACCCGTAATGGGTCTCCTCCACGTGAATAACCCAAGGTTTAGTGTGAGGTGGCAAGCGATCTGCATGCGATCTTTATTGTGGCTTTACTCTCAGATCACTCGGGATATGCATTGGCGCCATTTGGCAATTCCATTCATTGTTTCCGTCCGGTGACAGATCCCGTTGCCTTCGGCAGACTTGATACTCCCGCCAGACTTGGCGGTGCCATTCTCATTGTCGTTCCCATGGCTATCACCAGCAGTATACCGACTCGGAGCTCTCTGGTAACCTGTTCGGCGCTCAATGTCTCCAAGACTTACAGTTCCAATCCGGAGGATGTGCCTAGCAAATTCCGCCCTGGAGTTTATTAAACAAGTTCACGGTACGAGGTAGCAAACCAAGGTTTTTCTTCTATCTTGCAAGCAATCGATCCTATTTACCTTCTGCTATCAGGTATTTGTATTTTTTTTCTTGTTTAGCTTATTAACTGGTTTACTGGTGTTTGCATCTCCTGCAAGGTTTCCACGCATAGGCTACCCTATCGTCACTTCAACCAGCTGACAGATGCTTTCCCAGGCAGCGCCCTCATTCCTCAGAACGATGGTAAGGCATTGTTCCTTTCTTTTCGTTGCCATTCATGCTCGGAAGAGTTCTTCTCTGCTTACTTATGTTTTAATCAGTATATCTAAACCCTATCTCTATGTTGATGCTCCAGGTAAAGAAAAGGTTCTTATTCTCTTGTCAGGTATTCTCCTTCTCATAAAATAGTCACTGTCGGTTTATTAATGGAATTTTCCCATACTCCTTTGGGCGTATAGAGTTCTTAACCGTTATGTTTGTTTGCAGGTATGCCATGACACTATCCTCTCATCGGGTTTAACGTTTTCTGGAACAGCGAAATCATGCGAGTTGCGTCTAATAAGAGGGTGCCCCTATTGCACAGGTATTTAACCCGTCCAGGGTGCTCTCCTCCTCAATCTATCCATCGGTTTTACAGATTCGCTTTTGTTTCGAACCCTGGTCGATTAAAGTTTGGCACGGCTCGAACCATGGGGCTACTCTTTTCTTGGCTTGTTCTGTCGTTGCTCATCTGCAGACCGATGGCGTCTAGGGTTCAGTCCATAATTACTATTAGATACATTTCGATATACCACAGTTATAATCTTTAGCCATTTCTTTTCTATTTGTTAAATGAGTCGGAGTTACCTCTCGACAAGGTTATTATGTAAGTTATGCACATTATACAGTTTTCAATGGTTGCATGCGCTTATAAGCGAATCAGCTTATGCAAGCTCTTTCGTTTGTGTTGATAATGGATATTTCTATAACTTTGAACATCTGCTCATATAACCTCTCCGGTTTATTGTACTAGTCTCCTTTTTATTTATGTGTTATATTGCATGCAAAGTCATAATTCGGGTTTCTGTTTTGCTATGGAATTTATTTCTATGATTCTAGTTCCATTTTCAGTTAAAGTTCTACAATAACCCTAGCATGACAGGATTTCTCCTTTTACTATTCGTTTATAAGCAAAACTCGGATTATTGTTTCTTTTTCTTCCCTGTAGAGCCGTGGCAGTTATGGCCGCGCTTCTTTTGTCTTGCGAAGTTGAGTTTAGCAGTCTAATAGTTATTGTTTACAAGAATTTCCTCTGTTAACCCTTAAGTCAGGGAAAAAGGAATTGTTGTTGTTTTTTCCTTGTCTAAAATCGGTGTTGCTAAAGTTTATACTCTTTCTCTACAGGTATTTCATTCAAAATTTACATAGACAGTTTTGAAATGTTACTTGCATATTTTTCGCTGCATCAGATATTTCGATGTTTTCTATATGACAAGTAAATTGTTTGCTGAAGTCTATTTAAGCCTACAGTAAGGTCTTTCAAAGTCTACTGTTTAAGAAAGAATGAATACATGGTATATGCATAAGTAACCTTTCGTATCTGCTTTAGATTAACACAGAAATTTACATACTATTATCGACATATTAATAGTAACAGAGGACAGATACATCAATTTCAACTACAGGTACTTTTAAATCATTTTTCTAATTTCATGCCGAACTCTAAGAAACTTCTGTTAAGCAGTGCCCTACAAGGGTTTACTCAGAAAGCGTTATTCTTGCTATTGCAAACACATACACGTATACATCTATTTAACAGTAATACTCTGAGGCTTACTTAACAGTCTGTCTACTTATCTTTATAGAACACCTATAGGCACTTCTGATTTACAAACTCACGGAATATACTTATCTGGTTAGAGAATTATTTCTTTTTAGCTGATGTCCTCCCAACCTTCAAGGGAGGCGATGACGTCCTCCACTTGCCCCCAAGCTCCAGAAATCTGGACGATGCCACGGGTTATCAATGGAGATACCTCTGCTGTGACCTCTGGAAGGCCAATCCAGTCACCAGCAGTGAAGTTCGATCATTCAATGGATTTCAGAAGCAATTTTTCCACTAGATCCTTCCAGCTCAAGGAAAATGCTTTCCCCTTTCTTCCAAGAATTTCAAAACCCTCACCCCTTTCCAAGATTCACTTTTTATCCTCAAGGGGTGAGTAACTGTATCTCCTAACTGCCCAACCACCTCCTATTCTAGAAAACTTTTTACCATCAGCTTTTAAAAGATTTCCTTTTTATTTTTAAATCCTCTTTTAATAAAATTTCATTAACATAATTAATTCCTGGTTTTAATTCAAAACAATATCTCTAGTCTTTTTCCAACAGTAAAAATAATAATTTGTCTTTTAACTAGTACCTACTAGTTAATTTTTTTTATTTAACGAGACTGTTACATCTTCCCCCCCTGAGGGTAACACCGTCCTCGGTGTTTTTAGCTCATATCTGCGAAAAGTTTCGGATAAGCCTCCTGCATGAATCTTTCATCCTCCCAAGTAGCCTCGTCCGGTCCAAAGTGCTTCCATTGCACTTTCACCTGGACAACTACTCTTTTGCGGAGTTCTATCTCTCTTCGATCAAGTATACGTAGCGGCTCGACCAGAAACTCTCCGTTCGGTTCTACCTGAAAAACAAGTGTTCTCAGTTAGTACTTTATATAGTAATCAAATATATATATATATTTTCTTTTACCTGAACATTCTGCCAATAAATTACATGTTTCTCATCATGCACATATCGCTTTAACAACGATACATGGAATACATTATGCACTTTAATATGACTAGGCAGTGCCAGTCTGTAAGCTACTGGCCCCACCCTTTCCAGAATTTGGAAGGGTCCGCAGTAACAAGGGGCTAACTTGGCGCAAGAAGTCCACCTTAAGGTACTTCTTTTAGGCTTAATCCTGACATACACATGGTCACCCACTCCGAATTCGCGATAAGATCTTTTCTTATCTGCAAAGGCCTTTTGTCGATCCTGAGCGGCTTTCAAATTCTGCCTTATTATTTTTACTTCCGCTTCTAGCTCAGCCAACATTTCTGGCCCCAACATTAATTTTGTCTCCGGACTACTCCAGTTAATTGGTGTACGACATTGTCGTCCATATAACGCTTCGAAGGGACTCATTTTTAGAGACTCTTGATATCTGTTGCTATATGCAAACTCCACTAGGTGCAAGTAATCCTCCCATTTAGTTGGCTGCCGCATCACATACATGCGTAGCATATCCTCCAAAACTTGGTTTACCCGTTCTGTCTGCCCATCCGTCTGAGGGTGATAGGCAGTACTGAAGTGTATTTGGGTACCTAAACCTGAAAACAGGGTTTTCCAAAATGTGGAGGTAAATTTAACATCCCGGTCTAAAATCACAGTCTTGAGTATACCATGCAACCTGAAAATTTCTCTCATAAATATGTCGGCAATATGCACTGTCTTGTAAGTGGATTGCACAGGTATGAAATGGGCAGATTTACTCAGTATGTCCACCACTACCATTATTGAATCATTATGTTTCCTTGTTCGAGGTAAACCTGTAATGAAGTCCAAAGAGATCACCTCCCATTTCCATTCAGGAATGGGTATGGGCTGTAGTAGCCCCGCTGGGTGCCGATGCTCTGCTTTAACCTGTTGGCATTCTAAGAACTTGCTTAAATATTCCACAATGTCTCTGCGCATACCTGGCCAGTAATATATCTTTCTAATTGCCGAAAGCATTTTTTGGTAGCCGGGATGGCCAACATAATTGCTGCAATGGTACTCGTCTAGGATTAACTCCTTGAGACTTGCACGGTTAGGAACAAAAGTTCTTCCGCGAAAAGTTAACATTTGTTCTTCATTGCTCCCATACTCAGATGGCTTACCTTGCTCTTCGTCTGCTTCCATCTGCTGCCATAGAAACTTGTATTCTGGGTCCTTTCGTGCTTCTTCTCTCAATTGCTCCGACAGCTGGCTTACAGGTTGGCTGAAGTACATTGCATAAATCCCATGCAATTTCCTGCTCAGGGCATCTGCAACTCGGTTTTCTTTTCCTTTAACATGTTGTATGCCCATGTCAAACTCACTCAAAAAGGCATTCCATCTTGCTTTCCTAGAGTTTAAATCCGCGTGCTTAAAATAGTTAGTCAAACTGCTATGGTCTGTTTTAAGTACGAACCTTTTGCCCAGTAAATAATGCCTCCACATTCGGAGAGCATGCACGACGGCTGTGAGTTCTATATCATAAGCTGAATACTTTTGTTCATGTTCTCTCAATTTCCTGGATTCATAGGCTATTACCTTGCCTTCTTGCGTTAACACTACACCAACTCCCTCCTTGCTGGCATCCGTACACACCACATAGTCTTTGCTGGGGTCAGCAACTTTCAGCACTGGTGCTGTGGTTAAGAGCTGCTTCAGCTTCTCAAAGCTGTTTTGGCATTCATCCGTCCATTTGAAAAGTTTGCCTTTCTTTTGTAAGGATGTAATAGGATAGGAAATCTTAGAAAACCCTTTGATGAACCGCATGTAGTATCCGGCCAGACCCATAAACGATCTGATATCTGCCACATTCTGTGGTATTCTCCACTCCATGATAGTTTTAATCTTTTCGGGGTCCACTGCTATCCTTTCAGTTGTCACTACATGACCCAAATACTGGATCTCTTATTTAAAGAAATCGCACTTGCTAAATTTAGCGTACAGCTAATGCTTCCTCAATATTTCCAATACTATTCTCAGATGCTCCTTATGTTCTTCCTCGCTCTTTGAGTAGATCAAAATGTCATCTATGAAAACCAATACAAAGCGATCTAGAAACTGATGGAAAATGCCATTCATCAACCTCATAAAGGTTGCTGGTGCATTTGTCAATCCGAAAGGCAACACCACAAATTCATAATGCCCATACCTGGTGCGGAATGCTGTTTTGCAAACATCCTCATCCTTGATTCGAATCTGATGATAGCCAGACCTCAAATCTATTTTGGAGAACACTTTGGCTCCTCTCACCTAATCGAATAAATCATCGATTCTGGGTAGAGGATACTTATTCTTAACTGTCAGCTTGTTGAGTTGTTGGTAGTCCATACACATACGTAAGGTTTCATCCTTCTTTTTAACCAAGAGGACTGGTGCTCCCCAAGGTGACACACTTGGGCGGATATATCCCTTATCTAACAACTCCTGCAACTGCATCTTTAACTCTGTTAATTCTGGTATACTCATTCTGTAAGGTGCTCTTGACACAGGGGAGGCTCCGGGTAGCAACTCGATAGTGAAATCAATATCTCTTTTAGGCGGCAACCCTGGAATGTTTTCTGGAAACACATCCAGGAATTCCTGTACTATAGGAATGTCTTTTATGTATGCTGCCTTTCCCTTAGATTCAGCATACCCTACTTGAATTGCGTACATCTGACATCCTTTTCGGATACACTTGCTTAACTGAGATGCTGTTATGGGGCGTAATTGCACAGGCTTTTTAATTCCTTTAATTTCCTTACGCGTACCATCTAGCGCTCTATAATAAATGGTCTTTTCCTTACAGTCCACTAAAGTCCAGTGTTTTTCCAGCCAGTCCATTCCGAGTAATACATCATACGAACCTAATGGTAGAATATTTAAGTCTACCTGCAGTTGATGTTCTGCAACTTCCAGTATGCAATCAACAATTTTCGCAGTCACTTTGCGTTTTGCCCCGGTGGCTAGTTGAACTAACCAGGAGTTTTTAAACCTCTTCTCTTTCAACTTACACATCTCCACTAGTTTAGGACTTACATAGCTTAAACTAGCTCCAGGATCTACTAAAATCGAGACAGGTTTAGAAAGTATAGTACCTTCCAGTTCAATCATTGTGGGTTGAAAGTCATCCTGTCGATCCTCCAACGCTGCGTTTATACAAGGTATATTCCGCGCCACGTCCCCCACTGTTGATGCTTCCTGCAAGTTTGCCACAGACTCATTCTTTTTCCGTTGTGGACAGTTCTTATAGTAGTGTGCTTCCCCACAGCCCCAACAGTGTAGGGGAGGCTTAGAATTCTGCCCTTGCTGTGGTTTGCTTGATGCTTCTGTGGGTTTTTCTTCAGCTGGCCACCTGATCCTTTGATGGTTCCTGTTAAACTGTTTGCTGCCAGCGTTCCGTCCTACCCCTTTAAAGTGGTTTCTTTTGCTGCTTTTAAAAGTAGAGGAATTCTTCTGATTTTTCTTGAGCTGCCAACCCTTTCCACCATCCCCTTTGGTCTTAAACTGCTGGTAACACATGCGTGCTTTCCAGACAGCTTCATCCATCGTTTTGGGGTTAAAAAACTCTATTCTTTCCCTTATGGAAGCAGGAAAACTACTCAGAAATCTCTGTACCTTGGCCTTTTCCTCTCTAAGGTATGGCACATAGCATAGCAGTGAAATAAATTTTGTGACATACTCGTCCATAGTCATTTGACCCAGCCGAAGATCGTGGAATTCCTTAGCTTTATCATCATAGAATCTTTCCGTTAGATATTTATCCTTGAAGTACTGCTGGAATGATTCCCAGGTAATGTCTCGCTCATCAATGCTGCGAACATTTTTAACCTCCTCCCACCACAGGGTGGCTTTCTCTCGCAGCTGATATATAGCCAATCGGGCTTTCAGATTGCTACTATACTCATATACCTGAAAATATTTATTGATGTTAATCAACCATGCTTCCACTGCCTCCTCCGCCTCGCCATCAAACATTGGTGGCTTAATCTTGCGGAACTCCCCCTGCAGTTCAACTTTCTACCTCTTATGATTCTGCTGATTAGACAGATTTTCTGATTCTGCTTCATTGTTATTACAGTTTTTGCTCCTGTGAGAGTAACTCTTTTCAGTCTTTCCAGTGGTGTTATTTCTGGTTTGCTGGTCCTCTGCTTCTGTTGATAGTTCATTTTCCACACTGGGTTGTCGCATTTCCTGATTTTGTTTATCTGATATACTTTTCAGGATCTTTTCCTGGTCTTGCAACAATTTTTCATTGTCCTTTCGGACTCTCATCATCTCCTCCTCTAACTGTTGTACAGTGTTTAGCAGGAAAATTGTTTGTTGTTGCTGTTCTTCCAGCAATTTACTCGTTTTTTGATGCTGTTCCAAAGTTAGTTGGACCCACATTTCTGGGTCCATAACTGTTGGACCTTGAGTCTCGTTTGGTTGTGATTGAGATGCTATATCTTCCCTCATATTCTTTCCTCTTCTCAGTGCACTAATACACACACAGCTTTGTTAGTAGACCCTTAGGTTGCCAGTGTAGTAACCGGCTCTGATACCACTTGTCACATACATTCTACATAACAATTTATTTTTATTTTTATTTTTTTTTATGTACATATTTTACTATTCCAAACAATGATAACTTTAACTCTACATCCTATTAAAAACAGGAAGTAAATCTTTATTGTATCGACAGTACTCAAATCTTCAATCGGATTCATGAGCTATATCGAGATTATCAATCATAGCTTACAAAGGTACACATAGTTATTACACGAATTATCAAATCTTAATTATGATCTAAATAACGAACATAACATACACAGGTTACAAGGTTACGCAAGGTTGATTATTTGTCAATACTGTAGTCTTGTATGACCCTCGTTATACTACAAACCCTTGCACATTAACTCCTCGACGTGATCGCTTTAACTCTGATATTACGATCATACCCGTAATGGGTCTCCTCCACGTGAATAACCCAAGGTTTAGTGTGAGGTGGCAAGCGATCTGCATGCGAGCTTTATTGTGGCTTTACTCTCAGATCTCTCGGGATATGCATTGGCGCCATTTGGCAATTCTATTCATTGTTTCCGTCCGGTGCCAGATCCCGTCGCCTTCGGCAGACTTGATACTCCTGCCAGACTTGGCGGTGCCATTCTCATTGTCGTTCCCATGGCTATCACCAGCAGTATATCGACTCGGAGCTCTCTGGTAACCTGTTCGGCGCTCAATGTCTCCAAGACTTACAATTCCAATCCGGAGGATGTGCCTAGCAAATTCCGCCCTGGAGTTTATTAAACAAGTTCACGGTACCAGGTAGCAAACCAAGGTTTTTCTTCTATCTTGCAAGCAATCGATCCTATTTACCTTCCGCTATCAGGTATTTGTATTTTTTTTCTTGTTTATCTTATTAACTGGTTTACTGGAGTTTGCATCTCCTACAGGGTTTCCACGCATAGGCTACCCTATCGTCGCTTCAACTAGCTGACAGATGCTTTCCCAGGCAGCGCCCTCATTCCTCAGAACGATGGTAAGGCACCGTTCCTTTCTTTTCGTTGCCATTCAGGCTCGGAAGAGTTCTTCTCTGCTTACTTCTATTTTAATCAGTATATCTAAACCCTATCTCTATGTTGATGCTCCAGGTAAAGAAAAGGTTCTTATTCTCTTGTCAGGTATTCTCCTTCTCAGAAAATAGTCACTGTCGGTTTATTAATGGAATTTTCCCATACTCCTTTGGGCGTATAGAGTTCTTAACCGTTATGTTTGTTTGCAGGTATGCCATGACACTATCCTCTCATCGGGTTTAACGTTTTCTGGAACAACGAAATCATGCGAGTTGCGTCTAATAAGAGGGTGCCCCTATTGCACAGGTATTTAACCCGTCCAGGGTGCTCTCCTCCTCAATCTGTCCATCGGGTTTACAGATTCACTTTTGTTTCGAACCCTGGTCGATTAAAGTTTGGCACGGCTCAAACCGTGGGGCTACTCTTTTCTTGGCTTGTTCTGTCGTTGCTCATCTGCAGACCGATGGCGTCTGGGGTTCAGTCCATAATTACTATTAGATACATTTCGATATACCACAGTTATAATCTTTAGCCATTTCTTTTCTATTTGTTAAATGAGTCGGAGTTACCTCTCGACAAGGTTATTATGTAAGTTATGCACATTATACAGTTTTCAATGGTTGCATGCTCTTATAAGCGAATCAGCTTATGCAAGCTCTTTCGTTTGTGTTGATAATGGATATTTCTATAACTTTGAACATCTGCTCATATAACCTCTCTGGTTTACTGTACTAGTCTCCTTTTTATTTATGTGTTATATTGCATGCAAAGTCACAATTCGGGTTTCTGTTTTGCTATGGAATTTCTTTCTATGATTCTAGTTCCATTTTCAATTAAAGTTCTACAATAACCCTAGCATGACAGGATTTCTCCTTTTACTATTCGTTTATAAGCAAAACTCGGATTATTGTTTCTTTTTCTTTCCTGTAGAGCCGTGGCAGTTATGGCCGCGCTTCTTTTGTCTTGCGAAGTTGAGTTTAGCAGTCTAATAGTTATTGTTTACAAGCATTTCCTCTGTTAACCCTTAAGTCAGGGAAAAAGGAATTGTTGTTGTTTTTTCCTTGTCTAAAATCGGTGTTGCTAGAGTTTATACTCTTTCTCTACAGGTATTTCATTCAAAATTTACATAGACAATTTTGAAATGTTACTTGCATATTTTTCGTTGCATTAGATATTTCGATGGTCTCTATATGACAAGTAAATTGTTTGCTGAAGTCTATTTAAGCCTACAGTAAGGTCTTTCAAAGTCCACTGTTTAAGAACGAATGAATACATGGTATATGCATAAGTAACCTTTCATATCTGCTTTAGATTAACACAGAACTTTACATACTATTCTCGACATATTAATAGTAACAGAGAACAGATACATCAATTTAAACTACAGGTACTTTTAAATCATTTTTCTAATTTCATGCCGAACTCAAAGAAACTTATGTTAAGCAGTGCCCTACAAGGGTTTACTCAAAAAGCGTTATTCTTGCTATTGCAAACACATACACGTATACATCTATTTAACAGTAATACTCTGAGGCTTACTTAACAGTCTGTCTACTTATCTTTATAGAACACCTATAGGCACTTCTGATTTACAAACTCACGGAATATACTTATCTGGTTAGAGAATTCTTTCTTTTTAGCTGATGTCCTCACAACCTTCAAGGGAGGCGATGACGTCCTCCACTTGCCCCCAAGCTCCAGAAATATGGACGGTGCCACGGGTTATCAGTGGAGATACCTCTGCTGTGACCTCTGGAAGGCCAATCCAGTCACCAGCAGTGAAGTTCGATCATTCAATGGAGTTCAGAAGCAATTTTTCCACTGGATCCTTCCAGCTCAAGAAAAATGCTTTCCCCTTTCTTCCAAGAATTTCAGAACCCTCACCCCTTTCCAAGATTCTTCGGACTTTGTAATCACACACGTTTAAGTCTCTGTCATTTGTAATTACACACGGTTAAGTCTCTCTACATTTATCAGGTGGATTTTATTACGAGTTTTTGTCTTGGTGGGTAGTTTAGTTGGATGAAGCTTTCTTGCGAAGTTATTGGCTTTCTGTTATATTTATGAATTAGAAATATATATTAAGTTTTGTTTTTTAAGTTTTGTTTTTTTAGGAGTATTTCTCCATTTAATTTTATATAAAATTTAGTAAAAAATTTAGAATAATAAATTCTAATTATATAAATTTCACAATTCAAGTATCACAAAAATATTTATGAATTAAAAATATATATTAAGTCTTATTTTTTTAGGTTTTGGTTTTTAAGAGTATTTGTTCATTTAATTTTAAATAAATTTTAGTAAAAAAATTGAATAATAAATTTGAGTTATATAAGTTGCATAATTCAAGTATCTCAAAAATTTGTTTTTTATAAAGTTAAATTTATGTATACATCTAAAATACCTTTTAAAATAAAACAAAAAATCCAAATTTAGTTAAATTTATTTTAATAAATTCCAGTTAAAAATTAAAATTGTCCCTCAACAAAAATATAATAATTGGAAAGGGAAAATTTTTAAGAAGACTTGATTGTCACGATGTGATGATAAATCAGCATGGTTAGTTTCATTTTTTTAAGATTTGTTTTCAACTAATTTTTTGAGATATGTTTTTTTTATGTTATTTATATGTATTTTTTTTTTTTTTAATTAATTATATTGATCATCTTTTAAAATTGTAAAAATCAAGTTTGATGGACTCAAACTTAGACTCTTTCCACTAAAAAAATGAATATAATTCAAACAAAATTTAAAGTTAAATTTAAAAAAAAAAAAAAATTAAACATTGTAAATTCTATTATCTTGTATAATGCAAATTACAAGTTGTTTAATTATTAAATGATTTTTTTGTTTTTTTTACTTAGTTTATCAGGTGACATTGTATTTTTCTTGTAATTTCAACTAAAATACAATAGAAATTTTTAAAATTTTGAGTTTAAATTGTTTAATATGTAAAATTCAAAAATTCATTGATTTTCAAAGTGATGAATCTATTTATACATTCAAAAATATATTTTAAACAACAAAAAATCACAATCTAACTTAAAATTATGTCCCAAAATTTTAAGTAAAAACAAATTAACTAAACCCTTATATATATATATATATAATTCGAAAAAATATACCAAATATTATACATATAAAATTCACTATTTCAAAAATATTTAACAAAATTTAAACATCATTTATTGTTACAATAAATAACTACTAAAACATTTAATAGAAAAGATGCCTAAGACAAGGGGGAAAACGTCTAACTATTACGCTCAGCTTAGCACATGGTTGGTAGGATGTTACCTCTCAATTGGAAATTAGCTGTGATGCTGCAAGTTCCCATCTAAATCCCTTCGACCGGTGTGATCTTTACATCGTATGTACATAAAAGAGGTATGTACGATCCTGCCATCCTTGAGCAAGAAAGCACGTACACGTATTCGATTTCATAGTGACTATCACGGTAATTTTTTATTAAATTTGTTTTTTTTTCATAAAATAAAATTATAAGAATATTTGAATAATTTTTTAATAAAACTGAAAATCCTTAAACTTACCAACAAAAATTAAAATGTCTTAAATTCTCTACCGACCGGAATTTCTACTCTTCCGGAAAAATGTGTACTCGTTCGAATACTCTTAGTTTATTTCCTCACATAATTTAAAAAAACAAAATCAAAAAGACGCTAAAAATTGTACCATTGACAACTGATAAGACGCTACAAGTCCACCCAAAAAACCAAAAACAAACAACATGCATTGCATGGATGGTCCCCATGAAAAGAATGGTTTATTAGGTCTCTGCTGTCGAGATCTGAACGTTCATCAACGAGTCTTCCAAATTGCGAGAAGAGCCGCCCTTAACTTTATTTATTTGTGTATGGGTATGACGTCTCCATCGTTCTATCGTCCCGACTACCACCTCTAATTCCTTAATTCCCAAGGATTTAGAATTCCAGGTTGACAACGATGGAGGATTTAGAATTCCAGGTTGACAACGATGGTAGAAATCTCATTGCCCAAGGGAGCTGAATCATGCCAAAGTAATAATCAGAATGGAAAGTGATGAGAAAGCACAATGCACATGCAGGTTTAGGATTGTGTAAAGCTAGGTGTGAATTTATTTTCCAACTTGACTATGTTTATAGAAAGGGGATTTTTTTTTCTCCAAAAAAAACGCTTTTAGGTTTATGATAAACAATGGACCAACACAAGGGCACATGGTGGAATTTTTTGCTTCAAAAAATAAAGTTTTTAGGTTTGTGATAATAAAGGACCAAATACAAGGGCATTCAACATGGTGGGCGCCTTTATCTTAATTTAGAGTTTCCAGAATAAAACATCAAATTATTTAAATACTCTAGCACCTAGGGTACGTATGCCTTTTCAAATTATAATTTATTTATTTTTATATTGGTTTTTATGATATTTGGTAGAATACATTTAAGTCTAGTTTTTTTTTTAGAATTTTTAGAGACAATCAAAGGATTTAGTGTCTTCTATCTTATGTTATTGGAATGAGCTTGACTAACACTTTGTTAATAAATCTACCAAGTGTACCAATCTAAACAACTTTTTTCTACACCTCAAGAAGGTTATGAACCACGAAGCGTTATGTAACTGGAAAAAACTTAGAATCAATTAATTAAGTGGCTCTCCAGGTGAGTTACTTGGAGAGTACCCAAGCACTCCACACTTTGCACATCTTCATTCAAAAGAACCTCCTACATATAGTCTTGCACACTAACAGGGTGGTTTGAACCACTCCCTAGATAGTAGGATCTCAAACCTAATCTTAGAGTCTCAATCCTATCCTTATCACAACAGACAGCTAAGTCTAAATTTCTCCATTAATTCTAACACTCCCCCTTAATGGAGAAAGGGTACTGAAAGAATAGCATATGTCTAATGGTCTAGTCTCAGCTAGGCTTACAATAGTACATAAAAAACTTGGTAACAAAGTTTTCATTTTAGTCTTCTTGCTTGAGATTCCATGCTTGTTCATTCCTAGGCGAGCCTTCATCTTTACTTTTCCTATCATGAGGTAGTGATAGATCTTCTCCTCCTTTTGACGTTTTCTTCCCCAAAGACGGAACACTTGAACTCTTATCCTCCTAGATCTTGATTGTAGGTTGTCATTCTTTATATCTTGATTGCGGGTAATTAATAGCACTTTAGAGGGTGAAAGCTTGGTAGGAGAATTTTTTCTCTCATTACTTCTTGTGTCAAACATCTGAACATAATCCACGTTGTCTTCAACATTCATTGGTGCAACTTCTATGGAGACTTCATCAAAACATGGTGTCTCAATCCATGCTTCAAGAAACTTTAATTCCTCTTCAAAACTTGTTGCTTCTTCCTTGTTGTCATTGCTAACATCTACACACCGAGAAACATTCATGAGATCATCATAATTTGAGTTATTTCCAGCTTTGTATTCTTCTGCCAAGTCTTTGTAATCAGCGTCATGTTTACATCCTTCCTAAAGAACGATTACTGGGACTTCAATCTTAGGATCTTGCAAGGCATATTATGCCTCTTGATACTCGTGGTCATCAACAAAACCATAATGTATTTCTTCTGACTCGAAAATACTACCCTTGCAAATAATGCCTCCAAATTACCACATGAAAAAAACATCATCAATGTCAAATATGTCTAAAAATATAGAAATATTGGAAAATTCTAGCTTATTCCAGCTTATCTTTCCTTCCAGATTTCTTTCTGACTCCACTCGATCCTCTCAAGAGCCCCAACAACCCTGTTACAACGCTGGTGAGAAACTACTCCGTTTGGAAGCTCTTCAAGCGTAGAACCTTATGGTGCAGACTTTGGCTTCTAGATGCTTTGTAGGTCTCAATGCCCTCGTTTCTTACGACTAGAAGCACTCTGATCCCCAAATGACCTCTTAACAAGTTGGAAACGCCATCGAATCCAATTCTAATGCATGTAATTCGCAATTTCTAGTGACGTTGGCATGAGAACGCGGTATTTTTCTAGCAAAAGTCTGGTCTTTTCCAGCAGCAAAAGAAATATCCACGACCTCTTCTCCATGTCGTGCCATGCTCCTTCCATGACTTCAAAATAAAACAAATAAAATCAAACCCGCAGCAAAAAGACTATCGACAAACCTCATGGAGCATAAAAGGGAAAAAAACGCACCAAATTCTTTAAAAAAAAAAGCAGAGATGCAACATATTATGCAACATGCTTGCTCCTCTACGACCTTCAGCGATCCTCACGACCTCAACGTTTGGAACAATACCAATAGATGCCCAAAGAACCAGGTGTAAGGATAAAGAATGTCGATGCAATAGCTATCCCTTTCAAAATAAACAGAAGCCAAATCCATTGCTCTCTGAGCACACAATCGACTGGCTTGACAATAGATCATGGATTTTATAGCTTTAGTGAGTACTCATCACAATTAGACAGAACTTCACTAAACCATGGTGAGGTTCTGTCTTGATACCTTCATCCCACACTTCCACTTCGCCACAATACCAAGATAAAATTTGTGGCAATTGGAATGATCCAGAAGAATATATCTAGCCCACATATCGATACATAGCTCATGGATTGTACTAGTCAAAGGATACTGCGCTCTACCCAAGACATATTTCTCAATGGAGAAACAAACTCTCCTAACTTCTACCTAAATCTCTAGTCCCATGATAAAAACTGAGAATCAATTAATTTAGTGACTCTCCAGGTGAGTTACTTGGAGACTGCCCAAGCACTCCACACTTTTCACATCTTCATTTAGAAGAACCTCATGCATATAGTCTTGCACACTAACAGGGTGGTTTGAACCACTCCCTAGATAGTAGGATCTCAGACCTAATCTTAAAGTCTCAATCCCATCCTTATCACAACAAACATCGAATTCTAGCTTTCTCCATTAATTCTAACATTAACCTTAGTAAGTCCACATAAAAATATGCCTTGTAAAAGTGAGATATCATCAATTACAAGCTCTTTAATGGAATCGTGACTCAGTAAGTGTTAATTCTTGGTCAAATGTGCATTGTTGTTCTTGTGTTATCTTTCTTGTGAATACATAAATACAAATTAGTGAGGCCATCATTCTTTCTTCTCACATTACTTGAAACTAAAAAATTGTTTGTAGTCATTAAAAATCTCTTTTTAAAATTCTCACATGGGTAGTGTTTCTATCGTTCTTTACAATTTAATGCCCCTCAACATGATCTATAACCACCTTAAAAGGGAGGGATTTGAAAAAGGACTTGGTAAGTATCTCCCCTATATTAACCCAAGGAATTATGGCTTTAATTTCAGGCCCAAAATGTATCTTAGATTAGCCACTCTACCCTACTGTTGCTCACTAAATGGGCTAAGTTGAAGCATTAATGAAACTTCTCGGTGCTCCTTCAATGTTGTCTTTCATATCCTTCTTATAAAAACTACCTTTTTCCTACCATAAGATCTCGGGAAGGTATTGAATCTTCTAAATAAATTATCCTTCCAAATAATCCATTGTTCATCTCCTTAAAATTTCAAACTTCGGCCCCATATTCTTTCAATAGTTTCAACACATGGCCAACTGGGCGTAGAATAGTTGGTGAATGGGTGCATTGTTAAGGCACACTTTTTGTAAAGGTCATTGGTTTAAAACCTTTTGAGTTTCCCACCTCCTTAACCCTGAACTAGAGGTTATAGTGGTACCAATCAAAATCATACCTATGTCAGGCAAGTATGAGACCAACATAGTTGTTGATTCCTCTATTCACACAAAAAGAAAAAGAATAGCTTCAACACATTATTTATGCTTGTAAATGGAAAGTATTCATCATGAATTGGAAATTCAACACCCTATACCATTAAATCCCCTATAAATAAAGAAACATATCAGCTAGTTATTAAAAAAGTGATATCTCTCTCTCCCCAAATCAATCTATAACATCCCCATAACTTAACCCTATTGATATTGTAATTGTCATCAATTATGTTATTGATCCTTATATGGGAATGTAAGAGTAAAATGTTAGATTTTGTAGCTTGGATTGGCGCTCTAGTATTAAGAGGTGTCATTGAGGCTAAGAACATGGACGAATTAATTATCTCCAAGCCCATGTAATTTTTCCTAAGACAAATATCTTAATTATGTAAATTAGTGATTTTTTAATTATTTTATGAGTCTAACTGAGGGAAAGTGAATGATTAACTGATATTAGTTGAGATAAGATCGATTTACCTCTAGAAGCTTGTAGAAAATTTCTAAGATGATCTTAGCCATTGATTGGATCTAGTGAACTTCTAATCATGGTCATGCATTTATGAATGATAGATTATAAAAGGCATCAATGGGAAACATTGGAGAATATATCGAGTGAGTGATTTTCAGAGACACCAAGAGATTTTTAGCAGTAGTGATTGGGAAATAAATTTCCAAATATTATTCTTCACAAATGTTTCAAGTTTCTAAGTGAAAAAATAAGGTCGAATTATTTTTACAGAAGGAGGTTGACTTTTCCAGTTAGATTTTTCTATTTTACCATTGCGAATTGCAGGAAAGTGCAGTGCGATAGTAGGAAAGTGCAGTGCAATTACAGGAAAACACAAAGTTGTGTGATTGCAAGGAAGAGGAGTGAACTGCAAGGAAGGACCAAGTTGATCTTCAGAGGGAGATAGTGAAATTTCCCATTTGATTTGTTTATAAGTGAAGAGAAAAATGTTACAAGAGCTTTTCCAGTGTAAGTCAAGAAATTGTATTTCTCAATAGTAGATTTTGTTGAAGATAATAATAAAAAGACCTGAGATCTAAAAACTAGTTTTCTCCACAGTGGGTTTTTTGGAGGGACCTTTTTTCAAAATATTGGTGTAAATTGTGTGATTGGTTTCTCTTATATTTCTTGTATTTTTTTTTATTAGTGTTTTTTATTTTATTATTCGATACTTTTCGCATAAAATTTAATGTCCCATGAATAAGTAATAGGAAATGATTAACTAGGTTAATAACACCTTCTTGGTAGCCATAAATTTCACATGGTATCAAAGTAGTGAAGCACTAAGGATATCAGAAATCTAAACGCAAGGGTTTTGAAGGAGAAATCAAAGTATTTTTCACATATGTTTTATCTTTAGACATATTCAAATTTATTGGGGTTTATTGTTCGAGGGTTTCAGAAATGGCTTTAGCTACATTGAGGGATCATGATGGACTCGATGGTGCATCAAACGTTGGTATCTAGAAATCCATAATTTTATTATTGCTAGAGGAGCATGGACAAAAGGAGTATGTTATGTCAATTTTTATTGTAATTATAGATCCAACACAGTTAGCGACCCACTGCAAGGAGGATGCCAAATGTAGGTGTATTATTCAGGACAGGGTCAAAGATCATATTGTACCCCATATTGAAAAATTAGATACAACGAAGAATATGTGGGATGACATCCTAAATTTTTTCCAAATTTCTAATGTAAATAGGAAGTTTATCCCAATAAAGAAGACAAGAAACACCAAAATGAACAAGGGAGAAGGTGCAATCAGTTACCTCATTAGGATCAGACCTTTCAAGGATGAGTTAGCAACTATTAGAGAGAAGATAGATGATGATGAGCATGTGATAACTTCTCTAAATGGGTTCTCAAAGTAGTGGGATGTGTTTTTCCAAGTGATCAATCAACGATAAGACCTACCTGATTGGGATCATTTGTGGAGTAATTTCACTTAGTAGGAGCTTAGGTTGAGCCTTGTTAGTGGCAACAAACAATTGTAAAAACCAGAAGTGTGAGGCTGTTGAGAATGGTGTTCTTACACGTAAGGGAAAATCAAAGAAGGGCTCAAGTAAAGGTCCTGACTCCAATGGAGAGAAGAAAAAGGACTTGAGTAAAACCAAGTGTTTTGGATGTGGTCAGTATGGACATTATGTTAGTCAATGTATAAACATGAAGAAAGGTGACAAGAAGAAGAAGAAGAAAACAATAAATTCAATAGATATTGACAAATTGTATTCAAGACTTGAACATGAGTTTTCTCTTATAGCTTTCTTATCTAGCTCAACTACCACAGGAGTCTAGAAAAATGACAGTGGGGTGTCATGTCATATGATAGGGGTTAGAGAGTATTTCTCTAGCTACAAAGTAGAGGATATAGGCTTCTAGATTTACATGGGGAAAAAGTCCAAGTTTACTCTAGTTGGGAGAGGGAGAGTCACATTTCAGAGGGAGTCAAGCAAGAGTACTCATGTTACAAATGTGTTGCATGTGTCTGGTTTAGGAATCAACATGATTTCAGTTTATACTCTTCAGGATAAAGGGTGTTGTGTGTAATTCCGAGGATAGAAGGTGTCACTTAAAAGACTAGGATTGGAAGTCAATGAAGGATATTGGGGTGAGAAGCAACAAGTTGTATAGGTTGTAGTTGGATGCTCCAAAGGCACTATTTAGCAGTAGTAGTAACAAGGATATAGGAGAGTTATGGCATCGAAGGATGGGTTATATCCATCATGGAGAACTTAAACTACTCAGAAGGACTGTGACAAGTGTTTCAAAAGTAAGCACAAAACATGATGACGTGTGCAAAGGGTGTGTACTTTGGAAGTTTGCAACAACATAATTTCTAAGGAGTGATATTAGATCCAAGGGTGTTCTAGACCTGATACAGTATGATAATTTTGGTCCATTTTACACAAAGAGATGAAGTTTTTAGTTAATTCCAATAGTTTTAGGCTCTTGTGTAGGACTTGACGAGAAGGAAGATAAAGGTTCTTCAGACAAATAATGGAGGTGAGTACATTGAGAAAAACTTCAAGGATTTCTACACAAAGGAAAGAATCAAGAGGGAATGGACATCTCTATACAACCTGTAGCTGAATGGGGTTGCAAAAAGAAAGAACAGGATGATAGTTGGAGCAACAAGGACCATGTTATATGAACATGACATGCCTATATATCTTTAGGTAGAGGCATGTAGCGCAATAGTGTACATTCATAATAGGGTCCCACACAAAGTGTTGTGAAAGATGACACCTAAGGAGGAATTTACAGGAAAGAAACCAGATGTAAAACATTTAAAGATCTTTGGAATTATTGCAAATTTCCACGTTCCAAATGAGAAGCACACCAAGCTAGATTCAACTATAGAGAAGAGATATTTCATTGGTTACATTGAAACTTCTAAGGCATACATGATCTATATTCCAAGGAGTAGGAAGGTCATTTCGAGACGAGACATATATTTCTAGGAGGAGAAAGCCTTCAAGGGATCTTCAGAGTTAACAATAGTTGAACAGATTAATCCAGTAGAAGCTCTGAGGGATGAACAAGGATATTAGTCTCACGAAACTAGTAGAAGTATAATGAATAGTACAGGAAATGGTACATGTGTAGAGGAGAGTTTACAACATGTGGAGCAGTGGTAGTAGGATGAGGATCTTGAAGCTCCACCCACCATTAGAGACGTGCTTTAGATGTTGAGAGATGCACAGGAGTTTTTGGGAGATACTATATCAAGCACCAGGGATAGGGGACCGCCAAAGAGATATCCAGGGTATAAGGTGTTGACGAGTGAGCTTGTTATAGGCCATTTTGTCGCATTTGGTCAATAGGACTGCAAACCAAATGAATCCACATTTGTGAACATGTTATCATCGGCCCTACATAAATACCTAAGCGTGACCTTTCCAAATTCCTCAGTTTCTGGGTCTAACTACTAAAAATTAAAGCTTTTAAGCCCCAACACACCCTTCCCCTCTGATCACCCAGGTTTAGTGTTGGTTTCTCCTACTTGCACCAGCACTAGTCAACACCAATTGTTCTTTAATGAGAGTGGATTGATTTTAGAAATTCAGGAATAATAAAAAGATTTTTGAAGCTTCCTCTTCCATAAGCTTCCAAGGATTTATTTAGCCATTTACCATGGACAAGAACTCAAATCTTATATGATCCTATCATGGATACTTTACCTCTTATCCCTTGAGCTCATCCTCCCATCATATGTGGATCCCAAGTCCATTATGGTAAATCCTAAACTACCCTGCCTCTCTTATAAATCTACTGCCATCCACAATGTCATGGTTGGGTTTTGGAGACTGATCATTCCCTCATGTTGTTGTATTGAATATAAGAGATCATCATATTCATGCATTAGGGTGACATTGAAGAGTGCTTCATGACAAGGAAGGACAAGTCAACTTGGGGAGATCCTTACAAGATCGTCTACTATTCTTGGTGTTGAGATTCAATAAGAAAATTCCAGCACCCACGCCTAGTGTATTAAGCACCTACACTAGGGTGGGTCCCACAGTGCTATTTTTGGTGCATGTCTATTTTATTTATCCCTTAAATAAGATGGACAATGAACTGTAATATATTCTCAAACATAACTTGTAATAGTTAACTAAGAGTGATAAACTAAGTTAGCTACTGGATTTCGAGTTAGGGGTAGTTGGTGAGGCATGTAGGGTAATTCTAGTTGTAACGGAGTTCGAAGTGCAGTGGTGCATTAGTTAATGCAGGTTGTAACCAGTTTAACTCAGTTAAGTGAGTTAAACTCAGTTGTGCTAGTTGTAATTGTTTGATACACTAGTGAGAGATCAAGTGAATTAAATATTAATTAATTCACAATCAATGATCTCACATGCAACTAAGGATTTACTGTTATTAGCTTCATGCATGTCAGATCCAATGGAGACCGAGTTGAGATCTAGGTGAAAGGGAAGTTGACTATCAACTATAGGATTATTGGGTTGCACACATGCAACCAAACACCCATTGGAGTGCCCATGATACTTGAGCAGTCAAGGAAGGCCATAATTCCAATCTTTTAGGGATTTCATTCATCAGGGATTGTGCAAGAAAGGCAGGTTGTCTAGAGGCAGTAAATTGGTTAAGTATTGATCAGTTTTTGTATGGCAGTGTGAGACAATTAGTTGAGTATTGGAGGGCTCTTGTGAGAAGAGTTTTGTATGTAATTGTTTCATGATCCTTGTTGAATATACAATAGAGGATAGTGGTGTTTTAAGCATCAATATTTCCCCGGGAAATTATCTGTGTTGTGTTTGATTTGATTCTTCTTTACTTCATGTGATTAGCAATTATGGTTTTAATTCGAAAAATATTTGTAGAAGTGATTCAATATTTAACTTTAGTACATTGTTAGATCGGGTGAATCCAAGATATACATGCATCTTGTATAATTTCTACATGGTATCAGAGCACAGGAAATCACAATTGTGAAGGAGCTAAGTTTGTGACTGGCTAGAATTTGAATTTGTAGAAAAACTTTCTTGGTGCTACAGTTGATTCAGGATTGAAATCGCTTTCAATAGCTTGAGGTTGGAGTATGCACTCGAGGGCAGCTCAAACTATATTTCTTGGAAGGAAAGGATGGAGGAAATAATCGAAGACAATGGCTTGAAGGAAGTCATTGACAATGATGTTCCTAAACCCGTTGTGAGAAATGCTGCAAATCTTAATGCATGGAAAAAGTAAGTGGAAAAGGTGAGGATGATCATGTTGGAGGGAGTGTGAGACCACATTATCTCAAGCCTGCATGGGAAAGCCACACCATATGAAATGTGGAAGGCTTTGATGGATCTATACTAGAGCAGTAGCGACCACAGGAAATTGGTGCTTAAAGATAAACTCAGGAAGATCAAGATGGAAAAGGGCGACTCCATACCAAACTATCTAAAAAAGTTTGTCCAATGTCAGGATGAACTGGGGAGCGTTGGTAGAACAGTCGCTGATGATTATTTGGTGAGTTTTTCTCTCCTAGGACTTCCCAAGAGTTGGCACAGTTATTAAGACTCTATCAATGGAAGGGAAAATTTTCCAAATTGGGAACGACTATGGTCGGATTTGGTGCACAAGGAGTTTAGACGGAACGCTAGAGATGGATATTCATCTAAGAATGAAGATGAAGAATATTGTGCTTTGGCTACCAAGGCGAAGAAGGGGAAGGGGAGGAAATTTCATTCCAAATCCGAGTCCAAGAATGGAAAGAAGCAGGACATGTCCAAGGTGAAGTGTTTTCACTGTCATGAACATGGGCATTTTTCTACTAACTGTCCACAAAAGAAGAAGAATGAGAAGGCTGTAGGATCTGCAGCTGGTGAGGCCCTTAGCTCACAATTTGAGCTTGAATTCTCATTGATCGCATTCATGGTGTCAAGTGCATTGGGATCTGTGTGGTATTTGGATAGTGGTGCTTCCTTTCACATGATGGGAGACAAGGAACTTTTTAGTGACTTGGAGGAGAAGGATCTCCAGATGCATATTGAAATGGGAAAATATGATCAGTAAAGTGCTATCGGGATTGGTACCATTACCTTCCAGAGGCATTTAGTTAAACCCTTTCAATTAAAAGATACAATGCATGTACCAGGTTTTAAAAAAAAATAGTATGAGTCGTAATGTTGGAGGATAGAGGCTATGATGTTGTTTTTAGTGAAGGAAAATATTTCCTACGACATAAAACAATGGGACAAGCCAAGAGGATAGGGATTCAAGTTACAAATCTCTACAAGCTAGAGGTAGATGGATGCGCAAGATTTATGGGCAAGGAAGATCAAGTGGTGAGCCGGGATAAGGGTGAATTATGGCACCGGAGATTGGGCCATCTTCAGCATGGAGCCTTGAAAGTCATGCAACATATTTCTACTGGTCTTCCCAGGGGTACACTTGCACAGTCAGACACATGAAAGTGATGTACTATGGGAAAATATGTAAAGGCCACCTTTCATGAGAAGGAGAACCGAGCATCGGGGATCCCTAAGAGAGTTCACACAGACATGTGTGGACCATTCTCTGTTGCTTCGAAAACAAAACATAAGTAAGTGTTGGATCTTCTTCATCTAAAATAAATATCATACATTCTCTAATTTTTATGAGTTTAAGGCACTGGTGGAGAAAGATTCAGGGAAGCAAGTGAAGGCTCTTAAGAGCGATAATGTTGGATATTACATCTCTAAAGAATTCAAGAAGTTCTATAGCAAAGAAGGAATTCGAAGAGAACTAATAGTGCCTCATAACCCACAACAGAATGGGGTCGCAGAAAGAAAGAACAAAATGATTGTGGGTGCAGCAAGAGCGACATTGCATGATCAAGGCCTACTGATGCATCTATTGGAGGAGGCATGCAACGTTGCGGTATTTTTGCAGAACCGTTGTCATCATAGGATACTTGACATGAGTACACCTAAAGAGGCTTTCACTGGTAAGAAATCCGTTGTTTCACACTTTAAGGTTTTTGTCTCATCTGTTTATGTGCATGTGACCAAGGACGCCAAGAAGAAGCTAGAACCGACAGCTGAGATCAGGATTTTTGTGGGGTACACTGAAACACCCCATAATTATCGAGTGTATTTGCCAACATCAAAATGCCTGTTGTGCAACGGAATATAAAATTTGATGAGGAGAAAGCCATGCAGTTGTCCCTTTAGAGGGAGATGTAATTGCATGTAGAGGATGAATTGTTGGTTCCCAGGGATGAGCCTCAAGATGTGGATCAGCCACATGCGGAGGATCATGGAGTGGAGGAAAATTCTCATGCAGAGCCATCCATCCGAAATGGTAGAAGGTGCACCATGGAAGCTAATAGATTCAGACTTGATGTTGCAGAGAATGTAGGAGCCCCTACTTCACAACGCAGACAGAGATAGTCTCATGATCGATTTACTGGATACATGGATCTTATGAGAAAATGTATTGTGACTAAAAAATCTTCCTTTCAGGAAGCAGTACAGCAACCAACTTGGTTTGATGCAATGGTGGAGGAGTATGACTCCATTTTCAAGAGGAGATCATGGGAAATTGTCCCAATACAGCTGGCAGGGCCATTGGGCAGCCACACAACCCTCCTCATGTGTGTGAAAGGCGGGGTGGTAAGGCAACGAGCATGCAATAGTTTGAAGCTCATGGTGCGAGCTAAAAAACGTATGATCCCCACGTGAAATGCATTTTAACAATTCTATGTGCAGACATTTGGTTATTATGTTGGGTTCTATCAGTTGGGTCTGTGTGAAAGGGGTGTTTGGTTATTATGTTGGGTTCTATCAGTTGGGTCTGTGTGAAAGGGGTGGTAGAAACAATCTCAGGCTGCGTCCTTGCCTATCGGGTTGATGGAGCATGAATTCGAGATGAAGTACACGATTCACCAGGCAGTGAAAGGGGTGAAGCCAAGAGCTTTGTTGATCTAATCATAGACTAGAGACATTAAAAAAAAACACGTGACTTGTGTGAAGAAAATAATCGTGAACACTCAGCTGTGTGCAAGTGGGCGTTGGGTTGTGCAAGAGGGTCAACACAAGATAAAAGATAAGTCATCTTGAAAGAAATATATTTTTTACATTATTTTTTTATCATGTTCATGAAATAAAATAAAAGTATTGTATAATATTTTTCATACTAGTTTTTTTTACCATATTCTTGAATGAAAATAAAAGAGTATTCAATATACTAATCTTTTACCTAGGTTTTTGAAAGAAAACAAAAGACTGTATGAAAATAGCCATTTTTACTCTTAGATATATACCATGGTAAAAGAAAAAGTTACAATGTAAGTTCTTGAAAAGATTTATATTATGTTAATATTTTAGAAATATATTATTCTTAGAGATATACCATGGTAAAAGACAAACTTACTATGCTAGTTTTGCTGAGAAGAACCCATGTGAATTCTTGCAAAGATTTCTATTATGTATATTGAAAGATGTCAGCAGTAGTAAAACATAAATAAGTAAATTTGCTTGTCTTTATATATATGTATCTTATTTAAGAAAAGATAGGACGCTTGTTTTCTTTTAAAGGGGATTTCGTATTGGTGTGTTGAATGATAACAAATCCAAGTTCTTTTCTTGGAAATGAATATGGATTAAAGAGGGTATCCAAGTTCTTTTCTTGGAAATGAATATGGATTAAAGAGGGTAACTCTTGAAATATTTTCATGTGTAGTGAAGAAGAAAAGAGTGTGTTAAATGATAAGAAATCCAAGTTCTTTTCTTGAAAATAAATATAGATTAAAGAGGTTAACTCTTGAAATATTTTCATTTGTAGTGAAAAAGAAAAGAGAAAAGTTTCTCACATTAATATTCTTTGAAGGGTTTTATGAATATGTATGTATACATTAACCATGTTGTGAGTATGTATATATATATATATATTACCATTGTGTTTGAAAATATTAGTTATTTAATAAAACGATGGATAGATTACCATGGTGTTGGTAAAGAATAGATAGTTAATAAATGCACAGATAGATTACCATGGTGTTGGTAAAGATTAGTTATTTAATTAATCCATGGATAGATTACCATGGTGTTGGTAAAGATTAGTTATTTAATAAATCCATGGATAAAGAAACTATTCAGTTATATTTCTTTAGAAGAACAAACAATGTGATTACTTTTATGTTATCATGATTATGATGTTAATTTATTTTGGAATAACATCATGCATAGGCATGCAATATTTGTATTAACTTTCATTGGAAAGAATATACATATTTGTATGTGGGAAAGATAGCATGTTGTGTTAAACTACATTGGAAAGGATTGTTAATATAATCTTTGAAAAAGAAGACATGTATTTGTATTCTTTTTTACATTAGTGTTACAAAAATAAAACTTGTGGTTGAATGCTCTTTTGTGTTAAGCATTCCTTTGGGAAGACTCTTTTGGAAGCTATGTGCTCTGTTGTGTTAAGCATTCCTTTGAAATATATATGCATTTGCATGCATGGTAACAACAATTGTTATGTCAATTTTCCTTTCATGCACCAAAATTAATAGCTTAAGGGTTATTTATTTTGATTAAATTTATGTAAATCGCATGCACGAACATCGTAACTGTTATATCAGTTCTTTTAAAGAAATGTTGGGGAGATATAGCTATTGTCCTGCAGGAATGTTGGCTTATGGGAGGGAAACATTAGTTAATATGATGACTTATAACTAGCACATATGCAATATGTGCTATTAAAGGGAGAATGTCAAGGTATTTTACTTTCATGTCATAAATATACATGAGTAGATGGAGAAGCTTCTCAAGTATAGATATATGAAATGGTTGATAGATACTTTATGAGTCTTGACATCAATGTATGTTGAAGGCATCATTAGCAGGGAATGATGGTGACATGTACAAAGGAAATATTATGCTTAACCTGGTGGTAGGCAAATGATTATGGTTCATGCAGATGAGTGCGAGCTGCAGGATTATCCAATGTACAATGGTCCATTGTAGGGCATCTATGCCCCCAAGATATGAAGATATGAAGATTAGAGGGTAAATAAGATATCATATTTATAATGATGGTTAAGGGATGGTATCCCTTATAAGCCATTGAGTGAGGGCTAAACACCCACACGAGCGTTTAATAATAAAATTAAGCGTTGCTGGTTTTCACCCTATGGGGTTTCCAAGGTATATTGGGGTTCAATGATGTGATTGATTATTGTGTCAAGATGATGATGTTGATTCCTTTCTTGTTGTAATGTTCATAATGCCAAGTATGTGATGACTACATGAATAATGAAATGAATTCAAGGTTACATCATACAGTTTTACGTTAATGTACTACAATAGAGGTTTTTAATGGTTAAGAAACTTACTATTCTTATTTTAAGGTTACACTATGAACTGGTGAACATTCTATCTAATGATGAGCAAAGAATATTTAATATTGAATGGATAGTTACTGTGAGTAACTTGTATACAAAATTTAACTCCTTGCATTTCCATGTGAAGTTATTAGTATATGTTACACATGGTATCAGAGCTAAAGGTTGTAGCACTGGCGCCTTTGGGATTTGTTAAGAGAAAAGAAATTAAAGTATGCTACTAATGGACATCAGTTAAGGTGTGATTCTAAAAATCTACATATTGATTAATATATGATTCTAGCAATCTACATATTGAATGATATATGCAGTAGTCTACTCTTGACATGAGATGTGTGATTCATGTTTATAACTACATTAAAGAGTAATGAGTAATAAATGTTGTTTCAAAATGGTTTTCATAACATTGGAATCTTGTTGAGGATGAACAACAATAAAACCTTTTTTGTACTTATGAACAACATGGGCACTCACTAGGGAAAGTGAGAAGACAATAAAACCTTTGTTGTACTTATGAACAACCTGGGTACTCACTAGTGAAAGTGAGAATAAAATAAAACCTTTGTTGTATTTATGAACAACCTGAGTACTCACTAGTGAAAGTGAGAGTTGTTTATTAACAGTGGTTGTATGACATATTACTCATATATTTATTGAACATACCTAAAGTTACCATGAACTACTTGAAAAAGATGAATGTGTATAGTGATGGTGTGTGAAACAAATGCATGAATGCAAAAGGTGAGGAAAGTCCTTATATAAGATGATAGAGTGTTTTAAAATTAAATTGAATGAAGCCTTTTAGATGTTAAAAATACTTAATGGGTCAAGTAGTGAGACTTGACTATAATGACTAGTTGATTGACTCATTTTTAATGAGTCATTTCATGAATGCGTTAAGATTATTAGTGGAGTTGATTACTTAGTGTTGTGTGTCTAACTAAGAAAACCTATATGCATGAATGGGTTTTTATTAAATATTATTGCAAGTGGTGAACAAGTAGTTACTTCATGTGTCAAACTGTTGGTAAAAGTACACCATTGGAATTAGTAATGCTAGATTGTTACCCGTGGGACTTTTACCCCAATCGTTATTGACACCTACGCATTAATGAATATTTGTATATAATTGTATGCATGACAACATTGTATGCATGAAACTAAAATAATTTTGAAAGTGAATATTTTTTTTAATGCATATTTATGATTAGTGTCGTTGATGAGATTAAGCATGGTTAGCTTAATGGAAACAAGAAAATTATTAAGAATGGTTAGCTTAATGACAACAGAAAACCTGTGAAAGTAAAAACATCGCAAACATTGCAATGCAAATTGCAATAGTATATGTTAAAGTATCAAGTTATAATGTGCATGATTTTAATATTTGGCAAATAATAATGTACAACACATGTATGTTAGACATGTTTCCTATTAATCTAGATAGCATTGGACTCATGTGGATGGCCAAGTATGATGTATGATGTACATAAAGTTTCTTTTTCTTTATGTATAATGTGCACATAGTTAATTATGTAATTTACTATGGAAAATGATGCTAAAAGATAAATTTGACATGCCAGACAATTGTGAACAATTATGAAAGGCTAGAAGGCCTTGGGTTGATGGTGGTTGCCTACCCAGAGGGGTTGATGGCACTTACCTGCCTAGATTTCCTCTCCCTAGAGGTATATAATCTCATAAAGGGAAAAGAGTTGGTCAAGATGGTGAAGAGGGGAAAACCTGAGGCAACTCTACTGATTTTGAAGCCTGTAGAGGAGGTCCAAAATTTCTCATAGACGAGAAGTTGTCAGAGGAATAGGCATGATGTTTCCAAGAGGAATCCATAGTGGACCTGGACTAGTATTTTGTTAAATGATTGTCTGGATGTGAAAATGACTCCAGTTGGTTGTGGAAACGAACTCCCATGGGTTGGGAGGAGTATTTTGTTTACCATTGTGGTTCTCATAGTGGAAAAAATTAAGTAATAAGTTATTTGTTTTATTAAAATGAATTTTCATATGATTATGTAAATATCTTATGTAGATATTAAGAGGAAAGTAGCTTAGCGCTCGGAAAATGAATTACTGAATGTATAAGTTCATTTATTTTATTACTAATTTGTTTGAATGTCTTAGCAGAGGTTAGGATATGCCCATGGTGCATTGATTGACCATTGGTACGATTCGAGAACTAGGTGCTCTTTGAGTACTTTTTGAAGTACTGTGTGGATGTCTTTAGCAGGAGCTAAGATAGTGTGCACGTGATGCATTGATAAGAGGGTTGGTGCTCTCTAAGTACCTGAGGAAGTACTCTGATTAATACACCTTTGATATTGCACGAATGTTTGATAGTTGCAAGTATTTCATTTGATTGAAACCATGTGACTAATGTGATTGAATTTGTTACTCATACATTACAGGCTCTTTCCATGGAGTGTTGATGGGTTGTTCAACCATTCTCAGAGAGCTTGTGTAAAAGTCATCACTACTTCCAATAGTAATTGGTAAGTAATGGTAAGTTGGTATAGATATTTTTTCTATATCTTTAGGAATTTGAATAATGGATAAGTAATTAAAAATGGAAATGGAATATTATTTGAGCTATACATACTTATGACTATGAATAAAAAAATTATTGTTTCAATTAATGGAATTTAAGGAAATGAAAGTGTTTCATTGTGAAGGGGAAGGACCCCCTTTGGGTTGTTTATATTATTATATCATGAGTATAAGTTTAAGTTTCAGTGATAGAAGCACACCGAGGAAGGTGTTCTCTTAAGGGGGGGAGTATGTAACAGACCTACTCAACCTTACGTAAATAAATATGGTAAATCTATTTTTACTTTAATTGTTTAATCAAGAAAATAAACAATCTGTTTGATTTAAAACGGATTCTTGAATGAGTATTTGTTATTTCTTTTTAGATCTCTGGAGAGTCTGGGGGTTACCATCCAGAAATATCTTCTTGGGATCTGTCTAATGGATGAAGTGATGAGTGGCAGGGCCATTGGGTGGCCACACAACCCTCCTCATGTGTGTGAAAGGTGGGGTGGTAAGGCAACGAGCATGCGATAGTTTGACGCTCGTGGTGTGAACTGCAGAACGTATGATCCCCCATAGGAAATGCAATTTAACAATTTTGTGTGTAGAAATTTGGTTATTATGTTGGTCTCTATTAGTCGGGTCTGTGTGAACGAGGTGGTGGAACCAATCTTAGGCTGCGTCCTCACCTACTGGGTTGATGGAGCGTGAAGTCGGGATGAAGTACACGATTCTCCAGGCAGTGAAAGGGGTGAAGCCAAGTGCTTTGTTGATCTAATCATAGACTAGAGAAATTTAAAAAAAACTCGTGACCTGTGTGAAGCAAATAATCGTGAGCACTCAGTTGTGCAAGTGGGCGTTGGGCTATGCAAGAGGGTCAAAACAGGATAAAAGATAAGTCATCTTGAAAGAAAGATATTTTTTACATTATTGTTTTATCATGTTCTTGAAATAAAATAAAAGTACTGTAAAATATTTTTCATACTAGTTTTTTTTACCATATTCTTGAAAGAAAATAAAAGATTATTCAATATTTTGCATACTAATCTTTTACTTAGGTTTTTGAAATAAAACAAAAGATTGTATGAAAATAGCCACTTTTACTCTTAGATATATGCCATTGTAAAAGACAAACTTACAATGTAAGTTCTTGAAAAGATTTCTATTATGTAATATTTTAGAAATATATTATTCTTAGAGATATACAATGGTAAAAGACAAACTTACTATGCTAGTTTTGCTGAGAAGAACCCATGTGGGTTCTTCCAAAGATTGCTATTATGTATATTGAAAGATGTCAGCAGTAGTAAAACATAAATAAATAAATTTGCTTGTCTTTATATTTATCTATCTTATTTAAGAAAATATAGGACGCTTGTTTTCTTTTAAAAGGGATTTCGTACCGGTGTGTTGAATGATAACAAATCCAAGTTATTTTCTTGGAAATGAGTATGGATTAAAGAGGGTAACTCTTGAAATATTTTCATGTGTAGTGAAGAAGAAAAGAGTGTGTTAAATGATAAGAAATCCAAGTTATTTTCTTCAAAATAAATATAGTTTAAAGAGGGTAACTCTTGAAATATTTTCATGTGTAGTGAAGAAGAAAAGAGAAAAGTTTCTCACATTAATATTCTTGGAAGTGTTTTATGAATATGTATATATAAATTAACCATGTTGTGAGTATGTATATATAGATTACCGTGGTGTTTGAAAATATTATTTATTTAATAAAACGATGGATAGATTACCATGGTGTTGGTAAAGATTAGTTATTTAATTAATCCATGGATAGATTACCATGGTGTTGGTAAAGATTAGTTATTTAATAAATCCATGGATAAAGAAACTATTCAGTTATATTTCTTTAAAAGAACAAATTGTGTGATTACTTTTATGTTATCATGATTATGATGTTAATTTATTTTGGAATAAGATCATGCATAGGGATGCAATATTTGTATTAACTTTCATTGGAAACAATATACATATTTGTATTTGGGAAAGATAGCATGTTGTGTTAAACTACATTGGATAGGATTGTTAGTATAATCTTTGAAAAAGAAGACATGTATTTGTGTGCTCATTTACATTAGTGTTACAAAAAGAAAACTTGCGGTTGAATACTCTTTTGTGTTAAGCATTCCTTTGGGAAGACTATTTTGGAAGCTATGTGCTCTGTTGTGTTAAGCATTCCTTTGGAAAGACTCCTTTGGAATATATATGCATTTGCATGCATGGGAACAACAATTGTTATGTTAGTTTTCCTTTCATGCACGAAAATGAATAGCTTAAGGGTTATGTATTTTGATTAAATTTATGTAAATCGCATGCACGAACATTGTAACTGTTATATCAATTCTTTTAAATAAATTCTAGGGAGATATAGCTATTGTCTTTCAGGAATGTGCTCTTATGGGAGGGAAACATTAGTTAATATGATGACTTATAACTAGCACATATGCAGTATGTGCTATTAAAGGGAGAATGTCAAGGTATTTTACTTTCATGTCATAAATATACATGAGTAGATGGAGAAGCTTCTGTAGTATAGATATATGAAATGGTTGATAAATACTTTATGAATCTTGACACCAATGTTTGTTGAAGGCATCATTAGCACAAAATGATGGTGACATGTACAAAGGAAATATTATGCTTAACGTGGTGGTAGGTAAATGATTATGGTTCATGCAGATGAGTGAGAGCTGCAGGATGATCCAATGTACTATGGTCCATTGTAGGGCATCCATGCCCCCAAGATATGAAGATTAGAGGGTAAATGCTATCATATTTGTTGTAATGGCTTTAAGCTAGATATTTATATATTTCCTTGTAAGATTTATAACGATGTTTAAGGGATGGTATCCCTTATAAGCCATTGAGTAAGGGCTGAACACCCTCACGAGCATTTAATAATAAAATTAAACGTTGTTGGTTTTCACCCTATGGGGTTTCCAGGGTATATTGGTGTTCAATGATGTGATTGATTATTGTGTCAAGATGATGATGTTGATTCCTTTCTTGTTGTGATGTTCATAATGCCAAGTATGTGATGACTTCATGAATAATGAAATGAATTCAAGGTTACATCATACAGTTTTACATTAATGTACTACAATAGAGGTTGTTAATGGTTAAGAAACTTACTATTCTTATTTTAAGGTTACACTATGAACTGGTGAACATTCTATCTAATGATGAGCAAGGAATATTTAATAGTGAATGGATAGTTACCCATGAGTAACTTGTATACAAAATTTAACTCCTTACATTTCCATGTTAAGTTATCAGTTTATGTTACAACCGGTATCAGAGCTAAAGGTTGCAGCACTGGCGCCTTTGGGATTTGTTAAGTGAAAAGAAATTGAGGTATGCTACTAATGGACATCAGTTAAGGTATGATTCTAGAAATCGACATACTGATTAATATATGATTCTAGAAATCTACATATTGAATGATATATGTAGTAGTCTACTCTTGACATGAGATGTGTGATTCATGTTTATAACTACATTAAAGAGTAATGACTAATAAATGTTGTTGCAAAATGGTTTTCATAACATTGGAATCCTATTGAGTATGAACGACAATAAAACATTTTTTGTACTTATGAACAACCTGAGCACTCACTAGGGAAAGTGAGAAGACAATAAAACCTTTGTTGTACTTATGAACAACCTGGGTACTCACTAGTGAAAGTGAGAAGACAATAAAACTTTTGTTGTATTTATGAACAACCTGAGTACTCACAATTGCAAGTGAGAGTCATTTATTAATAGTGGTTATATGACATATTACTCATACATTTAGTGAACATACCAAAAGTTACCATGAACTACTTGAAAAAAATGAATGTGTATAGTGATGGTGTGTGAAACTAATGCATGAATGCAAAAGGTGAGGAAAGTCCTTATATAAGATGATAGAGTGTTTTAAAATTAAATTGAATGAAGCCTTTTAGATGTTTAAAATACTTAATGGGTCAAGTAGTGAGACTTGACTATAATGACTACTTGATTGACTCGTTTTTTAATGAGTCGTTTCATGGATGCGTTAAGATTATTAGTGGAATTGATTAGTTAGTGTTGTGTGTCTAACTAATAAAACCTATATGCATGAATGAGTTTTTATTAAAGATTATTGCAAGTGGTGAAAAAGTAGTTACTTCATGTGTTAGACTGTTGGTAACAGTACATTATTGGAATTGATAATGCTAGACTATTACCCGTGGGACTTTTACCCCAATCGTTATTGACACCTACGCATTAATGAATATTTGTATATAATTATATACATGACAACATTGTATGCATGAAACTAAAATCATTTTGAAAGTGAATATTTTTTTTAATGCATATTTATGATTAGTGTCGTTGATGAGATTAAGCATGGTTATCTTAATGCAAAAAAGAGAAAGATCAAGGATGGTTAGCTTAATGACAACAGAAAACCTGTGAAAGTAAAAAAATCGCAAACATTGCAATGCGAATTGCAACAGTAAATGTTAAAGTGTGAAGTTATAATGTGCATGATTTTGTTATTTGGGAAATAAAAGTGTACAACACATGTATGTTATACATGTTTCTTGTTAATCTAGATATCATTGGACTCATGTGGATGGCCATGTATGATATATGATGTACATAAAGTTTCTTTTTCTTTATGTATAATGTGCACATAGTTCATTATGTAATTTACTATGGAAAACGATGCTAAAAGAGAAATTTAACATGCCAGAAAGTTGTGAAAAATTATGAAAGGCTAGAAGGCCTTGGGTTGATGGTGGTTGCTTGCCAAGAGGGTTTGATGGCACTTACCTGCCTGGATTTCCTCCCCCTAGAGGTATATAATCTGATAAAGGGAAAAGAGTTGGCCAAGATGGTGAAGAGGGGAAAACCTGAGGGAACTATTGGTTTTGGAGCCTGTGGAGGAGGTCCAAAATTCCTCATAGACGGGACATTGTCAGAGGAATAGGCATGATGTTTCCAAGAGGAATCCATACTAGACCTGGACTGGTCTTTTGTTAAATGACTGTCTGGATGTGAAAATGACTCGATTTGGTTGTGGAAACCAACTCCCATGGGTTGGGAGGAGCATTTTGTTTACCATTGTGGTTCTCATAGTGGAAAAAATTAAGTAATAAGTTAGGCGTTGTATTAAATTGAATTTTTATATGATTATGTAAATATCTTATGTATATATTAAGAGGAAAGAAGCCTAGCGCTCAGAAAATGAATTACTAAATGTATAAGTTCATTTATTTTATTACTAATTTGTTTGAATGTCTTAGCAGAGGCTAGGATATGCCCATGGTTCATTGATTGACCATTGGTACGATTAGAGAGCTAGGTGCTCTCTGAGTACTTTTTGAAAAACTGTGTGGATGTCTTTAGCAGGAGCTAAGACAGTGTGCATGTGATGCATTGATTAGAGGGTTGGTGCTCTCTGAGTACTTGAGGAAGTACTCTGATTAATACATCTCTTTATATTGCATGAATGTTTAATAGTTGCAAGTATTTCATTTGATTGAAACTATGTGACTAATGTGATTGAATTTGTTACTCATACATTACACGCTCTTTCCATGGAGTGTTGATGGGTTGTTCAACCATTCTCAGAGAGCTTGTGTAAAAGTCATCACTACTTCCAATAGTAATTGGTAAGTAATGGTAAGTTGGTATAGATATTGTTTCTATATCTTTAGGAATTTGAATAATGGATAAGTAATTAAAAATCGAAATGGAATATTCTTTGACCTATACATACTTATGACTATGAATAAAAACATTATTGTTTCAATTAATGGCATTTAAGGAAACGAAAGTGTTTCATTGTGAAGGGGAAGGACCCCCTTTAGGTTGTTTATATTATTATATTATGAGTATAAGTTTAAGTTTCAGTGAGAGAAGCACACCAAGGATGGTGTTCTCTTAAGGGAGGGAGTATGTAACAGAGCTACTCAACCTTATGTAAATACATATGGTAAATCTATTTTTACTTTAATTGTTCAATCAAGAAAATAAAGAATCGGTTTGATTTAAAATGGATTCTTGAATGAGTATTTGTTATTTATTTTTAGATCTCTGGAGAGTCTGGGGGTTACCATCACGAAATATCTTCTTGGGATCTCTCTAATGGGTTAAGTGATGAGTGGCAGGGCGATTGGGCGACCACACAACCCTCCTCGTGTGTGTGAAAGGCGGGGTGGTAAGGCAATGAGCATGCGATAGTTTGACGCTCATGGTGCAAGCTGCAGAACGTATGGCCCCCCACGGGAAATTCAATTTACCAATTCTGTGTGCATACATTTGGTTATTATGTTGGGCTCTATCAGTCCGGTCTATGCGAACGAGGTGGTGGAACCAATCTCAGGCTGCGTCCTCACCTACTGGGTTGATGGAGCGTGAAGTCGGGATGAAGTACATGATTTGCCAGGCAGTGAAAGGGGTGAAGCCAAGGGCTTTGTTGATCTAATCATAGACTAGAGACATTAAAAAAAAACACGTAACCTGTGTGAAGCAAATAATCGTGAGCACTCAGCTGTGCAAGTGGGCATTGGGTTGTGAAAAAGGGTCAAAACAAGATAAAAGATAAGTCATCTTGAAAGAACGATATTTTTTACATTATTGTTTTATCATGTTCTTGAAATAAAATAAAAGTACTGTAAAATATTTTTCATACTAGTTTTTTTACCATATTCTTGAAAGAAAATAAAAGAGTATTCAATATTTTGCATACTAATTTTTTACTTAGGTTTTTGAAAGAAAATAAAAGATTGCATGAAAATAGCCACTTCTACTCTTAGATATATGCCATGGTAAAAGACAAACTTACAATGTAAGTTCTTGAAAAGATTTCTATTATGTTGATATTTTAGAAATATATTATTCTTAGAGATATACCAAGGTAAAAGACAAACTTACTATGCTAGTTTTGCTGAGAATAACCCATGTGAGTTCTTGCAAAGATTGCTATTATGTATATTGAAAGATGTCAGCAGTAGTAAAACATAAATAATTAAATTTTCTTGTCTTTATATATATCTATCTTATTTAAGAAAAGATAGGACGCTTGTTTTCTTTTAAAAGGGATTTCGTACCGGTGTGTTGAATGATAATAAATCCAAGTTCTCTTCTTGGAAATGAATATGGATCAAAGAGGGTAAATCTTGAAATATTTTCATGTGTAGTGAAGAAGAAAAGAGTGTGTTAAATGATAAGAAATCCAAGTTCTTTTCTTCAAAATAAATATAGATTAAAGAGGGTAACTCTTGAGATATTTTAATGTGTAGTGACGAAGAAAAGAGAAAAGTTTCTCACATTAATATTCTTGGAAGGGTTTTATGAATATGTATGTATACATTAACCATGTTGTGAGTATTTATATATAGATTACCATGGTGTTTGAAAATATTAGTTATTTAATAAAACGATGTATAGATTACCATGGTTTTGGTAAAGATTAGCTATTTAATTAATCCATGGGTAGATTACCATGGTGTTGGTAAAGATTAGTTATTTAATAAGTCCATGGATAAAGAAACTATTCAGTTATATTTCTTTAGAAGAACAAACTGTGTGATTACTTTTATGTTATCATGATTATGATGTTAATTTATTTTGGAATAAGATCATGAAAAGGCATGCAATATTTGTATTAAATTTCATTGGAAAGAATATACATATTTGTATCTGGGAAAGATAGCATGTTGTGTTAAACTACATTGGAAAGGATTGTTAGTATAATCTTTGAAAAAGAAGACATGTATTTGCATTCTTATTTACATTAGTGTTACAAAAATAAAACTTGCGGTTGAATGCTCTTTTATGTTAACCATTCCTTTGGGAAGACTCTTTTGGAAGCTATGTGCTCTGTTGTGTTAAGCATTCCTTTGGGAAGACTCCTTTGGAATATATATGCATTTGCATGCATCATAACAAAAATTGTTATGTTAGTTTTCCTTTCATGCACCAAAATTAATAGCTTAAGGGTTATTTATTTTGATTAAATTTATGTAAATCACATGCACGAACATCGTAACTGTTATATCAGTTCTTTTAAAGAAATGCTGGGGAGATATAGCTATTGTCTTGCAAGAATGTGTGCTTATGGGAGGGAAACATTAGTTAATATGATGACTTATAACTAGCACATATGCAGTATGTGCTATTAAAGGGAGAATGTCAAGGTATTTTACTTTCATGTCATAAATATACACGAGTAGATGGAGAAGCTTCTCTAGTATAGATATATGAAATGGTTGATAAATACTTTATGAATCTTGACATCAATGTATGTTGAAGGCATCATTAGCAGGGAATGATGGTGACATGTACAAAGGAAATATTATGCTTAACCTGGTGGCAGGTAAATGATTATGGTTCGTGTAGATGAGTGCAAGTTGCAGGATGATCCAATTTACGATGGTCCATTTTAGGGCATCCATGCCCCCAAGATATGAAGATATGAAGATTAGAGGGTAAATGCTATCATATTTATTGTAATGGATTTAAGCTAGATATTTGCATATTTCCTTGTTAGATTTATAACGATGGTTAAGGGATGGTATCCCTTATAAGCCATTGAGTGAGGGCTGAACACCCTCACGAGCGTTTAATAATAAAATTAAACGTTGCTGGTTTTCACCCTACAGGGTTTCCAGGGTATATTGGTGTTCAATGATGTGATTGATTATTGTATCAAGATGATGATGTTGATTCCTTTCTTGTTGTGATGTTCATAATGGAAAGTATGTGAGGAATACATGAATAATGAAATGAATGCAAGGTTACATCATACAGATTTACGTTAATGTACTACAATAGAGGTTGTTAATGGTTAAGAAACTTACTATTCCTATTTTAAGTTACACTATGAACTGGTGAACATTCTATCTAATGATGAGTAAGGAATATTTAATAGTGAATGGATAGTTACCTGTGATTAACTTGTATACAAAACTTAACTCTTACATTTCCATGTGAAGTTATCAGTGTATGTTACAATTGGTATCAGAGCTCAAGGTTGCAACACTAGCGCCTTTGGGATTTGTTCAGCGAAAAGAAACTGAGGTATGCTACTAATGGACATCAGTTAAGGTATGATTCTAGAAATATACATATTGATTGATATATGATTCAAGCAATCTACATATTTAATGATATATGCAGTAGTTTACTCTTGACATGAGATGTGTGATTCATGTTTATAACTACATTAAAGAGTAATGAGTAATAAATGTTATTGCAAAACGGTTTTCATAACATTGGAATCCTGTTGAGAATGATCGACAATAAAACCTTTGTTATACTTATGAACAACTTGGACACTCACCAGGGAAAGTGAGAAGATAATAAAACCTTTGTTGTACTCATGAACAATGTGGGTACTCACTAGTGAAAGTGAGAAGAAAATAAAACCTTTGTTGTATTTATGAACAACCTAAGTACTCACTAGTCAAAGTGAGAGTCATTTATTAACAGTGGTTATATGACATATTACTCATACATTTAGTGAGCATATATAAAGTTACGATGAACTACTTGAAAAATATGAATGTGTATAGTGATGGTGTGTGAAACTAATGCATGAATGCAAAAGGTGAGGAAAGTCCTTATACAAGATTATAGAGTGTTTTAAAATTAAATGGAATGAAGCCTTTTAGATGTTAAAAATACTTAATGGGTCAAGTAGTGAGACTTGACTATAATGACTAGTTGATTGACTCGTTTTTTAATGAATCGTTTCATGGATGCATTAAGATTGTTAGTGGAATTGATTAGTTAGTGTTGTGTGTCTAACTAATAAAACCTATATGCATGAATTGGTTTTTATTAAAGATTATTGCAATTGGTGAACAAGTAGTTACTTCATGTGTCAGACTGTTGGTAACAGTACACTATTGGAATTGGTAATGCTAGACTGTTACCCGTGGGACTTTCACCCCAATCGTTATTGACACCTACGCATTAATGAATATTTGTATATAATTGTATGCATGACAACATTGTATGCATGAAACTAAAATCATTTTGAAAGTGAATATTTTTTTTAATGTATATTTATTATTAGTGTCGTTGATGAGATTAAGCATGGTTAGCTTAATGGAAACAAGAAAAAGATTAAGCATGGTTAGCTTAATGACAGCAGAAAACCTATGAAAGTAAAAACATCGCAAACATTGCAATGTGAATTGCAACAGTAAATGTTAAAGTATCAAGTTATAATGTGCATGATTTTATTATTTGGGAAATAATAATGTACAACACATGTTTGTTAGACATGTTTCCTGTTAATCTAGATATCATTGGACTCATGTGGATGGCCAAGTATGATGTATGATGTACATAAATTTTCTTTTTCTTTATGTATAATGTGCACATAGTTCATTATGTAATTTAATATGGAAAACGATGCTAAAAGAGAAATTTAACATGCCAGACAGTTGTGAACAATTATGAAAGGCTAGAAGGCCTTGGGTTGATGGTGGTTTCTTGCCCAGAGGGGTTGATGGCACTTACCTGCCCAGATTTCCTCTCCCTAGAGGTATATAATCTCATAAAGGGAAAAGAGTTGGCCAAGATGGTGAAGAGGGGAAAACCTGAGGAAACTCTATTGATTTGGAGCCTGTGGAGGAGGTTCAAAATTCCTCATAGACAGGATGTTGTCAGAGGAATAGGCATGATGTTGCCAAGAGGAATCCATACTGGACCTGGACTGGTCTTTTGTTAAATGACTGTCTGGATGTGCAAAGGACTCGATTTGGTTGTGCAAACCAAGTCCCATGGGTTGGGAGGAGCATTTTGTTTACCATTGTGGTTCTCATAGTGGAAAAAATTAAGTAATAAGTTATGTGTTGTATTAAAATGAATTTTTATATGATTATTTAAATATCTTATGTAGATATTAAGAGGAAAGAAGCTTAGCGCTCGGAAAATGAATTACTGAATGTATAAGTTCATTTATTTTATTACTAATTTGTTTGAACATCTTAGCAGAGGCTAGGATATTCCCATGGTGCATTGATTGACCATTGGTACGATTAGAGAGCTAGGTGCTCTCTGAGTACTTTTTGAAGTACTGTGTGGATGTCTTTAGCAGGCGCTAAGACAGTGTGCACGTGATGCATTGATTAGAGGGTTGGTGCTCTTTGAGTACTTGAGGAAGTACTCTGATTAATACATCTCTTAATATTGCATGAATGTTTGATAGTTGCAAGTATTTCATTTGATTGAAACTATGTGACTAATGTGATTGAATTTGTTACTCATACATTACAGGCTCTTTCCATGGAGTGTTGATGGGTTGTTCAACCATTCTCAGAGAGCTTGTGTAAAAGTCATCACTACTTCAAATAGTAATTGGTAAGTAATGGTAAGTTGGTATAGATATTTTTTCTATATCTTTAGGAATTTGAATAATGGATAAGTAATTAAAAATGGAAATGGAATATTCTTTGAGCTATACATACTTATGACTATGAATAAAAAAATTCTTGTTTCAATTAATGGCATTTAAGGAAACGAAAGTGTTTCATTGTGAAGGGGAAGGACCCCCTTTGGGTTGTTTATATTATTATATCATGAGTATAAGTTTAAGTTTCAGTGAGAGAATCACACCGAGGACGGTGTTCTCTTAAGGGGGGGAGTATGTAACAGACCTACTCAACCTTACGTAAATAAATATGGTAAATCTATTTTTACTTTAATTGTTTAATCAAGAAAATAAACAATGGGTTTGATTTAAAATGAATTCTTGAATGAGTATTTTTTATTTCTTTTTAGATCTCTGGAGATTCTGGGGGTTACCATCCAGAAATATCTTCTTGGGATCTGTCTAATGGATGAAGTGATGAGTTGCAGGGCCATTAGGAGGTCACACAACCCTCCTCGTGTGTGTGAAAGGCGGGGTGGTAAGGCAACGAGCATGCGATAGTTTGACGCTCGTGGTGCGAGCTGCAGAACGTATGATCCCCCATGGTAAATGCAATTTAACAATTATGTGTGCAGACATTTGGTTATTATGTTGGAAAGAATATACATATTTGTATGTGGGAAAGATAGAATGTTGTGTTAAACTACATTGGAAATGATTGTTAGTATAATCTTCGAAAAAGAAGACATGTATTTGTATACTTATTTACATTAGTGCTACAAAAAGAAAACTTGTGGTTGAATGCTCTTTTGTGTTAACCATTCCTTTGGGAAGACTCTTTTGGAAGCTATGTGCTCTGTTGTGTTAAGCATTCATTTGGAAAGACTCCTTTGGAATATATATGAATTTTCATGCATGGGAACAACAATTGTTATGTTAGTTCTCCTTTCATGCACCAAAAGTAATAGCTTAAGGGTTATTTATTTTGATTAAATTTATGTAAATCGCATGCACAAACATAGTAATTTTTATATCAGTTATTTTAAAGAAATGTTGGGGAGATATAGCTATTGTCTTGCAGGAATGTGTGCTTATGGGAGGGAAAAATTAGTTAATATGACGACTTATAACTAGCACATATGCAGTATGTGTTGTTAAAGGGAGAATGTCAAGGTATTTTACTTTCATGTCATAAATAACATGAGTAGATGGAGAAGCTTCTCTAGTATAGATATATAAAATGGTTGATTAATACTTTATGAATCTTGACATCAATGTGTGTTGAAGGTGTTGTAGCATAATATTTCTCAACCAAACTC